>WIPJ01000776.1:497707-567979 GCA_018155075.1 Cassiopea andromeda | reverse complement strand
GGTGGGGAGGTCGAAGCAGAATTTTTCAGACAGCCCATAGAAGTTACCAATCGTACTCCAACACGTACCTTACATTTCACTACAATCAAAATCTTGCCATGTCACCATGTTATTATATTTTTAAAAAAACATTCATCATCACCATAATTATCATTATTATTTATACACGAATACCTCTTCAGCTATTTATTTACCAAGCACAATTTTTCTACGTGTTAATTAAAATGATAAGCAAAATGAGTAATAGCTATGAAAAATAGAAACTTTCTTGGCAGTTCTTCCAGAGGGTGGTGTTTTGGTGTGCTTGTTTTTTGCATTCTCAGCTCGTCAGGTGCGTCTTTAGTCCTTTTTTGAGACGCCAAAGTGTTTGTTTTTCTCTGATATTAACTGGGATATCGTCCCAAGCTTTTGAGGCAGAGTAGTAAATGGCTTGGCATGTTCAGTTATGAGCCTTGTGATCTGGAGATCCTTACAGTTCCTTGTTTCATAAATTGAGTACGTGGATCTATACTGTTACTTATCCCAAAGGCTTTCCGGGCTCAACTTGTTCAATACCTTGTATGCCATCACAGAGCGATCAAATCGAATAAAATTTGAACAGTTAGCCAGTTCGATGATCATTCGTCCTTTATGCGTGCATTTTCTAGTATTGTATGATCCCTATTACGCAGACGCTGAAGGGTATCTAATTTTGTTTTTGAGAGACTCCCCCAAATAACATTTGCATAGCGAAAATGACTTTCAACAACTACGTGGAATACACTACATGGAATTGCGATGGTTGCATGAAATCTTTTAGCTGTTTTAAGGCCTACAAACCACCGCAAATTTTAGACTTAATAGCTTTAAACTTAAACTTAAATTTAAGCACACGTTTTATTTATAAGAAAGTGGTTTATAAGAAAGAAGTTAAAAAGTTGAAAAGTGTAGAAGAAGTTTATTCAGCTGCACAAGAATTTTAAAAAGTGTAGTGCTGAATTTCGAAACTGAAGAAGGCTTTTTGGTATTTACGTATTTAAACTTTGACTTTTCTGTGTACAAAATGTCATGTGTGTGATGTTGGCTACCCTGTAACAGTTTTACTTCTGTTGTTTACTAAGCTTTATCATCATTTCAAGCGTACATGGAGTTTTTTCACTTTCCATTACTGTGCATGCGCAAAACGTTGCAACTCAAAAATGTTTACTAAGAAAGTGTTAAGAAAGTTTTGATACTGGATTCGTGATCAAGTTAGGAAAGTTTCAGTACTGTCCCAAAAAGAACTTTCTTATAAAAAGGCACGAAATAGTCAAGTATTAGAATATTCAGGTGTGTTTACAAGTAAGCAAAGCAAAGTAAGTAAGCATTGTGCAAAGTAAGCAAATTATAAAAGTATTTTGAAAAACTTAACATTCCAAGGAGGCTATGCCCCTCCACAACTTTCCATACATTCAACAAGGTGGTTTGGCCCCCTGATACCCCACCCCGCAGCACGACAACCCTGAATACCACATGTACCAATTCATAGAAAGGATGTCTCAATAATGGCGTTCCTAAGCTTTTTCTGCAAGAGGTCTAAACCAGTGTTCTCTAAATGGCATAATTAAGAATACTTCATTTTGTTTTTTCTGTACTTGTTATTTGATGGAATTATTTGACTATTTCTTCTTTGAGTGCTTCTTGCTTTCTGTCACATCTTAATGAGTTGAAGACAGTGAACGTGCATGCTTATCACAGTGGGTTTGGTGCTGCCTGGGTCAATGGAAATGAAGTATTTTCTTCAGCATGGCTGGTGTTCGCTTCTTAAAACCTCTTGAGTATTTTTAACTGCGAGTTGATGATGAGAATGAGCTGGATACATATGTGCAAAGGATCACGATATATCAAGTTTTGTCTTTCTTCAATGATGTAGAGAAGGAAAGCTTATCCATCAACTGCGAATGTAGATTCGGGGTTATAGGTAATCACCTATGGCTTGCTTTTGGGTCGAGCTTAGGACAATGATGGCATCGATCATATAGAATGTATTTAAGTAGAATGGAGTAATGTTTATCTGATGCGTACAGTTAATTAAAGTCTAAATCCTCTACGGTTATCCAAAGTGAATAATCTGATGAACTTTAATACATATCAAAGCATTTGAATGAGGTCTTTGCCACAAGAGGATCAATCCTATGTCTTATTACAATTGACTTTTCTATTAAGACATTATTTTTTTAATGGAATCGATAAAACGTTTTGAAACTATTAATATTTATCAATTCCATGTGAATGAATATGGTTTCTACCTTTTTCGACCTGATCGTATTTATTTTAATGAGTCCAACATACTTTCTGATCAACGCAGTAAGATCAAAGTGATTTTGCATGTCATGCATATTAAGAAAT
This sequence comes from Cassiopea andromeda, assembly GCA_018155075.1. NCBI lineage: Eukaryota > Metazoa > Cnidaria > Scyphozoa > Rhizostomeae > Cassiopeidae > Cassiopea > Cassiopea andromeda. The sequence goes on along the minus strand of WIPJ01000776.1, from coordinate 565,612 downwards.
CCTGTTACTATGTTTTCATGATACCATTTATGATAACTAGCATCTTTTCTATTTTTTTCCTGTGATATTTCAAAATAAATCCATGCCCGTATTTCCCGTACATGTAATCGCACGTTTGTCCTTGCCTACCAAAAATACTGGTGAGCGCCTTATCATTTCATTTCACAATAGCTTCCAATTTACTGCCTCTAGTGCAATAAATTAATCCAAGCAATTTTAAGGCAGTTTTGATATTTATTATTATATTTATTAATTCTGTTTTATCAAATATTAATTATTTAGAACGCGCTCATCTTTTAAGATTAGACTGAATTTTAAGCAGGAATTTCCTCTTCATGATTTTCATAATTTAGTGCTTCAACTACACGACCGCAAATTTGCAAAGACCATTTCTAGAAATCGGAAACCATTAGAAATAGGATTGAAAATTTTATCCAGTTTTGGTTGGCCTGCCTATTTGTTCGATGGCGAATTCCATTTGATTCCTAGAGTTTGCGTCGCACTTCGCCCACAAATTTTAATGGGCTATTTACTCTCCTTTTTTGTGCAAGTTTAATGTGTTCTTATATTCCTAAATTAGATACAGTTCCATTAGAAGCAACAAACAGCATTAATTTCTATTTGATTTTTGCCTGTTCAAAAGCATTCCAGTGGAGATTATGTCATCGTTTAGAGAGAAGTTGCGATCAATTTACATGCCAATTTATTGAGAATGTGTTAGCGTGCACCTTAAAACATACGTATTTCGTTCAGAACTAGGTCTTTTTTCAGTTATTCCTTTAATTATTGATGTTGAGGTGACTGGTAAAAGTTCCAAAATGCAATCCCAACAACTCAGGAATATTTGGAGAAGCCCTAGCACTAACTTATGCAAACTTTGTGTGTTATCCTGTTCTTCGTTTGTTTCCCCTGTTATTTCTGTTTATAATTCCAGTTAAGGCGCGCTTTACAGCGGCCTTGCTTTGTGATTTCCAAGGTGTAGAAAAACATTAGCTTTTCTTGTGATCTTTTACGGAATTCGTCGTTACTCTGGAGGTAGATACGGTGCTGCAAAGAACTCTTATTGAACATGTACTTGGCTCATAAATAACTCAAAATGTTTTCTACTTTTTTAAGTTTTCGTCAAGGGGCTGTCCGTAAAATGATTAAACTGAGAATCCCCCAGCGATCTGGAAACTAATGCTGCCCATGTCCTAAGCTGAGAAAACGCTGACTGTCATAAGAGCAGTAGAAATCAAGCAGATATAAACAGGGATGGCTACTTTCCGACTACTAGGAGAATTCCAGTTCATTGTATATTTCTTTTAAAAGCACAAACGGAAGGCGACTGCTTTGCTTCCGTTGGTAAGCTGTTCCAGAGTTTCACGATTTTTGGCCATTTGTTTGACGTTTTCTTCGGAATCTTCAAATCAGCAGCTGTATTTCAAAGACGATAAGTCTTGTAAAAAGATTACGTATGTACTATGGAGCAAACCCATTGATAGACTTGTAGACAATTAGTTTAGCTTCATCATCTACAAGCTCACAAATAGTCTTCCAACCGAGTGGTCCATTAGGGGCATTGAAGCTACGTTCCGTCAAAATTTTTGCAGCTCTGTTTTAAATTTTTCGGAGCTGATTAGTGGTAGTTGCACCACAGCAACCCCATACTGAACAGCAATAACGGAAATGGAGCTCCGCAACTCAATACTGTTTTTGCTTATTTAAGAAATCCAATTGCTTTGGAAACTTTGGAATACTTTGATGTGTTCACCCCAATCTAAACTGTTATCAAGCTGAACACCAAGATACCTGGTTTTTGTGACCAAGTTAAGCTCACTGCCAAGGCTTTCATGCTTTAAATTCTCTGCAATATTATTGAGCGCTTTGTGTCGTGGCTTGGTTGCAATTAAAGCGAAAGTTTGTTGCCCTTCAACCAGGAATCAAGGTTCTCAAGATCTCTGTTCATAGCCCGTTATAGAAACCTTTCATAGTAAAATGGATGATATGTGGTTATTGACATCAAGCACTCTAATGTAATTCCTTTTCTAGATATTTAAGTGCTGTTTGAGAGTTGAAAGTTAGTTTTCTACAATCAAACTTAATTTACTTCGTTTCATTTTCAGCTCACAGCCAGGAGTTGCATACACAGCCGGAGAAGGGGGAGCAGAAGCTAGTGTGAAGATGCGACCAAGTGCTGTTTCTACCTAAGTTTAAGGTGAGACTCACGTTTTGTACTTTGAAAAGATGAGCCTATCCAGTCTTTATGCCTGGTAGAAATTAAGTCTATGATAGCAAGGAATAAGTGTCTCGCTGGCCACTAAAATGAGACTCCAGTTGATATGCAGGCCTAAAGGTTTGCATCTCCATTTGACTTCGGGTTGTAAGGAGAGCACCATTAGCACCATTAGTCCTCTCCCCTTAAGTTTTGAAACATAGGCTATCATTGGTTCACGACTTATTTTTTGATTTATTAGTTTTGATTATTATATTTGTCATTTTTGACTTTCTATGTTATTTATTTTTATTAGTATTATCATTATTATATGTATTTATTTTGAACGCTGGCAAGATTAAAGTGGCAATTTCATTTGTTATTTCGCGCGAGAAGGAAGGCTTGAGGAGTGATTTCCCCAAACAGGTACGGAACATTTAGAAAAGCTGGTCATGCTGCAGGAGATTTAGCATCCCATTGATCGAAATGTTTTCTCCGTGACCTTTGCTAAAGTCATAGTTTTTTAAATGTTTGCAAAATGCCCCACCCCTCGAAAGAATGTAGTAGCTTTGAATATCTTTGTTGTTATATCAGATTTTTCACTGCCTTTATGAACTCAAGCATTTTAAATCCTTTACGCAAGCTTCTTAATTAAATCCTTCTTGCAAACCTTTTTTAGAGCTTCCTTTCAAAAGGGAGATCAATGCCAATGACAATTTGTCAAAACTTCTATTGCTACGTTTGGAATGTTGTGGTTGATTTTAAATGTAAATTCAAACATTTGCCGTTTTAGACCCACTTTTGTGACAAGATATGATAACTGCTGGAGAAGTCTTCCATCTTCCTGCTCGGCAATTTATTTGGAAACAAAGACCCAGAGAATTAGTCAAAATCATTTCATCCGCTGTCAAAATGTGAAATATCTATGGTCGTAGTATATTTTGTATTTAGTTTCCATGCATTTTTAGACTTTAATCTTTGCGGTGATTGCTGACTTAATTTTAGTGTTAAATAACAGATCTATTATTTTCAATCATTTCCACAAGCAACAACAACAACAACATAAAGCAACAATGTAATAATGACGTCAAATATCGTTAATTAGTAAACCCTTTTTGCTACGCAACAACAACAACAACACCCTGGTTTACAATTATTAACTACTAAGTTCCTCAAAATGTCAGTCGCGTTTGATTCTACAAGCCTGTAGACAGAAAGTGATTTTTTGTTGTTAATTGCTCGTGTAGGTCCTTGGACTCCTTGAAAAATGCTGGAATTTGAAATGTCTATTCAAGGGCACTTGAAACTCCTTCAAAATGAGAATTTGTACTTGAAATTGATCAATCTCCTTGAAATTTGTATAAATGTTTGCTGTTTACTTCGTTCACAGCAACACACAATGTAAATAGTAATTAAAAGAAATACCCAAAAGAAAGTTTCTGGAGAATCGTACAAATATACTCGTGATGTGCCAAGAGATGTCTCATTTTCGGTATTTTAGGGTTCCTGTGTATTCAGGCATGCGCTGTGAGGGTATCGATCGCCATATTGGATTTCACTTTGAAAATGTTTATTTTATTCATTGAATAGTCCTTGACAACTCCTTAAATTTGCATATCAAAGTCATGCACGAACCCCGATAAATGCTTTACTGTTGGGACCCCTTGGATATGCTGTAATTTCGTAGTTAGCAACAATAGAAAAGATACTGTTCTTAAGTGTCCATTATTCGTGGCATCACTTTGCTGAAGGTGGATTTCACCTTTGTTTTGCTTTAATTTCGTTCACTTTTTTGTTGGAAATATGGTTTAATGTAATGTAGTTTATTATTACGACTTGCTGCATACGTGTCACTCAGTTTGTGTTGGTATACGTGTAGTGTTACATGCGGGTCATTCCATGCCAACTGTAGCCAAAAAATTACATTTTTCTGAGTTGATGCTCTTGGAATGCTTTCAAACTCTCAAAATTGATTAAAAATGGCTAAAATATAACTTTGCAAACTAAATTCTTGAATTTGGTCAAACGGTATAGGTTTCGCGGTAGGTCAAAGTTTTAACCTTTGCCATCACCCACGACTCCCTATAATTTTGTAATTTCTTCTGTGTTTGTCCTATGACAATGAAATTGGTGCCAAATGAAAGCTTTGAGCCTGTAGAAATCAAATATTTTATTTAAAAACATTTTAAATCTAAAAAAGATACAGTAAAACTTGTCTTTCTTTTGACCTTTGACCCCGCCCGGGCAAAAATTTAGAAATTCAAATTTTTGTGATAAAATTGTAGATGTACATTTTTTGCATCTTCTGTGAAAGTTTCAGAGTGGGGTGAGCCTGGGATTGACAGCTAGCCCTCCTCAAACAACCTGTAGTCACGAATCTTGAACATCATGTAGCTGAACTTTTGAAGCTTAAGTACTCACTATGGCAGTCAGAATACTACAAGGTGATGCATTGGTTTTCTAATCAAAGTCTCAAATGACAATGTAATGCAGCTGTTGCACTAGCTTCATCTTCAGTTGATAGTGCATATGTGCGGCCATTCACAGTCTTTGGGTTAAGGGTTCTGAGAATATCACTGGCACCAACTAAAAGTAAATCCTGCTGCCTTAGATAGACAAATGAGGCACTGGGGCCATTTGGATGTAAAAAGTTGACCAGGATTTCTCTTCTTTCAATGTCAACCTGGTTTACAAAAGCAAGCCACCAAACTCCATCATACTCTACTGCAACATATCCTCTAATTGTACCAAGATCTAACTCCTTGACATTGTTTTGCCGCCTTATAAGAACAGATCTTGACTCATTGCTACAGCTGTAGTTTCTAACCTCCAATGTTGATCTGTTGATTGGCACAAAGCTATGCAATTTTCGAGTCCCAGCTATTGTCTTGGCTCCCAAAAATCGAGCATGAAGAAATTCCTCCTCTACGTGCCAATCATCTACAGTAACAAATTTGGCATTGATGCCATGCAGGTTTGATCGAATGAACTCAAACAGCTTGTTTGGTGTCGAAATTTGGTCGTGATAAGGGCGCTGAAGGCTGACGCTTGTAGCTTCCCGTTTAATTGTACCTCCAATACCATCAGATGGCCCTTTTCCATGGCTTGTAGCGAAAAAATGCCACTCTGCCAGAACTCCAAAATCATTTTGATGATTGCAAAGATTTATAAAGTTTTTGACATTTTTGTATTGCCCCGCACAACCATAGGAAAAATGTATGCAACACATGAAAAATTAGAGTAATGCAAGTTTTCTTTTGAATATATAACAACTGAACAAAATGTAAATATCAAGTCAGTCGCTTCTTCAGTTTAGATAAAAGTTGATCAATCACTTGTCCAGATTGGAGCCATATCATTAAGGATGGGATTCCACTTTTGGGAACAACTTGTGTAATATCTGACTCGTCGTCAAAATCAACATCATAAATTGCGTGCCACTCAAGCTCTTGAAAGGACATCGCACCCAACAATTCATTTTGGCGAAGGGCTGCGACTCCTTGCGGTCGTACTTTTCTCCCCTCGGTTCTGTTAGCAACTGGTAGCGAATCTTTTCTTCGGCAGTATGCCGAGTGGTATTGCCTTGACTTGATACTTCCCAAATAAGGACCGCAGTGTTCGCAAATACGGTCTGCAAGATTATCCTTAGTTGACGCGCAAGAATAGTCGTACGGAATTCCCTTTGGAAATTTCGTTATTGCATGTTTGGGCTTAAGGCTAGCGGTCAATGCGATGTTTTGAAATAAAGATAAATATGAAGCTTCCTTATCATCTTTTGCCCATTCAATATCACCATTTTGAGAGTAAACTACTGGGACATGAGGTGGCAAGAATCGATCTTTCATTATTTTTAAGTAGGATGATCGAAACGGAGAGCAACATGCCTCATCGGTGCATTTCACGATTTGTAAAAAATATTGCGATTCCCTGACATGTTTTGCTTTCCATTCCTCTGACTTTATGACTGTAATTTCTAACGGCTCCTCATTTACAAATTCAGCAACAACTGGATGACCATCAATCACCAATTTTGACCACAAGTCGGCAAGAATTTCAGCTGCATATTCAAAGTTTCTACGTTCCAATTCTTCGTCAGTAGTTTTGTTGTTATTATCTAAATGGGTACCGAAATGCTGTGGGGGAGGCTAGCACCACTCAATTCCTTGCTGAGGTTGGACATTCGTCTCTCAACTCGGTTAAAGGCACTCCTTCCAGGTGCATTTGTCGCAAGGAAGTAAGCATGAAGGTCATGCTAGCAAAAACACTCGGTGGTGCAGCTAATGTTATTTGAATACCTAGGATTCTCATCCGGATCTCCTTCAACTGTAACGATCATCACTTTCTTTTCTTGCGACTGTCCGTTGTGGACACTTTATGTGAATTCAGGTAAAGATCGTGCCCTGTTCATGTCACGAAGGTGATTGAAGGCAGAAGAATCGGAATGCTTTGCACTTCTAATGGCGATGTACGTAGGACCAGAATAAGTAACACCTTTATTAGTGAGATCTTACTCTTAATGACTTTCATATCTCCAATAACTAAAGGAATCAATTTATGTTTGGAGCTAGCATCGAAATCATGATCAGGTTATGTTACTTGATATTCCATGTGCAATAGTAACGGGGTTTGTTTCTTGGCAGCTGTGATACCTATCGGGACTTTTGTTTTGTCATCCATAGAATGAAAGATTTATTTTGAAACGATATCCACACATTTGGAGTTAGGCCTACAAGGGGTATTGTGTGACCTCTACCTAAGTACATAGGAGGGTAATACCAAATAATTCCGAACAATTTAAAAACAATGGTTTAAAGACCGAAAAACTGAGTGAAACCAAAACCTTTCTAAGAAATTCGAACATTGTTTTCGACAGTAACATACTTGTTTAACAATCCAGGACGCAAAAACTTGGTTTTTAGCCAATAACAGTCTTGCTTTCCAAACAAACCAGGAAAATTCTGTGACACTGTATTGCCCTACGTTTTTGCTACAGGAGTAAAAGTTGTAGTTGAGCGAGAGGTCTGGATAGGGAAGAGATATAGAACTGTTATGTGAGTCTTAGTGCCTGGGTTGGACATTTTAATTTGAAGATTGTTTAATGAAGCTTACAAATAAAATTGATTTACCTTTATTTGAAGAGTTTTCCCAAAGCGAAAGGATGGTGCCTTTTCGAGTTAAAGCAGACTTAGTTTCATGCTTCCATGTTGCAATCTGAGACTGGGCTTGAGGTTTTAGCTGAGGGAAAGCTTTGACTTCCTTTCTTATTTTTTTCAAGCAAACTTTTCTTTATATGCTGTAACGAACTCTTGATGCAGCTGCGAAATCTTTTGGCCGAGCTCATCTGGAGAATCTGGAGTCATCATTTTTCACTGCCGAAAACTGCACGACACTCAAATGTTCAAAGCAAAACAAAACGAAAAAGTATTTTCGACATCCAAATTACTGTAATTCGAAACTTATCTTTTTGAAACATTTGAAATCGAAATCCGAATGCTTTGAAACATTTTCCATTAAGCACTCTTTACATGACATAAAAGCGGAAAACAACGTCTTTATTGACAAATCCAAATAAAACTTTATTTCAAATGTTTATACCGTGACGCCACGGACTTGAAATAAGTACTACCCACCCCCTCATTTACCGTCACGCTGCGTCACGAAAAACCTGAAGAGCCACCCACCCCCCCTAGCGTGACGTAATCATTGAACGGCCCCTAAACTCAATCTCGTCAATACCCATCTCTTCATAGCATCTCTCCAGGACTTCATTCAAGGATTCTATACCTGGGCAGCATTCACATGTTCCAAGATGGCATGATGGAAGAGCTGGGTTGCACATAGTCATTGCTATGACATGGCTATAATGTTGTAATCGTAATTCTTCATTTCCTGTTACATTATCCATCTTTGCACCAGTCATCATCAATTTTACATTATTGTGAGTAGTGCAAATGCACACAGAATGTGTACCACTAGACCCAGCTAAGACATTCTTTTGGACGCAGCATTGCAAATTTTCAAAATCCAATATATATATATACATAGATGCATATAGTTATGAAAAACTAAAGGTGCAAGAACTCGAAGACAGTTACAAAACAACGTTACCATTGCGTATGGATAAAAATTTCCAGCACAACAGATTTAGAAGTAATGTTTGAAACATATGAGTATGTATCGGTTGGCCTACATTTGAGTAAGAATATCACAGAAAGACATGAAAGCAAATAGGTAATCAGAAAAGTTATGACTTAATTGAATCAAGTATTATTATTTTTGGCTAATTATTATTTTTTCAGACTGTATAGCTTAGCAAATGATTATTATAAATATAATTAACTATCATAAGTAGTGTTATTTTCGTCTTTTTTTAATAATAATTAAACATTCATCTTTCATTTGTTACCTAAATGTCCTTCATCAATTTTAGGAGTAGGCTTTAACTTTTTCTTGCGTATTTTGCATGTAGCAATCACGAGCTCCCATACGTAGAACCTTTACTATCTGCTTTCATTCGACCGACCTTTCGAAAGCATTTTGCCCCTTTTTGTGTGTAGCTGTGTAGGGAGGTTTTGCAGTTTCTTCCTCTGTACGCGTTCGTTTACTTTTCACATTGAGATTAAAAATGCATTCACGAGTAAGTGACTCCATCGGTTACTATATAGTCCCTCAATCACTCGGATCATCTCCATGTAACGCAATTTTTCCTTTCTGTTATTTGTGAGTGTATATTTTCACGAGTGGTTATGCAGGAAAGCTCCCTTCCCTCTCAGTTGACCCTAAGTTTAAAGTAAGGAAAGGGGCGCTCAGTAGCAGTATACAACCCATCAATAGTATTGACTGATGCTGTCTATATTTATATCTTGCAATCAAGCTGAAAATAACTGCACAGGAGGATGCTACGAGTCAATGCAACACTGTAGAATTTTCCGTTCTCTACCCTAATGCTAAATTTCTTCTAGTATCAGTTCGTTTAACTTAGAAGTTTATTAACTTGAATCCAGCTGTATATGTAATAATAGCAACAATTGCAGCTCTATTACCAATTTTTTTATTCAAATGTGCACTGATTGTATTGCAATGATCATATTTTTTGACTCATCTGCACTGAGGCTTGGAAAATCAACATTGATGGACGAGTTAGAGACACAATAAAGACTGATTTTGGCGGGAATCATTCTATCTTAGTCGCTTGTCATATAATGAAATTCAGAGATCTCCTGCAGACAAAATAGAGGAGTAAAGGATAAAATGTAGAGGTGCGGCAAGACTCATTGACGCATTTTAAACTCTAAATTGATTATTGTCGGGGTTTACAAAGCTGCTCCACATCTAAGCTCTTTTATGAGAGATGATTTGTGTGATCCAGGACCTTAGACAGTAGGCCTTTGGTTAATTCATTTTTGCGACTGGTTGTCGTGTATTGCAAAGATCCATAAAGAAACAGCATAAGCGACGTCTCTATAGTTGTGCTTTTGGATAAAGAGGTCTTTGTTGCAACAGTTAAACACGGGAACCTTAAGTAAGCTCTGACAGCAATTGATGAGTAGGTTGTAGCTGACCAGCGTTGACCCATTTATCCTCAAAGTAAAGTTGGAGGTATAGCTACTACAGTGTTTTGTACTCAAATACGTCATCGTGTTTTTGCCGGGAGAAATTGCTGTGTTCCCGGTTTAATTCACCAAAACACTAACTAGAGCACGTAGTTTTCTTCCCGTTGTTTCTAGCAATCACAAATTATTAGCCTCCATTTCATTATGCTTTAAAATCGCCTCCTTATCAATTCTTTTGCATTTACTGACTCATTGTGTAAGGCTGAGATTTTCTAACCTTGAAACTTCTTTTAGTAATTTTTCGAAACAGACTTAAGTCATGCGCATCATTTTGCGGTAAAAGAACTGGTGTTTAAAAAGGTAGCAACTCTAGCGTTTATCGGATCTAGGAAGCAATGAGTTTAAAATGATTTAGCTCCAGAAACCACAGAGATGAAGCAATAAGAAGACACAAAGCGAAGCAAGTCAGTAGCAGACAATTGCTTAGAAGTGTGTTAACCTGTTCGTAATGCAACGAGCCTATAATCACTCTAGGATCAACTTGGTTGGGCGTGGGTTATAGGTAGGTTTGACTGTACGTTTCTAAAACACAATCATATATTTGCTTTGCAGTTGATAGGCTAGCTGACTAATTTAGTAAAAGATGTCACAACATAATTACGCAGGACTATGGCTTCATTAGTCGGGAAATTGTTACTTGTATAGCCTGCACTGAAGTTACGTGCTGTCATGCGCAAGGATGACGTTAAACTTTAATGACCAGCGAATGTCCTGCCCCAAAGAGCAAGGAGACCTGGGAATCAATCGGAAAATTTGCTGCTGCCCAGCTCCCTACGCAACTTTTGAATCATAGCTGTATTCAATTACACACATCTTAGCTGTGCATATTAAAGGGCTGGTCAAACGCAAAATAAACACTAATAAAAACAACTGCCCCATGATCTGTAAATGATTTTCACTGAAAATAACAATACGAAACCCCGTCAGTGAGCGATCAAATGTCGTCAATTGCAGGACAAGCAAATTGCAACTTGAGATCTTGAGATTGCTTTCGTGACGTCACAAGATGAAGTCCGCTTTGTGACTCACCTCATACCCTGTTCTGCAAAACACCTGATTTTACAAACTTTCTTAGCCAAAGTTCTTGCGGTCCAATTTATTGCGCATGCGCATAAATGGAAAATGAAAAAGCACCATGTAAACTTCAATTAATGATAAGTCTTGGCAAATGCACGATTTGTACAAGAAAGTTCTTTATGCCAAGCACTGAACCTTTCCCAATATTTTCACGATTCCAGTGTCAAAATTTTCTTAAGATTTTCGTAGCAAAAATTGTTAAGCTCCAATATTTTGCGCATGCAGAGTAATGGAAAGTTGAAAAGCTGCATGTACACTTGAAACGATGATAAATCTTAGTAAACAACAGAAGTAATACTGTTCGAGGGTAGCCAAAATCAGATACATGACATTTTGTACAGAAATAAGCTGAAGTTTAAGTACAAAAACACTGAAAAACTTTCTTCAGTTTCAAAAATTCAGCACTGCATTTTTCTTACTTTTTGAGCAGCTGAGTATTACTTTCTTATAAACCACTTTCTTAAAACAACGTGCAACCACAGTCTACAAAGTTGAAACTGTTGGAGAACATCAGTGACAAAATAGATGCACTTGGGGTTTCTAGAGAATACTGAAATAGTTAGGGTCTTTTCACAAGAGGGCAGGGTCACCTTCCTCCCTCTATTGTTTTTCACTCCTTCATGTACGTGTCAGGTAGGGTCACCCTACCAGTTAGGCAGGATGACCCTCCTAGGAGGGCCAGCTTTTTGTTTACTCAAGTCGTGTAAAAGCTCCAGGTAGGGTGACCCAACGGGGAGGGCTATCTCAGTTGACTTGTGAAAAACCTCCCTTGGCGGCATATCTGAGGCTGTTTGCCGGCAAATTGGGGTTGTGCACCCCACCAACAATTTTCTTTAGTTTTGCCCCTGGATACAAGGGTAGCCTAGCTACTGTTGTGAGGGTATTTACGATTCATCGGACAAAGAGCGTTGCAATTTCTATCCTGAAGTAATCGTGATTTATGGAGCGTCACCCCTAGGAGAGTATTGCATGTCGTGAGTGTAAACTGCCTTATTTCAGATAGAAGCAAAAACAAGAACCATGCCTGGAGACTTCTAAGCCCTTTTATCCAGATAATCTTCTCAACGCACTTGTGATAAAAAACCGAAATGCATTGGCAACTCTCGCGTGTTTTGGCAATGCGATATTGAGATTGCAAAAGATGTCTGGCTTATATAGGAATAGCGCAATGTCTTGGAGACACGGCAGTGGTAATCACAAGTAACGGCACATGTATTGGTCTGCACGCGATGTCATGAATTTCTGTCATTGCAAGGATCTGTTTGATGTGGTTATTGTACAAAATAAAGTAACGTTGGTTTACAAAGAACAGGCCACATAGCTAATTGAATCCAAATATATGAATAAATACAAAGAAGAAAGCCGAATTCCAAAGTAATGTAATCATTCGATTTTACCGGACCAGCAAATAATGCATTGTTTTTTTGCATAGAAATATGCGTTCCATTTTGAACCTGTACGGACACGACCGGTTGCCAAGCAAATATTGGCCTGATTGTGAGTGAAAAATTCTGTAATTTAGGCCAAATTAAGTTCAAATGATTCTTTTCATACTAGCTAATTCATTAGATATTTACAAGTTGTTCCGCCACTCCTTCTGGCACAAAAATTTCATCGCGTTACAACAGTTTTTACGCACTCTCTCTTAAAAGAACATAGTTTATAAAAATGTCGAGGTTTAGATTCGCTGATGTTAAGAATTTGCATGGTTCAAGGTTCATCAAGATTAAGTTTTATAACATAGATAAAAAATTTAATGTTTTGTATTGCTTTTACTTCGCTATGCACATTTTTCATAGGAAATTATTGCTCGCCTGCTGAAAAAGCTAAGCAAAATCAAGCAGCCTACTGGATTTTGGAGACCATAAGAAAACTTGTATGTATTTCAAATTCGAGTAATATTTGCTTAAAATGTTGTTTTTTACTTTGGTTGCTCTCCAACCTTTTGACTTCTATTTTTACTAAGATTTATCATTACTTCAAAGGTGCATGGAGCTAATAACGTTGCTGAGGAAGTTTCTACACTAAAACCGCGAAACAGTTAAGAAAGTTTCAGTACTAGAGTATTTCTTAGCTCTCAAATATCAAATATTGAGCTTTCCTGGCTTTTGAGTTGTCGATTACTATTTTCTTATAAAAAGACGTGTATAAGGAGAATAATATAGTGTCAAAAGATAAAATATTCTAGCAATAAATTAATGCATGACGCTAGATTTCAATGTATCTTCCTTTTCATTACTTATCATGGTAGCACTAGCAATGTTCCCCCCACTACATTAGCCGTTTCTACCTGTTTTTTGAGAGGCTATTCAAGCAGCACCGTTCTATTCTCAAATTAGTGCACATGAAAGTTTTGTAGTCATGTTAGTGCTATTTCAATAAAAGTGTTCTGCAAGAGAAAGAGCAGTGATTTGCCTCTCGACCTTTAGTGGAAAATCATTGTTGAAGCCCATAGAAATGTTCAGCCATGTTGTGTTGTTGTGTTGCATGCTGCCATTTTGGCAGTTTGTTTCGCTTTTACGATTTTGCGATGTTCATTTTATTTGTTTTGCACTGTAGGAAAGACCCCTTTAGTGGCATATTGGTGTGAATGCACATTTTGATAGGACATCAATGTAATTTGTCAGGTGGATACATGTGGTCAAAGTTTGCTGCAAGCTACGGGCTTTCTCGCCGTGTTTGTACAATTTGAATATAGGCCCTACAGGACGAAGATAGATATCGCGACATTCCGTGCGACAACTAATCAAACTAAGATTGAAGCCGAATCAGGTGTTAGTCCGCTTAGAATTCACATTTATTAATGTGCCTATGGGTATTGGTTGCAATGGCTGCCAGCAGGAAAGAGGAAATCTCGAGATCCAAACAGAACAAGGTAACAGGGCAAAACACACAATTGTCCGAAAAAGTGTTTACCAACAAAGTATTGTTTGTTTACATGGCAGTTTGAAACCAATTCGTATTGAACAATCCATGATTACTAACGACCTTTCAGATGGTCTCGTGATGCACGTGGAAGGAGGATGTGCCTAGACAGGTAACCTTGTTATTGTAAGCTCTTTTTCGTTCTCCTAGTGTTGCCCTCGAACTGCCATAGAAACGCAGAATTCCATGGATCATGAAAACATTCCCAGGTGGAGGAATAACACAGCAGGATTAAAGCGTGCGCAATTAGAAATATTCCCAATATCTCTTATCTAAATGTAGGAACTGCGCACAAAGAACTTTGTAGTATGTACGGTCGTGATGAAGCAAAGATTGTCTCAGAAGCAGACATAAACACAGTAGGAGAGATAGATGACCTAGGATGCGGGGAGAGGGAGACTTGCTACTCGGACTGAATTCCTCCTTGGGCAGAACCTTATTTCATTCGGGCAGTTGTTTCCTTTTCGCACAGGAAGTAACACAAGCTTGCTTCTATTAATGAAATTTGCTCTTTTACAACAAGGTGTACTTTTAATTTAGTTTTACGATATCCTGTGTTGGCGAATAGCCTCAAGGAAAGAAGAAACCCGAGAATAATCAAAGAAATGCTTCAGCTAGGACCATTCATCGCAGTTGCCTCGGGAATTATTTGTGTTGTTTGTTTTAGTGAGCCATGCTTTCCTAGCAAGAGACTGGCAATCAACCTCTACGTTAATTCTGCAGTCGAATGAAAGTTTTGCTTCAGCTAATTAGGTTCGATTATGCTTCTACTTTCTCATCAGGGCCTCCAACAGATTTGAGAGGCCCATAGGCAAAAGAGAAGCACGAGCCCTCCAGGGATGACACTTAAGGGCGAGCCACTCCCCATCCTTGAAATTTGCCATTTTGAATTGGCAAAAACAGCAACAAGGTTTATTTTTGTAGGGCAACTTACTAGGCCTAGGTCTAGCTGTGGCGCTGATCGTTGATCTCATTTTCGCTGCGCAAAGCCTCTGACACCCCCAGAAGTATATTGACGTTACGTCCCTGGAGCCCCCCTGCGTGCGAAGAGAATAGAACGATAGAGTGCCTGGGTATCAACTTCAGAAATTACTTATAAAAAGGAATTGGGTAATGACAGAGACATGTCTCACTGGTTTATGGACTGAAAAGATGGTCCAACTGAATGACTCCAGTATAATTGTTTCTGCAATGTCATTTTCATTCGTCATAGTTGCTCATATTTCGTAATTTGTGCGAGAGAGATTGATTTACTGCACACGGGAAGACCAGACCGGAAGGAACACACAACAAAAATAGTTTAGGCTCATTCGCCAGTCATACAACTGTTTTTTTGCAAATCCGGCCTATCTTCGGGAAAGATTGATGCTAAGTGGTAGCTTAACACTGGTTCTAACGAATCTACACCTTTCCACATTGAGGCTATTCACGTAGAAATTTGCTTCTTCCCAGCCAATAACAATTACCTTCTGTTCTTATATGGTCTGCAATGCAAGGATAGTATGGATTTAGATAGTAACAGGAATCAAAATAGCTTCAAATGACATCACTATTGTACGAGGATGTACTACTAAAGAGCTCACACTTCGTTAGATTCTGCGTGTGATTACTTAGAAATCCTGTTTAAAATCTGAAGCTTTCTGGATGGGGGGTAGTTTTCGACCTCAGTATGAATACTTAGGGGCTTTTGGGTCTCAACGTTTTTTAGAGACGTCAAGCTTTGCAGATTTTTCTTCAGGGTTTTAAAGAAAGAACATGAATTTCTGTCAACCTTCTATATCAGAATTGTCCAAAGGAATATTTTTTCTAGGACCAATATAAGGAGGTAACACCGATGGGAGGCTGACTATTCCAACGGGAATCTATAGCATAGTAAACAGGGCACAGTTGTTACTACTATTATCCAGAAAACAGAGTATACTACCATCCGAAGGGGGCAAGGCCTTTGCCCCTCATTCCTTCTACCTCTCTTCACGACTGCTAACCCCCTACTTTTTTGGCTCTACAGCATTCACTCGCTAAGTTACCATTCTTATGGGAAAGAAAAATTAAAGCTGACTTGACGTTTGGTAGGCCTAATAATCAGTTCTTTTTCCTCAATGACAGAACCGGTATTTCAACGCATTTGTAGTATGGTTTTTGCTTTGGTTAAATATCTAGATTTGCAAAAGTTGTTGAATCAATGTTTGAAATGAGAATTTGAAAGCCATAAACAAACCAATCACTTCTCCAGATCGCATAGTTCTTCACTATTGTCTCGTACGGATATCTGATCGTGCTCAAGCAATATCGAGGGGGCTCAAAGGAGGGGGGCTTATGGAAGAGGGCCTAATGAGAACGTATGGTCTTTTATTCATTTCAAGTTCCATTCTATAAGCATGTGCTTAGCAAGATGTCAGCATGAGAATCAAACAATGATTTGCCTATTGAACAATAAAACTGAGCGCTGCTCAAAGAAGACGCGGACCATTGACGCGGACATTTTGAGTCATCTCTGAGGCCAGCATATCCTCCCTTACTTAACTCACGTGGTACGCTGATAAATCATGCGCACCAGGGATCAAAGAATCAAGAAGCAAACAAATGCATGATAATAGTCAACTATTGTTTACAAAACCACGCATTATTTCACTCGAGTTTAAATGGCAAAACCCAACAAATAATCATAGCATTGTTTGCATTGTTCAAACGTGTTATTGACTCCGTGCGTTTTGAATGAGTACTTTCATAGAAAGCAGGATGTCCATCCTTTTGAGGTTTCTTTTTGGTTAACAACAAAGCAGATTTAATTATCCCTTTGTCTTGCTTCTCGTTAAGATAACAGTAAGCCATCCCAAGGCGTCTGTCATCGAACAAATCCTTTGCACGTCGATCAGCCAATGAGAGACAGGCTTTCCCACGACCGTTTTATTGTGATGAAAATGCTGAACATGGCAGCACGCGCCACTTGGCCAACTAACCAATCAGATTCGTCCGCTCCCACGGTTCTTCGTGTGTTCAGATAGCTATTAACGAGCCTCAGAGAATTATCTACATATTTTCCCACGCCGGCTTCGTCCAATGGCAGTTGAGTCTATGGCAATTGGCACGCGCCAAAGCTTTTGAGTTGTCTTCAAAGGTGTAGAGGACAGTGTTTTATGCAGTCTGTAAACATTGACTTTAAGAAGAAGCTGCTATTAAAGTGTGCGTTACCAATCGGGTTGCAGGTAAACTGTGAAAGGAAGAGAGAGGCAAAGTGCAGGAAAAATCTATGCTCTTTAACGGATCTAGGGCACCCCAAAATTGGAAAATGACGTCAAATTCGTTGGTTGAGAAACATCCTTTGAAAGAGAGAAGAAAGGTATAGTATCCTTTGACGCATTTATTATAACTATTTATTTCTATATTGTTTGTCAGCTTTTTCAGTTGTTCTATTCCATTTGAAATATCTCACATAAAAGGCCTATTTACGCTGCAAATTCTAACCGTTGGGGCAGTCCTTTTGAATTTTGTGCCATCTAGGTGACTTCAATAGGTATTTAGATGCAACTCAGACGAAATGCATGTGTAACAGCTTATGATTATTATTATGATTGTGTTGATTATGTATTTGAATTATTTGATTCTTGGAGCTTAAGCTGCTGAATCAGTAACAAGGAACCCAATAAATGTTGTGAAATTTTAAATATCTGCCATTGTTCCTTTGATATGGGTGCAAAGATCGGAGAGGTGACTGCAACCCGTACTCATTCTTCAACCAAAGAACTTTTCTCAAATCATAGCCAAGAATAATACTTGATTTTCACTATTTAATCGTTGATTCTTGTGGCGGCAAAGTTGGACGTCACCTAAGGGAATTTAATCCAGCCATTAAAAAACAAATTTTGCGCGGAAAGTTTTCTATTTGTAGTTAATTGCATTAGCACAGGGTGTGATTTTTCCTGTTTCTTCAGGCTTAGTTGTAGTTACTCTCTACTAGTTAAATATGTTAGCCGGAATAAGATTTTAAAGATGACACAGGGTCCATTCCGGAGTTCCATCATGCATGGGGAGAGGGTGGCAACGCTACGCTGCATAGGTGGGTGAGCATGGGGTGTGTGCCCCCACTTTTCACACCTTTTTGCTCGTGAAGGCTCCCCTGATCGCATGTGCTTTTCACTTTTGAACGATTTCTACATCCATGCTCTCGTGATTGGATTTAGATTGGCTTGCACATTGATCTAGCGTAAGAGGGAAGTTGTTGAAGGGAAAGGGATTTTGTTGAGCTGATAGCATTTTGTTTGATTGAAGTGATTAGCGATTGTATTACATGTGCATTAATGCTGTATTTCCGGATTGTAGACCAACAAACCACTTTTGGAAAGAAAAAGACGAGCTAGAATCAATGATTGTCTTACTGAGTTAAAGAATTTGGTGTTGACTTCGCTTGATAAAGATGTGAGCTCTTTTGTTAATCTTAATGCAAATTGTTGTTTTCCACGTCTCTATTGCATTTTGCCGCTCAGTCTTTCTTGTCTATGTTAGGCCTATACTGCAGGCTTTAACATGCTGTGGAGTTGCAAGCCGCAGTGGAAAATCCTCCCAGTTATTATGTGAAGGGGGAGGGGGGCGTTTTCCCAACCCAATACTGCGAACAGGGAATCTCGACATCAATCCCATTTATTGTAGTACAATTAGTTTGCACATTTAGTTTACGTTGCTTACCTTACGAGGAGCGAAAAGTAGCCCGATATAGGTCGTGTAGGAAAACCGTTAATTAAGGCGGGTGAATGCATGAACCTTGACTATGCGATTATTCAATTCCTATATCAGAAGTTGTAATCGAAAGTAGTGAATCAGTGAACAGGAAAATTATAATTGGTTATTGTCGTATAGGAAAAATGCATTTGAATCAAAGAAAGCTCCACCTAGTAAGAAGTACTGAACAGTCGTCAGACACCTTACTAACCGAAACGCATCATTGCGTTCCATTGCTATAAGAGGAATTTCATTTATTTACGGAACGATTTTCCATCAGTATTTATAATAGGATAATGGATTTAAATATTTCCATCAAATTACATGAAATTTTATCTCAAGGAATGTTCATGAAGGAATTCTCACTCGTTTCCGTTCACCCAGCAAAGTGGTCATGCCAAACAACAAAGTCCAGGATGGATAAATTGCCACATCCATCTGGGGATTATCAAGACGATCCTTTTACTTTTTGTCCTCTGGTCTTCCAATTACTTCAATGACATTACCATACTCAGTCCTCGCAACGGAAGCAACTAGGGAATAGTAGAGGGAAGCATCAGGTGCAGTCGGGGGGACTGTGAGTGGTCGGGCGTGCTGGACAATTGCCTCCCATGGCTTTCAGTCTTGGGGAGTATTCAACCATTGCAAAGCATCTATCGTCAATATTTTAAAATTCGCAAGAAATTTGGTCAAAAGGCAGCCGAGCTGCAAGAGACTTTGCAACAGTATTTTGTCTGACCTTTTATTTAGTACAAATAATTGTTCAATTGGTCAAAACGCCCCCCCCCAACAGAAGGTGTCTCAGCACATCACTGGCTCCAGCCATTCCCCCCTGGATGTGGTATCCCCTTCCTAGGCTACTTGCTTAATGGCGTTTCCTGAAATTAGCCCATACAAGTCTCGTGACTTCTCTAATTCTACCTAAATCATTCATTGCTTCATGTCGTTATCTATGACCGATTAGCTTTGCGGTTTCCTTGATACAGTTGATTATAACCGGTTTATTCATGGAATTTATTTTTCTAGATTTCAAGATTTAGCAAAATGGAAAAAGCTGATGTATTAGATATGACTGTGCAGTACTTGAAAGCATGCAAAGTGCGAAGAGTGAATGGTAAATAGTGATTTAATCCATAACTCTGATTTATTCTGCCTGCTCAGAGCTACCTTCTATAGGTGTCTAGAAATTCAGGTTTCATCTGAAGTATTGAGCTACAACAACAACTACTTTTAAGAAAGCGGGAGATTTCAATAGCCAATCAGATTGAGATAAATTCAGGTATTGTTTCCCTTTCAAAGTTCTCTTAGTGCACACTTGGCTTGGTAAACAAACGATGCTGCTTTTCATCAGGATTAAATTCCTGGAAGATTAGGAACATTAAAAGATTCGAATATTAGGTAGACGTGTATTTGCTAGTTTCCTGCTAGTTGAAATCATCACATTCTTCCATGTATTTCAATTGCTTTGTAAAAGGAATAGGGAGATCAATAGCAATTTATCTATCTTTATTTATACTACTCTATAATGTTTAACAGCTTTCTCCTTCGATTGAAACATCAGATGTGCAAAGCCTTGTTTAGACGGAGAAGGGCTGGCCCTCCTCAGGGGACCAACTATCTTTGCCAGCCCTCTCCTCCACAAGGGCGTAGCACAGTATATTATTTCTATGGCTTTATCACATTCTTATTCGTTTATAGACAAAGACCAGACTGGAAATTTTGCTGCGTGCCCGCGATATCTTGTCTACGCACTGGCTTCCGCGCTTTTCAATATTGGACGCGCGTAATCAGTCTAGTGCTTTTCTGGCCGCGCATTTGGGGAGACGAAAAGTTGCACACATCGAATTATTTCAAAAAATTTGAAAACTGATCCGCGCAAAAATTCCGGGAATTGACTTTGGACGCGCACCATGAATTCTCAAAAGTTGAAATTGTCCGCGCAGTTAACAATTTTTCCAGTCTGGAACGAAGAAAATTTTGTAAAGCGTATTGCCTGCAAAGCTTTTGTGGAGGAGCGTGGTATCTAGAGTAGGGAGTCTAGGGAGGAATGATTAGAGAGTTAATAGTATTCTCTTAGGAGGAATGATACTTGCTCATTTAGGCAGGACATATGTCTACTTTGCCCATAGATGCTTGTAAAATGAGAGCGAATATTTGCTCTTCACTTTTTCTCAGGCCCGTAGCCACAGCGTTGCGTGGGGGTGGCAGCTAGCGTGGTGAGTGGCCAATTGGCCCAGCCAATTCAATTAGCTTCACTGAAGTTACGCATGGCTGTGTACAGTCAGAAACTGGATGGGCGACCTCCAGATGTACGACCAAAACAGCTCACTCCGCCGGCCTTTGGAAGCGACATTAAGCTAGGGGTCCCATGCCTGGATGCGGCATGCATAGTAGGCCTAAATTAGCTAAAAAAGCCTAGGTATAACAGCCTATTCAAGATCTCCTGAAATTTTGATTGAGCTCAACCTTAGTCTTTGTGACGTACTAAAAAGTTGGAGTTTTTACTGCTCACACATTATCCATTTGACTGTGATAAAATAGAGTATGACGTAAGGTCTCAGATTTTGTACCACCCGATTCCTCCAATGCAACTTTGCCACCTCTGAAACACAAGCCTGGCTATGGGCTTGCTTGTGTTGGAAGTAAGCATAGTCTATTTGCTCTTTCTAGTACTCTAAAACTATAGTGTATAAATGGGGTTGCCTTCTAGATGAATTTTTAAGTGACAAAATGTGCTTCCTTTTCAGAGGACAATGTTGTCAGCTTTAGAGCCGGCTTCAATGAATGCGCGAGTGAAATAATTCATTACATTATGAAACTGGACGATATCGATGGAACTACGAAAGCAAAACTCTTGTCGTATTTAGCGACAAGCTGTAAGCTAGCCGAAAGCAGTCACGGACAAAATTGCGGTATGCAGTCGAGATCAAGGAAACCAATCACTTGTTCCACTGGTTCGTTATCGCCATCGCATTCACCTACCCATATCATACCAAGTCCGACGGCGTCTAGTCCGATTGAATCACACAATACATCGGCGTTCAGTCCACCTATTTCTATGCTGCCGCGCAGTCCAACGGAAAAAGCTATTGTAGTTGCAAAGCCGCTAGTTTTGCAACAATCCAGTCATAATAACAGAAACACTTTTCTTGTTCCAAAGCATTCATCCTCTCAAAAACCTATGACTAACAGTACTCTTCCAAAAGCACCAATCAAACCGTCATTATGGAGACCGTGGTAGACAACAAAGTGCATTAATTTCCTAATTTCAGATGCTTCATGCACATTTGTGAACAATCCCAGGTGAACTTGACGAACTTCGTGCTGCGACAGAACATTAGGGCGTATGCCTCAACAGTTAGGCCCATGTTACGCTCAAAGAACGTGCCATGATACAGTCGAATTTCCAGAGAATTCGCTAGGATATCATGCAACATGATGACCAAAGAACTCATTTTGTGTTGGTCGTGATATCTGCTAGTAGAGTGTAAATATCGAATTATTTTTTTATTAGAACTTTAGTTTTCAAAATGTTTATAATATAATATTGTAAATGGTTAGCATAGAATGTAGTATAGTAGAGGCAATATGCTTTTCTCAGTTTTGTTTTGTTTTTGATACTACTAGCGTGATGTAAATATTTCATCTCTGTTTGTCTGTTCTGCTTCACATGTTTTGCACATGGTTAATGGTCACTGAAGGTAGTTAAGGACAAGGGTAGGTCCACTCCTAGAAGGGGTTCTTACGGGTACCTTCTTGGGCTTCTTGAATAAACCATTGGCATGGTCAGGTTAAGTCGATTGTCCCTTCTACTATTTATATATTTACACAATAAACGATTGACAGGTTACGTAGTCTGAAGGAGGCTAGCTAATTACACCATTTTAAGCTGTATATAGTCGTCCTGTGCTATTACGAAGGAGTGGGGTGGAACGGGGAGGAGTGGCGTCACGGAGAGCTTTCCATCCGTATTACGACGACCTCATCGTACCTTGCACAAGTTGACTTGTTTGTACTTGGGTCAGAAAAATACAGTACATCGATGTTGACAGAAAAAGAGCTAATGAGCTTTGGAGTGATGACGTCATATCATAAACTTAATAAAACAAGGCAAAGTTTGAAGAATTGGAAATGAAATACACAAGCCTGCATACAAACTTTTCTTTTCAAAGGAATACCTCATCTTTCGCTGAGCCTTGAAATTCTAGAAAAAATTTTATTTTGAGTCTCTAACCATTCCTATACTCGTCTTCAAAATAAGCAACTGATTTATGAGAAACGCAGTACTTGGCTGGTCAAAAAATTAAGGAGCTCTAGTGCTTTGCTCAAGAAAAATTATGAACTTATGCAATCTTAAGTTTTGTAGAAAAGAATACATTGATTTGCTTCCACTCGATAATTTGCATAATTTTTGTTCAGAAAAAATGGTAACTTGTAATTTTGATCTGCTCGGACATATGTCGTGATGATGAGCATTTATACCCTTCCAGAAGTATACGATCTTTAAACAATAAGGTAAGTTTCTTTGGTTTCAGTCCCAAAAATAAGAAGCTAATTAAGAAAAATAGTCGTAAAATACGAAAATTCTTGCCAAATTAAGAATCTTTTGGTACCAGGTGCCGATCAAAGTTTTTTTAGTAAAAATACGTACAGTCTTGAGTTGCAGAAAGTGCAAATTCACCTCAGAATTGATCAGAAAGACAAAGGATAAATTTAATATCTTAATTATAAAGAATAATCGTAAAATGACTCAGATACGTAAAGACAAAATCCAAATCTTGATAAATCTTGAGTTTTGTATTATTTTAAAATTATTGTTAAACTTCAGAACCTTGATATCCTTATAAAAAGTGTATCTTGTTTAATTTAAGTACATGGCTACCATGAAGGGGGCTCATCATCTTGTGAAATTTAAGGGAAAAAAGAAAGATAGAGAGAAATGTAGAGAGAGAGAAAGAAATGTCTTCATCATCATGATCGTCATGATCGTCGTCGTAGAATTCTTTGATGCACTTCTTCTTCTTCGGTGGGCTACTTTATCTTTGGTCAGGATGCCTTGAATGCACGAGCGGTCTTTAGAAACGTAGTGTAGAGAGTAGACATTTTAATAGCTATTAACTTTTATCTTCATTCCAACTTCACTGTACAAATGGCTCGGCTAGGTGACTCGCGTCCCTGCCATTGAACCAACGAACTCTAACGTATGTTTCACATAGTTCTAGCTCTTCTTACTACTCATCCTAATACTAATCGTAGTTCTATACGAGGGGTGCTCTTAAATAATGTAGAAATACTGAGTTAGGATGCATCAGCATTTTTGCCGACATAGAGTAATCGTTACTCAGCATAAAATACAAAAGACGGGTAATGCTAGTTTACTCTGGAATGCTTAGTCTAGCCATGTATGACGCAAGGGTAGATAATCCTTAATCCCTAAAACAATAGAATAGAATGTTGCATCATGCACAGTCATTACTACGGGGTTTCCTAGGGTGTGCCTAGCTTCACGAAATTACTACGTTTGTATTATTTATATTCAACCTAACTTATTCTTAACGACTAATATAAAGTACTTTTGGACATATCGTGCGTCTTACAATTTAATGAATAGAAATTATCGATATACACATATGCTAACATTTCTTGGGAACTATAATGAATCTGCTGGCTCATTTCCAGTCGAGCCCTCGACGTATCTCACGAATAACTAATATGTGATGGCACCCTCAACCTTTTCCAAGCCTTGAGAGTCCAAATACCTTAATATACAAACGCGAGACGACATAGACCTCTACAGTCTTCTCCAAGCACTGTGAGTCTAAATAGCAAATAACTACATGTGACACGTCCTAACAAGATACAAGTACTTTCGCAAGCTACTTTATCTGTCCTAATTTTCCATTGTATAGCTCCGGACTTTCATTTATAAATTAGCAGTATGACAATCTTGCTAAAATTAGGAAAGTTTTGCAAGCCCAGCCCCCCTCCTGTGAGCATACAGTTGGCTTGAATTTGATGCTTTTGCAAATTATTATAATTTTCATTAATTGAGCAGCGTATAATCTTCGCTTCCAACTACTTTTGGTTTGAGCATTGCATGTACGCAACAAGGCAGTGGCAAACTGGCTATTTCTGACAGGAGGGCCAAGAACTTGCTGGTGCTTCCCCCTCACGCATAGCAACTTCATAGCAGCTCTGGGTACTATGGCTGAAACAACATCATTTACTATTGAATGTCATGACACAGTGTAAAAATGGAATCACCCAAATAATGTATGCCCTGTTTACACTACAACTTTTAACCTGGGTTAAGCTCAACCTAGGTTCAACCCGGGGTCAACCTACTTTCGTTTACACTGCATTCATTACAAAGTGCAGTGTAAACGCAAAGTTGGGTTGACTCTGGGTTAACGTAGCTACGCATGCGCTTTGTGGCGATTGGAGCACGACACGAAGCCAACTTTCAAAGTGGTGGGTGCTAATGATCAGAATTTGCTTTGGGGAATGGCTTTTACGAGGCAGATATTTTTTTTGAAGATTTTTATGATGTTGGTTTACCAAACTTTGAAACTTACTTATATGAGACGAAGAAGACGACAGGAGAGATGGTACCAAGAAAGTGTAAACCGAATTAGAAGATATTCAAGGTGGAGGTCTAGAAGGCAGCAGAGAATGTTCCAGAGCTTAATTTCGGAGCTTTCCCGACCAAAAACAGTTGTGAGGTCAGTATGGAGCAGGCAGAGGAGTGGAAGCTGGTGGGATGTTATTGTTGAGGGAGGTTTTGAAGAAGACGACTGGACAAGTAACTTTAGAATGAGTCAACGAACTTTTGCAATCTTTTGCAATCAGTCTTCTCGCAATCTTTTGGAATATAGGCCGTTTCCTTGTACAAGAATCTAACTGTTGCTGGATCCCTTCGTCCACCCATATTTCAATTAACGCAATAACTTCATTATCTCCCCACAGTGTCCCTCTTTCAGTCTTTGCTTCACTCATTTTCAAAGTAGTTCTGCAAAACCCAGTCAAAGATAACTTTGGCCTTCCTGCTGTTTTGGCGCCTTTTGATGCATGACTCAAAAAGCGCATGCGCTTATTAGAATATTAACCTGGGTTCAACCCAGATTTGCGTTTACATTACATTTTCCAACGTCTAACCTAGGTTCAACCTAGGTTCAACCCACCTCCGGAGAAGGGTTGGCTTAACCTAGGTTGAACCCAGGTTGGCTGCGTTTACACTACAAAATTCCTAACCCAGGTTAGCGTTAACCCAGGTTCAACCCAGGTTAAAAGTTGTAGTGTAAACAGGGCTGTAGCTGTGAATAAACGCTACTGCCTGAGGGCATCATTCGTGCAGAAGAAGGGAGGTTGGAAGCACGAGAGCGGAGCGAGCGAAAAGGTCTTTTAATGTCACGCCCTCTAGAACGTCAGAAAACACTCTCTTGGAATGTAGCACAAACATTATGTTCATTATTGATCTCTGGTCAGAGAAAGAATACATGTCCTCTTCGAAATCTTTTTGTATTGACTTGTTCACTAAATAACTAACACATCAAATCCAATACAACACATAGAGAAAGTTACATGTGATGTTAAATAGCAAAAGGCACGATGAAATATAACTATTAAATTTGGATTACAGCTGTCCTTTTCATCATCCGGCTGGAATGTGCTGTTGCATCAGCGCCCCATTCTCCAGTGCCCCTTCAAAATCCATCGCTGGGGGGCCACGGTCCCCCTGCCCCCCCGTGCCAGGTCGCCAATGCAGCAGGGATAGGAGCACTACACTACTGTTCATAGGAAGTAATTAGTAATGAAAACTTAGTATCTGTATACAACGATATAATTGGCTAATGCAGATAGTATAAAGCAGAAAGATGCCAAATGGGCGTGGCCAAGAGTATAGTCTGTATAACGTTTATAGGGACTACACCCTTGGCCTAATGTTCTACAGTACAGCCCTTTTCCTATTTTTTTTGGAAGGGAATGGTGATCACCGCAGTGAATTATCGAAATCAGTTTGCTGAGTCACTATTTAGGTAGGCACGACAGAGTTGAACTTTACAGCAGTCAGGTTCTGCAATTGTTCAGGCGCTACACCTTATACATACGTATTCCTTTGAGCAGAGATAGGGACCTATTCACCGGAGGAGGTATAGGAGACATCCCCATTATATTGGAAAGTGCTCGGTAAGTGTGGTAAAGAGCAATAATTATTGCTATAATCATTGATACAGTGCTATAAAAACTTTGGGTCATCTCAGTTTTCAACTCAATCTGTATTGTTTCGTTTCTATGGTTTCCTGTCATGTTTAAACAAAGCAAACCTCAATGTGAGTCAAAGATCGTAACCGTCTTCAAAGATGGCCGACTTGCGTATACAGACAAGAACTTTAATTCTTGTGCATTTATTGATGTACAGTTTTGTAGGGAAGTCATCAGCATCAAATTTAGCATACCGGAGACAGATTGAAGCAAGCACAACTTGTGGGAGTCCACCTGAGCAGTACTATGAAACATGGCAAGGTTAGCAATGTTGCTCTTTATATTGGGCCTAATGGCATTGTTTTCTATTCTGTGATCACTTTGATCGAATGTTACTTACTTGTAGTGTATTTGATATCATTGCAATGCTTCAATTTTATAAGAATCAAAGTGTCAATACGTGAATAGTTGAAGTTAACTGTAGAAATTTTGGATAATTTAGAGCAGATACCTAACACGGCATGGTGAAAAAGATAAATAATGAGGTTGAGAACTCCTATCACAAAAGAATATGTTAAAGTAACGGTGTCGGTAATTTTTTATTAGAGCAGGAACTTTTGAAATCTGACTTGATGGTAACATGCACAAAGCCAAAAAATGAGGAAATTGGGAAGTTTAAGTTAACAGCTTAGCTTACAGGCAGTCACATTAAAATATTTTTCATTGGTGTATGTTTATGCTTTATTGTCTGTTCGTTGTACTCAGACATCCCGTTATATTGTAGACATAGCAAGACCACATGAAAGAGTTCCCTTCATCTGCAATGCTAGTGATCCGACAAACTCGCATCCTGCGGGATACATGGTTGATGGGTTAAATTTAACACATTGGCAAGCAAAAGCTGGTGTAGATACTGCTAACATTACCATTGATTTGAGATCAGCTACTCAGAAGGTATTTTGAGCTTGAAGTAAAGCTGCAGAAGGCTGTTATTTGACTGAAGTTTTGAAACTGACTTTTTGAAGTAACAACATGAAGCTTCTTAATTAAGAAGCTTCATGTTGTTGCTGCTAAAAGCCAATCTCACAGTGTCAATCATTGGTTTTTCAGAAATAAGCTTTTATTACAAAGCAATAAGTTTGTTCATGAAAAGCAGGTTAGTAGACATTTGGGGGGTTAGGGAGCTATAACTCTTCCACACTTCTGACAACTACTTTTTGCCATTCTGGGGATGTAAGACAGTCACCACCAGAAGTTCAAACTGTGTTACACTTCTCCTAAGGCATGCATCCTGGACTTAAGCTGGAAATATGGTTGTCTTCATTAAGTTGATTTTGTTAGTTTGGCAAAAAGCTAAATGTTACTATCTGTTTCTCATGATTAGTTTTGTTTTAAATATTATTTCAATGGAGGTATAGAACAAATGTTTAGACTGTTAAATGCCAATTTGTTAAAGTATTTTGATCAGAATTTTTGTTAGAAAATGTTAAATTTTCTTGTAGTTTGTTCTATTTCTGTCTGGAAGCAACTTAGAGAAACTGGCACAGCTTTTGTGCATTTAGTATCTATGACATTTACAGTAGTTTGTGGCAACATTGAAGATTGTTTAACTGAAGCACAAGCTTAATGACTTCAATGTTGAATCAAAAAATCTTGTCAAGTGACTTCATGCCTGTTGTAACTTTGAACTGTTCCTTTGTAATTAATAGCTCTTTGTTGCTTTTTCCTAGTTTGTTTTTGTGAAGACAATTTCCATCCAGTTTGGAGCGTATCAAAGACCAGGACAGATATTGTACTCTAAATCAACAGATGGAGGATTGACATACTCACCATGGCATCGTTATGTAACTTTTCCATATGAATGCTCATCAATATTTGGGGTTACCTATGCTGATCGTCCATTTTTGGCCAATTCAGTATTATGCAGAACTTTTCTCCCTTTACTGGCTCCTACAAAAGGAAATGAATCTGTAAGTCATACTTCTATTATTTCATCAGAGTACTTGTATTTTCTGCAAGAGGAGAGGAAAATGGTGTTCATAGTGAATTGAAGCAAAGTAGCAGAGCCAAAAATGATAGTGGGTTCTTGCAGGTTTAAGATTTCAAACCAGATAGCTTAGCATTGAACATTTCACTGAAATATTTAGTTCTTTAAGTTAAATTATTTATTGATATGTTTGCACTAGATTTTGTTCAAAGCATTGTTGCTTAAATTGCAAATCATAAAGAATGACTTAGTCTATGAAGGAAGGTTAGGGAAGGAGACATGTAAATTATATTTCTTGCTTTCAGCTGCTATGTCTGTGGTAGACCTTTTATTAATTTAATACTTTGCTATGTGTCTTGACTTTCACAATCATTGAGATGAAAGTCAACATCATCACCCCAAAACTCTCAAGTCTCATGCATTTGAGCAGTTTCTCATTCTTGCATGCAAAAAGAAAAAATTCTCATGCATTCCTAAAGCTAAGGTAAAAGAAAGGTAAAAATGAGATTATTTTGGTTTTTCTGGTAGAAGTATATGCTGATAGTTCAAGCTTTTCTGGGCTAAATGGTGATATTTGCTCAGAGCCTCTTGTAACATTATCACAAGCTGGGTATTTGCCCCAAGAGGCCTTTAACAAGGGAGTTGTAGGGAGTATGTAGAAACTGTAAAACCACCATATTATTATGCAAAACCTGAAAAAGCCTCTAAAATTTTGTGGAAAACCAAGAAAACTGCCTTTTACATCATTTGAAACAGAATAACAAGAAACTCATTATAAGCTATATAGTTATGAACACTGCAAACCATCAATCCCTATGGGCCTCCCCCTCTTATCCCACATCACTAGTAAGCATATAAATCAATAATAAGTTATATCATGTAAAGTTAAGTTAATTTAATGTAATGTAATGTAGAGTTAATGTAAATTTAATAAAGTTAAGTTATATCATGGAGCAAATATCATAGCAATGATACTAACTCTGAGTTTATTAGAAAAGATAATTGTAGCAAAGTTTTTTTGGGGGATACAAGATGTTTCTAACTAGTTTAGTATTCTAGAAATAAACTGACCTCTTTTCGCCCTTATGACATATTCAAATGAGGTTTTCTAGTGACAGTATAATTAGGTTTTGGCACAACTGATATCTTACAAAGGGGTATTTTCTGACATTTCAGAGAGTGCAATTCTACAAATTTTCCAGGAACCAAGCTCCCAGGCCTCCATTCCCTTTCTAAAGGAACAATGTCATTCTAGGGTCAAACAGCATAGAAAAATTTATTGGCTGTAGCACAAGCAAAATCTCACTCACGTTCTGTTTTTCAATGTGAGAGCTCTGTCACCACCACTGCCACCACCACTACCATAGCTGGTAATTTGCAACATATAAAATGTGCCTGAATTCTGAATCTCTGCTGTCAGCTTCAAGGTACATGTTCCCTAAGGGGTGCAATATGATGGGCAAGTATGATCCTGGGGAAAAGGTATATTTGTACAATTTTTGAAGTTGATCTACTTTATAGCAAGTAGGGGGGGCACAAAATATATTCTCTTTCCATCGGCGGCCTTGCAAAAAATAATTGAGAAGCACTGTCTTCAGGGTAGTTGTCCCTCATTGTCTGCCATAGATCATCATCATCATCATCACCATCATAATCATCATCATCATAACTATCATCATCAGCTTATTAGGTTGTTTTTATTCCTCATGTGATTTGGTTTCTTAAGGTGGTGCTTGACCTCTATGGAGGGAGATCATCAACAAACACACCCACATTGCAGGTAAGCCATTGCACAAAGTTAAGCCATTCTGTAGCAATAATTTTGTTATTGTTCAGTCAAAACAGTCATATGTGATGTGAGAAGGTCATTGAGTTTCTTAAAGCTATACTTCATTTATTACATCTGGATGAGCTGTTTATAAAGCTTTTTGTTTAAAATGTTTTTAAAAAGTTAAAGACTTGCAGAATTGTTTATGTTGTGCTTTGTTAGTTTCTCCAATTTTGTTGGAAATAAGCTGTTCATTTGTTATATCACACCAAAATTCTAGTTTTAAATTGTTTTTCTTAGCAATGGTTAAATGCTACAAATTTAAGACTGCAGTTCACAGGCCTTTTCAGAAAGTTTGATATGTTCTCACTTAAATGGGTTTGTATATTTACTTGCATTTACTGTATGTTATGTTACATTTCTTGTGCATAAAGGCCAGTTCCACTTAAATAAATGCAATGGTTCAGCTGAGTTGGCCCAAGGTTGGTACACATATAGAAGGGAATTATCAACTGATGGAAAAGTTCAAACCATTTGAACTTCTTATTGGGTGATTTGATTGAGGGTAACCGAGAGGGAATCAACATTTGAACCTACTACGCATAGAGCAACCTCAGGCTGCTTTGGTCGAATTGTTGCATTTGTTTAAGTGGAAACCAGCCTTAGCATATGGATTGCAGATATTAAAATGTTGTTATAATCTAATAGCATATGAACACTGTTTTGAAAGGTATGATTAACAATTAGTCCTTTCTTCCATTTTTTAAAATTGGCGTGACTTTAAGAATCTTCTGGGACTACTCCCCAGACCCATCTTTCCAGCATCCTCAACTATCATCTTAGATATCACTTCACAAGCCCTTGAGAGGTCTATCCCTTATAGACAGAAACTTGAAAAGCATAGGAAAACACATTCTAATAACAATTATCATTTGTACCCTTAAGCATGACTAATGCTTTGCTGCTATAAGATCTAACAAGCGACTTCAAAAGTGAAAAGCTGAAAACAACTAATTGGTTCTCCATATCGTCATTTTTCTTTATATTAGTGATACTTTTGCTTATGGATATTGTGTGGAAGCACCATTGGAAACTGTTTCATACGGTTATGAAAGCAAATCACTTGATTATCATGCATTATTTTCCAAGAAATTGTTTTTGAATTTCACATTGTAGCCTCTGTAGATCAGTTCTGTAATTTAGAAAATGTTCTTATGTTATACATTTATGTTATCTTGATTTTACTCCTTTTATTTTAATTATATTGATCAAACATTCTTCTTTTGAGGACCATTTATGACCAGGATGAACCTGATACTTTTTACCTTTCTTCATGCCATGCTTGAATGTTTCTATTTCTGGCCTTTTATTATTCCATAAAATATTTTAGTTTATTTTATGCATTCTTACAAGGATCAAAAAGAGAGATTGATGAATAACAGATACATAACAATAGAAGGAAAATGCTACTTTACTGGAAACCAACCAATCTTTTGATTTCCCACTTTAATGTTCTTTTTTGCTTAAGGTTTTCTGGGTTTTCTCTTATGTTGTTTAATGCCTGTTGTGAGCAGTGAATTTCAAATCTTTGATTTTATAGCACCATTATACGGTACGTGAAATCAGTGTTACTGGCAGTTGCTTCTGCAATGGGCATGCATCAGAATGCAACATAAATGCAACATCTGGCGAAAGAACTTGCTCTTGCCAAAACAATGCTTGTGGATTGTTATGTGATCGCTGCTGCTCAGCGTACAACCAGTATCCATGGAAACCGGGAACTGGCTCCCCTTTTGAAGTGGATAGAGCCGCTGCTTGTCAACGTAAGTTTTCACTATACAAATTCTCTGTTTATGTGCACTTGTTTGGGCTGACTGTTGATCAGATCACGTTATTGCAACTAAATTCTATAATCATAGCCATTGGTTTGAAAATTTTCTAGAGTTAAAATTGTTTAGGGACAACATTTACAGCTATGGCAGTTTCTGTAATTAAGATAGCAACTGGGTTGGAAATCATGAAATGCTGATGAAAATAAGATCTAATGGGCTCGTTATTTATAGAGCATATTACCGTATAATGTATGGCACCGTGATTTGTGGAAACGATGTACAAAAGCTCCTGCCATTGCAATGCAATTCATTCAATAGGGTTCATGCTACTCCTTAGATTCTTTTGATTTCATTTGCGTTCTCAAGGGCGCTTAGAAACTCAATAAACTCGTGCATTTTGGAAATGCCTCCTTAAAAACGTCACATCTATGATATATATTCCGTTATGTGCCACATTACTTGGTATTATTTCTAATAAATTCTAAGGGGAGAGGATTTTCAGCGGCAGATTTATTTAGAAATTGATACGCTTTTTATCATGAAAACACACATAAATGCTCCTTGAAAAATACTTTTTATCCTCTTAAAACTCCCTAAAAACCCTTTAAGTTTTGTATACTCACATCAGCATGAATTCTGTCCAAAGAAACTTTGTTTTAGATGTTATGTTGAGTGACATTGATTATGCCATCGCATTTCGTCATTTCGTGGTCTTTTATGGCAGTAAATTTTACTAGTTTACGTAACTCTGGTTGGCCTATGCTTTAGTGCATATGTTAGTATCCATATATTCCATTATATACCAAATTGCATAGCTTTACAGACATTTGGAAGGAATAAAGCTGTGTACTTGCCCTTGATGAGCTACAGTTCTACAACAAATTCTGCAGTTCTAACAAGAAAGCTGTGCAATTCAAAAGTTTATTATGTGATGACCAAAGGATGTAAGAAAGTAAATAGCAGTAAAAGTGGTAGATTTGGATGTGAAATAATTGGAGAAGTGCAGCTAGAATTAGAATTATACGAGATAGTAGCGTTCATCTACCCCTCTGTAACTAAGATTTAATTCTTCAACACAGCATTGCTGAATTTTTTGTGCAGTTCTGCTTTTTTCTGTTAAAAAAACCCTGCTGTTAAATTGTCATATATTTTCTACAATCTTTTCTTTGCTTCTTTCTTATAATTATTTTTCTATCCATTTGTAGCTTGCAATTGCCATAGCCATTCCAGTTCATGCGTGTATAACCAGACAGTGGCTGAAAGTCGATTAAGTTTGAACTCATCTGGAGTTTATTCTGGTGGTGGTGTCTGCCAAAATTGTCAGGTAGAAGTACCTTTTGCTTTTATGTTAAATTCTATGGCTGCATGCCCTTATATTTTGCTGTTGGTTCGTTACAGTTTTAAAATTCATGTTTGAAGAACAGAAACAATAGGATAGTTACATAGAGCGTATTTCATCATTGAACACCAAATCATGAACCATCGTAATAAACTGTAGCGTTAAAGATATCTATACCATGGTATTACATCAGAAACACAAGTTGCATCTCTCCTACTCCCCACAAGGATGAATGTATTCCACTGAAAATTCATGGCATAATTTATTTCTTCAATGTGTTTTGTCTTAAATAAATTATGTTTTCTCACTTTCTAATTTTCCTCTGTTTTAATTAAATTTTGAAATTTTAGCACAATACCACTGGTATCAACTGTGAGATATGTGTGACCTTCTTCTATCGTCCTGTTGGGAAGAGTCGATTAGATGCTGATGTTTGCACAGGTACCAATTTTCTCACTGTGTTGTTCAACAATAAATACTTCTCCATACGTACGAGTTTTTTAATAACGTAAACAGAGTTAGAGCTGCAACCAGATATTGCAGTAGGGCGTTTCCAATGCACTAGTGCACCCATCTAGTTGTCTCGCAGAAGCTGAATTACACTTTCTGCTGCATATTGAAAAATCCTTGACACTTTCATTTAGGGGTTATTTATTATCGTATTTATTAAGTTCCTATGATTTTTGCAGTTGAAGAAGTAGATTAAAAACTGATTGGTGAATACATCTGGATTGAATAGTCAACCTTCACTGTACTTCCCATAATGAAATTTTCCAAGTTGAATATCCCTCCTTTCTCCATATTTCCTTAGTAGTAGAATGGATTGAAAATTAGGGTCCGAAACTCTCATTTTAGAACGTCAGAAACGGAATGCAAGAACTAATTACTTTTTGCCAGGGATATTTTTGTTAGATGGTAAACCACGTCTTTACCTTGTGACTGCGATTTATTCCATTGAATACTTACAAGTAGAGCTAGCCGGAAATTATGATATCTACGATTTTCATTAAGTTCTTAGAATTAGGTGTACTTAGTTTTTCATTGCGGTTAAGTTAGGAAAAGTGCTGAAATATTTCTTTCGTGATTGTGGCTGGAATTCTTTCTGATGTGACTTTTTTGCTAATTTCTTTCTATTTCAGAATGTAATTGTAGTTCCTTGGGGACGAGAAATGTCCCTGGTGTTCCATATCTTGATTGCATAAAGGATGAGACGATCAATGTAACTGGAATGGTAAAAAAATAATTAAAACTACATATTTTAGCTACGACTTGAGTATTAGGATTGACGTATTTAATTTTTCATTAATATGCCATTTTGAAGAACATTTAGAGTGAAACATTGAGCGTAATTAAAAGGATATGAGTAGTAGCTTGATTTTAACTTCATATTGAGTTTAATTTTGTCTAATTACTCATGTTGTTGACTTATGTCTTAGACTGCAACACTACTCCTAGCCTTAGCATTCACCAAATTCTTCTTGTGTCCTTGTTTTGACTTTGTGTTTCATAATTAATCTTTAGTGATGGCCTGCAGTGGAAATGTGGGATGGCTTTGTCCAACATTTCTGTGCCAGAAGCAGGCCCGTCGAAAGCCAGCTCGGGCCCTGGGGCTATAAACAGCACGGGCCCCTGTGTAGGAGCAGCAGCACAGGGGCAAGAGGGGGCTACAACAAATGCAAATCAATTCAAAACTCTTATAAAACATTGGTATTCCATAATGCAATCTTCAAATTGCTCCATGTTAATGTATATTAGTGCTCTATGTCCCCAGGACTTTTAGTCATATCTGAAAGGGAAGAAACAGGCCCTGCCCTGAGGAAGAGATTGATGAAACAATAAATCAAGTGCCAAGCATTAGAACAAACCTGACAAGCAAAGAAGTCCTTAGAGAGCTAACGAATGAACGTCCAACAAACGGCTTTTTGAATATTATTTTGCAATAGCAAAATTTTCACGGGCCCCCTTGAGGCCCGGGCCCCAGAGTTTTACCCCGAATACCCCCCTGTCGACGGTACTGGCCAGAAGCACGAATATACTTGCTGAAATTGCTCACATACTCAGCGTATGTTTTCTGTTTGCACAAATTTGATTAAGCTAGCATGATTCTCTTGCATGAAACTTAAAATACCTTATGTTTGTGCTAAGTCTTTTGTAATGTTTTATTTGATCTACTGTAGACTGCAGGGGACTGTTATTGTAAGGCGAATGTCCATGGGCGAAAGTGTGATACTTGCAAGCCAACGTTTTATAATCTCTCCAGTTCAAACCCACTAGGATGCCAAGGTATTTCTTCACTCAGTTTCAAGCTTTTTTCTTTCGGTTTTGGTTTGATAACAGTAATTAACACCGCAGACTCTGCATTATTCTGAAGGAGGAAGAAGTGTTTGAAACTTTCTTTGGCTTGTTCAATCACATTCAATTATGTTCAATGATAATCGACTGCATTTAGTGTTTCAATAATATAATCATGTATATTATCATTTTTTTTGTTATATATTCGATGTTTTGTTTACTACAGAAAGATTATCTGATTCAAGTATATAACTTAGATTTCTTTCTTTTCTTTAGAGAATGAGGGCATATTCTGGATATAGTTGTTAGATTAATTTCTCATGATCGGCCAAAAACGATTTCTCTTTCTTAATGAAAGCTTTACAAATAATATTGTTGAGGATATCCAAGGACTGCTCTTATTGCTGAAACCTATTGTATATTGGGCAGGTGAATTTCTTAGCCAATCAGTGGCCGGTGAATCTACTGCCATGCGCGAGCCATGCACTCCCCACCATCAAGCAAAATGAAAATGCTCCTTCTATACATGTTCATAGCCTTCCTTTTGGGGAATGACCATTAGTTCTAGAACTGCACAGGATTTTCTTCACCAACGAGTTATTTACATATTTTTTGTTTTGCAACTTTTTCATTAGATTTTTAATTGAAATTTTTTATTTTGATTATCGCTTTTTGTTTCTTGTTTCTTTTTCAGTTATTCTATCCTCAATTATTATTCTGTTGTCCTTTCCTTATTTTCTGACTTCACAACTTTTTCTCAGTGTTTTATTAGTTGTAAATGATCATTGTAAATGGTTGTTTTGCAATTAATCGTTTTTTGACATTCAAACTACTCAGACAAATGTTGCATATATTTTCAGATTTCATTAATTATTATGCTGTGAAATGAACTGTCTGAAAAGTGATTTCATTATTTTGTGTGTTAGAGTGCTTATGTCACACACCTGGCACAAGAAATGCAAGTAATATTTGTAATGGTGACAGGGTGGGGAATTGCCCTTGCAAGTCAAACACCGAAGGAAGAGCTTGTGATGTTTGCAAGGATCAATTTTATAATTTGACATCGATTAATGAAAATGGATGTCAAGGTTCGTTTCATTCTATTCTAGATTTTTAAATAAGAGCTTAAACTATTATACCTATCAGTGTGAAATGGCATTCTATACTTTAAAGTATTTTAATTACTACAGTAGTAAAAACTACTTCTTTGCTTGACACCATTTCCATTTGTATTCAAATATATTTTTCAGATGTTTTAGATGAAATTTTAGGCTGTAAGAGCTTTGAGCTATTTGTAAAAACGCAAATGTTGTGCTAAGTTTCTACTAAAAAGCCTGTGAAATATCTAAATGATATATCATGGACTGTCGAGAAGAGTATTCGCTTGTGCTTCTGAGCCGAAGAAACGGGCAATTAGTTTGCATACAGCAAAAAGAAACGGAAGAAGACCTGCATGCAAGTTGACCAGAATCTAACATCAAACAAGATTCTGGATTCTGTGTGATTTCCTGTTTGAAAAATACTATATATGCCAGCTTTCTCAGTTTTATCCGCCAGCTCCTTTGGCGTCAATGCGACGTTTTGCTAGCACTGGAATGTAATGATTGGATTTTAGCCGTTTCCTTCATCATTTTTGACTCATAGATTGTGGTTGTGATCCTGGAGGAAGAGCCTCGGCAATATGCAACAAAACAACCGGACAATGCCAATGTAAAAGCACAAATATTACCGGACGAACGTGTAATGCGTATGTATAAAATTGATTTGAGCATCTTCATTTACCCTATTTATTCGAGTGTTGGCCGGTCTTTTTTTATTCTGCAGCAAATGAGGCTTATAAGGTTAGTAAAAGCCGCCCTTGATTATGAGCCGCACCTGCAAAGCCATACAGAGATACTAGATCTGGAGTATATTATATGCCGCGAATTATAGTCAACTGAATACTGCATCATGTGTTGACTCGTAAATATGTCTTGGTATTTGTATACGTATTGTATTTCCAGTATGATACAGTAGACTAGCCTAGCATGATATTTATGCTGATTTAGTTGAAGTTAGAAAGTAAGATGACCGAACCCCCTTCATACATAAAACATATACATTTCAATATGCATTATGCTATTCCAGTTCTTCTCATGCTTTGGAATTTTCTTCAGGTATCACTTTTTTTCCTTTGCAGACCAGCAGATGAGTTTTACTTCCCCAACCTGCACTATCTTAGATTTACCATGGCAACATTGGCAATCCCAGTAAGATTTAATTTAGTAATGACGTCATATGTAGTTCTGGTATCATATTTTGGGACCTCCATGACAATTATCAAGTCCACTGTAGTGCAACCCCAAGTAGCCCTTGCCTCTTTGCGTGGGAGAAGCAGGGAGAACGAGGCTCCCTGCGAGCGAAGCGAGCAGAATAATTTGGGTGCTGGGAAATAGCTTGAAGGTCTGGGTCTGAGAGTCTACGAATTAGCTGTGACCCTGAGAGCCTGGGAATTAAAACTTTAAAAATTTGAGGGTCTGGGAACTAACTGTGAAAGTTACCGCGCTCTTGCCATATGAAACCCCTTTGAACCAGAAGCATTGGGAGTTATGAAGCCCTCGGGCTTTGGGGGGGGGGCAATTTTCCTCCTCTGCCCTTCTTTTAGTAGCTCTGCCCTATTTTTGATCTCTTCGATTTTAATAGGGCTTTCCGTGCTGATGTTCCATGATATAGTTCAATTTAAATTTTGTGCACACAATTTTCGTATTTTTATCATTTTTGAAGTTATGGCCTTCTTCGATTGTAGTACTGTAATTCTCGAACAGGATATGCTATTAAAAATCACTTTTGTTGCACCAGAGTAATTTGAGTATTTTTAAACAGACGGCGTTGCGAGGAGAAGTTCGTTTGCCAGCGATTAATAATGCAACTGGAGTATACTACGTTATTATTAAATACACAAGTTCTGTCATTGCCTCTAACGTGCGGCTTACATTTTCACGAGATGGTTCCAGTGTCGTTATGGAAGGCAGAGTCAATCTCCTTTCCACTTGCATCACAAGCTGCTATGCTTACGCCAATAGAAATTTCACATTGAGTGAAGCATTGGTTTGGAATGTATTTCTGTCATTCTCTGGTATCGTTGCAAACGAGCAAATGTCAAGAATACAAATAGAGAATGTCATTCTTCTCCCAAGCGAATTCTACCGTGCTTCTGTTCTTGGACCAAGGGGAAGCAGTTTTCTTAGCCAATGCGATATTTTGAGAAATAATTTAACAAGAAATGGTTTGCTGGATAGCAATTGTGTCCAAGGTGTATTTTCATTGACAATGGGGCTGCTAGGAGATCCATTTGGTAAGTACTCTGAAGTTCAAGGAGTTAATTGCAATTACAACACAAAGATTTTTAATTTCATTTCAGCAACCAATATCCTTGGCTATTAATGAGATTAGTAAATTTTTGTGGCCGAGATTGTTGCGCAAGAAGTAATTATCTTGTCTCCATAATCAATGAGATTTTATCTTCATCGATAAGAGAAAAATTCCACGGATTTCATTGTAACTGAAAGGCAATGAATTGCCATCTTCCCTTCTCCCCATTCTGTTCGCAACCACCCAAAACTTTATTACCTGAAGCTTCATTCCCATGAAAGTAAAATATGAATATGTTATTTACCCTAGCTTGGTTTGTTGTGTTTGCTTAATATGAGCAAAAATGATCCCCTATTAGTGAATATATTTGCTAAGAAGAAATCAAGAGCGAAGCCTCTTCAAAGTCAATATTCTGGAAGCCTCTTCAAAGTCAATATTCTGCTCAATTGTTCTTAGTTAAATTTTAATTTTCCTTTTTTAATGCTCAAATACATAAATTAGCTCAATTTTAGCATGTGCCTGCAATTTGACTGGTTCTATTAATAACATTTGTGCCAAATACGAGGGACAGTGCCTATGTAAACCTGGCGTTACTTCAAGACAGTGTGATAGATGTCTCCCAGGATATTTTAACTTCTCCTCAAGTGGTTGCACTCGTAAGTATTTTCGTCTAAAGTTTTCTTCTTTCCATGTTCTTTGTATCCTGATTGATTGAACTTCTTTTGCTGCTTTTGCTTCTGCTTTCATATAAAGTATGCAGTTAGGAGCAACATTTCTGTTAAGAATTCATTACAAAGTGCACTTTTGATGAAATAAAAAGCTTTTTAATCAATTTACGTCAAAGATTTTTAGGTTTTAAGATAGATGTCTAGTTTCCATTAGTACCCATTAGTTGCTCTTACTTGCTTTTGTTCCTTACTTTAGCTTGCAATTGTTCTGGAGACAATAAGGTCTGCAACGCAGTGACAGGACAGTGTATCTGCCCCGTAAATACAATTGGCAGAACGTGCGGTGAATGTGTTGGCTTACATTGGGGGTGGAACTCAACCACTGGCTGCATGGTATGTATTTGCCACTTGTGCACGACTCTATTACCACAGAATACAATGCAATAAAGTACAGTGATGTTATAAAAACCTAATTACAATATATCTTTAATCTAATTAACATATGATGAAACAAGTGTAAAGATCATAAGATATAGTGAATTAAAGTATAATATAGTAAATTATAGTAGTTTATAGTAAATAGCAAAATATAATACTCCGTGTAATTTTTTGATCGGATCCATGAGTTCACATGGGGCCCAAATGGATCAGATCCGAACTGTCTCGGCTTTACATCCGATCCACGTTAGAACAGTAGTGGAGAGCCAGACCAGATGGGATAGAGGTGGTCTCGTGTTCACGCAAGGCCTATCCATACCAGTTAGGGCTCAGAGTCAAACGTATCCACTCACATGTACGATAGGCCTATGATTAAGATGACCTCAAAACATGGCTCAACAATTTCTATTATTTATTAATAAGTCTTATAAACATCACATTCTTATTAGTTAGATTTATCATTTGTACGGATTTACGATTATCTAATTCAAATGATTAGTTATCTGTGCTCTGGTTTCTCTTAGTATTCAGTCATAGAAAAATTATAGAATTTAATTGTATGATAGGCTACTGTGAAATTTTGCTATTTTGCAAGCTGCACATCCTGCTTTGAAAATCAACTGCTTATTGTTCATGCATGCCCTGTTTTTCGGTTTCATCGACGTGAATATTTACAGTTATTGCACCATATAGAATCATAGACAGCCTGCAGCATTAATTTCATTTATGTTCAATTACTTTGTTAAGTAGCCGACTTGGAACAAATTTTCTCTCACAAATTTTATGATTTATTTTTAAAGCCATCATTCGATAAAAATTGCCTAAATTTGCTATTTTTTGCATTTTAGTCATGTGGTTGCAACACTACTGGTTCAGCCAACCTCCAATGTGATTTGATGCGTGGAAATTGCAGGTAGAATTTGATTTCTTGATCTTTAACTGTTTTTAGTGATTTCCATACATATGCCTTTGGTTCAATTCAAGTCAAATCAAACTTTGTACTGTAGGTTAATTTCTAGTTAAAAAACTAATTCACACCAACTATTTACTATGCTTAATTCTTAAAATAAAAAATAATAAATAACTAGAATGGAGTAAAGGACTAACTAAAAAAGCAAATGCTGATTATGTGCAGATGTGACATGTACAATTCTTTCCATCCATCCCAGTGTCGTATTTCTTTTTTGAAATTAATCATGGAAGTTGCTAGTTTTATGTCATCACTTAGTGCATTCCATAAAGACTTGTGGATTAATTCTCGATTGCGTCATGTTAAAAATCTTCCATCTGTGATGTTGTCGATGGTCCCCATGTATGTGTGCAATTACGTGACTCGTATCAAGCTAATACCTAGTCGAAATCCTGTGGGCGCAAACCTTTCATGTTTGATTTCTGTTTTGTAGTTGTAAGCCTGGTGTTGTTGGTGATAAGTGTGACACTTGCCTGGATACATACACCGGCTTTACATCATTAGGTTGCAGCCGTTGCAATTGTAGTGTTAGTGGAAGCAGAAACAGCATTTGTGATAAAGGAACAGGACAATGTAACTGTAAGGTAATAGACCTAACACAATTCATTGGGGATATTTTGATGCAATGGTTTAGATGGATGCCTCAAGCTAAGCGAGTGTCATTTGTCCATTATCGTTTCTTTTGAAAATAGGATTTCTTCTTCTGTTTTTCCTCTAACTTGTGAAGAATTTTATATTATTTTTTGTGTATGATTCAATTGAATTTCCTTGAATTTGCAACTTGCCTTAGTTTATCAACGGCGTTCGAAGCCTCTTCATGCTGCGATTATCCATGCTGCTAAGATCACAACTGTGGTTGAAAGATATTTTATGTTGATTGCTTTTGGTTCGTTCACACTGAATGACTTGTAGACAAAATCCTTATATCTGAATTATGTTTCAAGGGACAAAAGGAATGATGACATAAATGCATAGTCATTGTATCTTTTCATACATTTGTGTATCAGTATGAATATACCCTGTTTTTGGTAATACGAGTCAGCAATACAACATATTTTTCTAATTTTAAAGCAAATGATATCTCTTCATATTTTCTATCAGCTTAAAGCTTGATTATAGTAATGCTAAGGATCTGCATTGTTATTCTTCCTCAGACAAACACAATTGGCAGAACATGTGATCAATGTAATTCCCAATCGTTCTATTTGTCGCGTAATCATTCAAATGGCTGTCTCAGTTGCATCTGCATGGGTATTACCTCACAATGTAACAGCAGTCAAGGATATTACTACCAGGTTTGCTTT
This sequence comes from Cassiopea andromeda, assembly GCA_018155075.1. Taxonomy (NCBI): domain Eukaryota; kingdom Metazoa; phylum Cnidaria; class Scyphozoa; order Rhizostomeae; family Cassiopeidae; genus Cassiopea; species Cassiopea andromeda. The sequence goes on along the minus strand of WIPJ01000776.1, from coordinate 522,936 downwards.
GTGCCCATTTGATGTTGTTTAAATTATAATTGGTTCTTTATTATTTGAGTTTTTGATTTAACTTCGAGTTTATCAATGCATCCATTTTTTTATGAGAAGTTGACTGGGATATTTTAAAGAGATTGCAAAACTGTAGCTTACCACTGCGTGAAATTTAGGTAGCATTGTGCTTTTCAAAAAGAGATGAAGCTTATATTTTACTGCTTAGTTTCGGTAGCCTAATGTTGTTTAAATTATATAATATATAATAATATTGCATGATATTGTTTATATAATATTGTTTAAATGTTATTTAGGAGCAAATGCTAAGGTTTGGATGGAGGATTGGAAATGAAACTCAATTGTTTGGCATTACTCATTCAAACAGCAGCATTGTAAGCAGAGCTTAAATTGTAACTTTTTCTGTATTAATTTTGCTTTCTTGCTTTGTGAGTTCATATCTGAACACCGTTGTTGTATGTATCATTTTTAATGATGATCAATCATAATTTTTAATGGTGATTGAACGTTGCCACATATCTCTAGTTGATGGTGAGCAGATTATTCTGGCTTTGTGCTGTGAGAAGTGAGTTTTTTGTCCATTGAAGCTTTGATGTGTCGATATGTACTGAAAGATAGAGTTATCTCTTTGAACCTGCACATCACCTAGAAGTTTTTCTTCCAGAATTATCACGAGGAATCTACTGAGTATGTGACTTATGCTAAATTCATAGCACTTTAAACGCGATAAAGCCTTTGGTATTCTTGTATCATTTATTCGACATGCTTCTAGGGCAGTGGTGTACAGAGCATACCCGCCTTATCAGCAACGATAGTTTCTCAGACTCAAGCTATATACTGGATGGCACCGCCGAATGATTTGCAACAAAGGAGTCTGGTTAGTTTGCTCTTTATTAAACCACTAAGGACCATTTAATTTCAATTGAACATTGAGTGTTTGGCCCAACTGGGCCCACTACGAAAGTATTTTTGCTTCAATGTTTTACATTTTAAGCAATTTCAAAGTGTTTTGTTCTTCCAAACTTTTTTTTATGGCGATTTTTGAGGATGCTTTATATTTGTGTCTTCCTTCTGTATAAATGCAATGATCTTGTTATCTATTTTTACGTATTTCCTTCAAAGGTTCAATCGTATGATGGATATATCGAATTTTCGCTCACATATTCAAGCGTCATTGGTGCCACCAATCTTGGTGCACAGTACGCCATTTTGAAGGTTAGTATTTTGTTTTAATTTCACTTGGTTTGACAAAAATAGGCAATCCACCTTTTCGACGCAAAGTCCACGTGTTACATGGGGTCACATGACCTTTAAAATAGCGCGCTATGATTGGTTAAGGTCTCATCTTTGTAAATAGAAGCGCGAAAACTTGGACAAGTCTGTGGCCGTTTGCTGTGAATGTGAAGAAACCTTTCTATTAGTTTGAGAACTAGAAAAGTTCGGTGATGTCAACTCTACGAACCCACCGTTGAATGACATAGACAAAATAGAGGATAATGACTTGCGGATGTTCCTGCTGTCAAGAGGGCAGACTGGAGGTCACGCTGGCAAAGACTTTAATCCAGTGCTTCTCAACCGGGGTGCACATGCACCCCTTGGGGTGAATTCGAGATACTAAGGGGTGACATTTTGAAAAAGGGGGAATTGGGGGTGAATTATACACAAAAGGGTGAACTTGTAATTGGGCAGATAGTTTGGTGTCAGCTGTATAATACGGGTTTCCTGTCATTTCAGATCGTTATAAATTGCGACCTACGGCTAAAATTAACAAAGCTAGTATAACAACTCTTGTTGTTCGACATCAAGCCCAAGGATCGCATTGATGATTTTGTTATTTGCTTTTAGCAATAACTTATTACAGACAAAAATAACACACATTTATGCTGTGAAAAAAGAACTTTTGTTGTTAAAATAAAGTATTTGTGCTTTGTTATAGTATACACCCTATGTCATTATTTCCTAGTTTTAATTTTCTATAATATGACGATTTGCCGTGGTGGGGGTGAATAGCTGAGAATTGTTTCTTAAAGGGGTGAAGTGGATCAAAAAGGTTGAGAAGCACTGCTTTAATCAATTTAGGCCGTGAAGGTATCGTCTGTAGTCGTTGTGGTATTTCTTGCAGTAACAGCGTTTCACCATTTTAAGTAGTTATAGTTTTTTCCCACAGACTCCTGTCCTAGCTTTCGCATCTTTTTTTACAAAAATAAAAGCTTACCCAATCATAGCAGACCATTTGGAAGGTCACGTGACTACCACTAGCACGTGGATTTTACGTCGAAAAGGTGGATTGGGATGGTACAATTTTTACTTTATGTTAAATGAAATTTCCATCTTACTATTGGTGGGGATGGTATAATGATGATGATGATGATGATGATGATGATGATGATGATGATGATGATGATGATGACGATGACGACGACGACGACGACGACGACGACGACGACGACGACGACGACGAGGATGATGACGATGACGATGACGATGACGATGATGATGATGATGATGATCGACAACGGCTAGCCCATGGTTGGAGACCTCCATGTGGTCGCAAGTGGCTACAGAGAGACAACTGTCCTTAAGTTGATAGTGATTTATGTCGCAGAGATTAAGAAGTAGGGCAGATGTTGATGACCTGTGGCAAACTGTCCAACCAGGCCCCTTCAGTGAAAAGCAGGCTCAATGGCTCACGCTACAGCTCTGCCTAGTAACTGTTGGGGTTACAGAGTGGATTGAGTGTAGACGACTCGATCACCTCTTTTAAACAAATGACAGGCGAGAACTGATCCCAAGGGTCAGTCCTGGGCCCCCTTCGGGGGCGAAATGGGAAAGACAAGGTGACGACGACGACGATGGCAATTATATTCATGATTATGATGATGACAGTGGTCGTTTATAATGATGGTTTTGATTGTTTGAAATTTCTCATTGTTGCTGTTGTTATTGATTCATGGTTATTATAATTGTTGTGAGCATGATTGCGATGATTATGATGATTATTAGCCTTCGTGATTATGATATCCAATCTCTGTTCTGTGTGTGAAATTAGGGGAACAGTGCAACTATATACCAGAACATGACCATGACATTAGCGAATGTCATTAACGTACGAAGATTAAGGATGAATGAGGTAGACCGAATATTTTCTTTTTGGGAAATAAATTTGATATATTTAGCCAAAGTTTGTGAAGATTAAGCCACGCAGAATATGACATAGCAGCTTTTTGATGAAAGGATTTACCATTCATTCAAATATATCTAATCATTGAAAAACTTTAACTCGACTTTCATTTTTTTATGTTCCATTCCTAATAAAAATTGTTCTTAAAACAGAATAACCATTTAATTAAATAAAATTGTTCTTGAAACCACTGAATAACCATTTAGCAAAGAATGGTAATTTATTGTTTGTTTGTTCATGTTGTCAGGGATCGTGGAGATATGCGAATGGATCCACTGTTGGCAGATCAATGTTTCTTCTCATACTGGCAAAACCGAGCTCCTTATTGATCAGCGCGTCATCATACCAGAGTGCTGGAGCTTCATACACGACAAGGTAGAATTTTTGTATACTTTGGTCATTTAAATATTTCAAGTAGACATAAGAGTCGATTATTTTGCCTCCCAGTTCTTGTTGCTTTGCTTGTTTTATTGGAGATAGTATGTTAAAAGTCGTGATATTAACATTGTTGCATACACTTTTGAGATGGACTGAAACCAAACAAGATTTTATAGGATTATGCACATGCTTTTCTTATAAGAAGAAAGTTTGTAAGAACATGAGGCTCAAATTGTCAAATTCTTAAGAAAATCTTAAGAAAATCATGAGACTCATTTTTCAAAATTAAGTATTTTTATTGGCCAAAAATCGACAGTTCGTCATTATTGCATTCAAAATGTTAAAGATGGAATTGAAATTCAAGTGTACAATATTAATAACGAATGTGTAACTCATTTTAGCCAGTTTATTTCAGTAAAAGTTAAGAAAAATTTAAGAACATCTCAGGCTCAATTTTGGGAAAAGTTAAGAGAATTGAGGCTCAGGCAAAATTATGGGTTTCTTATAAAAAACACGTGTAGTTGACTATTGTGTGTGAAAGCCAATGAGATGGCCCAAATCAGTCGATATGAAGTTTGCTTTTTACTAAACAGTGCTATTATTATTCATATTATATTCACTGCATTAGAATTGGTGGTTTCTCAATATCAAATGTCCAGTTGAATGCAACTGCAGCTGGAAGGGCATTAGCAGTTGAACAATGTCGGTGTGGAGTAGGCTATTCTGGCTCTTCATGTGAGGTATGCTATTTTGCATGGCACACTCTGTTGTATTCTATTCATTTTTGTTATAAGTAATATTGAGTTGGATTATTATGTTCAAAGTGTGCGTATCTGTTTATTGTGCTTCAGAATGAAATTAACTTTTTTGGTAGCTAATTTAAATTGATGTTAGCTACAGTCGTAGTTTCTTAATCGCAAAACATATTTTAATCCACTGCAATTTCATTATTCATGTATTTTGCATGCCTACATTCATTTCCCCAAAACTTTCATCAAAATATTCAACACTCACGAACCGAGATAGCTTTCTGCTAGTCAATATTATGACATATTCTTTCGATTTTTGAGCCTGCATTTTAATCAAAGCTGTATATCTCTGCTCAACATAGCGTTGTTATCCATCCATAGGAAGATTTTTTAAACATGCTTTCGTGATTTGAACTAGAACGGTAGTGTTCTGGTAGTAGTTCCTTCAGCTCATCTTTTGCACATTGACTATCAATCGTATGTGAATGCGTGTATAAAATAAGTACCAATTGGAACCGATCGAAATCTAGGTTTTCCTCGTATTGTTATTGACACATCAATCTCTTTTATTTAAAGCGTTGTGCAACAGGTTACAAACGCCTCGGGGCGTCAAGCCATCCATACTTCGGGACGTGTGTACCATGTGAATGCAATGGTCATTCAAGTCAGTGTGGCCCAGATACAGGCAGATGCTTGGTAAGTCCACCAATTATAGTCTTAGCTTCGCAATATTGAAGTAAATAACTCTTTTAAATTACTAGGTAGCGTACTTCGGGGTTCTAAACACGGATGATTCAATAAGCCCAGTTCATTTATCATTGCGTTGAACTCCATTTTTAGGAGTTCTAAATGGGATATATTGTCGTCTTATGTGCCCAGAAGAATCGCTAGAGGATGTAATCTCTAGAGACTGTAATTATAATTTCAAAACTCATTCTCATGTTTTTAGAATTGCCAACACAACACAACAGGAGATTTTTGCAACCAATGTCTCCCAGGATTCTATGGCAATGCTTCAATGGGCACAAGTTCAGATTGTCAGAAATGCCCATGTGATGCTCCTAGAACCTCCAGGTATTCCTCATTATTTGAAAAATTTATAGTTTAGAGTTCCTTCAATGAACTATGAATAACATGGGCCTTATTTTCCCCTGTTGGAAAGGAGATGAAATCACATTCTATTTACTGTCAACTCTACATATCCTTTGCCATGCTACCTCAGTCGAATAGATTTTTTCGTTTTAATGAAAAATTTCTAAGTATAAGAGTACTGTTCTTTCTTTGAATGCTTAAAAAATGTGACAGTTTTCTATTGTTCGTTCATATGATTATTAATCCTGTAATTAATTGTTTGTAGCCCCCTTTGTGTGGAACTCAACAATGGTAGTGCGCAGTGCTTAAATTGTTCTGATGGATATGGAGGACCAACGTGTGACAGGTAGCTGAAATAGTGTGCAATTTGATGATCATAAGTAGTTGATAAATCTAATATTTCTTTATCGTTCATTTTCTCCTTTTTAGTAATTTTTTTCTGTTATCTATTAAATGTTCCTCTATTTGAATACGTAATGTGAGGTTTTACAGCTTTGATATTCTTTTCTCTGTAGGTGTTTGTCCGGCTATTTTGGCCGACCAATGCAGCCAGGGGGTCGTTGTCAGCTGTGTCAGTGTAACAACAATTCAAATATATGTAATACAACCTCAGGGGTGTGCGATAATTGCCAGTTTAACACATCCGGGAATAATTGTGAAAGATGTAGAGATGGATGGTATGGTGATGCCATTTTGCGCACCTGTCAAAGTAGGATTCCGTTTCTTTTATGACTTTTATAGCCTTAAGTAAAATTTATCCTCTATTAAATCTTGAGAATAAATTAGTACATTTCGGATTGCTTGATGGTAATAGTAGGTTGAATTTTAACATATTTCGCGAATAGATCTCATTTGTGCACTTTTCCAGCTAAGGACACACCCCAATTGACAGTTTTACTTAGCTCCTCCCTGCTAGCACCCAGCCCTTTAGCCTTAGTAGAATTCTTCCCCAGTACTTATGGGATACATATGATACTATAATCTACGACCATGCATCTCTTCGATGTTTGCTTTTTGGAATATTATTCTTTTTTCTAGCTTGTAATTGCAACTCAACCGGATCAGTCTCGAATGTTTGCAATCATACGACTGGAAATTGCACTTGTAAGGCAAATGTTGCTGGGATCGATTGTAGTGTTTGCCGGGTATGATTTTATTCAATCTAGTTCTAATTTTTATTGATGGAATATTTTTATTGATTTTCATTGTACCTTAAACTCAGCCTAAAGTACAGGGAACCAATACATCATGAATTAAATTTTGTTCATATAAGGTATTAGATGCATGGGTGTGTTATTTTTCAAAAGCTGTTGTTTTCATTCATAGCCAAACAGTTATGGTTTTGATAATAGTGGGTGCAAGCTTTGCAACTGTGAACCCAGTGGTTCTGTACAACAGCAGTGCAATGAAACGGGCTTCTGTGAATGCAAAAATCATACCATTGGACAAAGATGTGATTCATGCACTCTGGGGTTTTATGGCCTACCTGCATTGGAATGCCAAGGTAGTTTAACCCTCTATCTCTGTATCTTTGTTGTTTTGATGTGCATTCTTTGCGTACATTATGTACAATTTACCTATATGCTGAAAGGTCGTTGATCGAACAAAGCTTTTAGCAAACCGTAAATCCTCGAATTCACCCCCCTGGGGGCTTATTTATTCGAAAGGAGGCTTATTCGAAAGGAGGCTTATTCGAAAGGGGCTTATTTGAGGAGGACTTTGAAAGTTTTCTTGATAGTTGGTCATATTCCATTTGAAATTTTGTACTAGTAAACTATTTCTTCGAAGCTACACATGCAAGCAATGGGATGTTTTTCAAACGACAGGCAAATTTTCATTAATTCATGGCTGCTTTTTTTCCTAACTCTATAAAGTACTAACAGACTCTCAATTAGGTACAGTCACATGCTTGGGTGGGCGCTTATTCGAGCGGGGGGCCATTTTGAGGATTTACGGTATTGGATTAAAGATTAGTATATTTGATTATTGAGGAATGAAGAGTTTAGCTGAAGATTGACAGATCGCGTTTTCTTTTGTGACATGTCTATATAAACATGAAAATGTGTAGTTATATTTATATTACATGAAATTAACGATGACAAAATAGTTAACTGAGCAAGTAGAAATTCTTGATATTCCACTCTAGCTTGCAACTGCAACGTCACTGGCAGCCTTAACCAATCATGTTCAACTTCAGTTGGCCAATGCTTTTGCAAAGTGGGTGTTGATGGAAGACAGTGCACATCTTGCTTGAAACAATTCATTAATTTCAATGACTCAGGCTGCACTGGTATGATTCTTATACTTTTTCTCGACCCAGTTCAAGCTAAATGCTATTGACTCAATGCTGGAAGTACACTCAAATACTTTCGTTATCTTTTGTTATTGTTTCATCTGACTGTTGAGAGATATGATAGGTCTGACTGATGTGACATGATAATGATGTAATGTGGTATGATACATAGCTGGATAGGTAGATAGATAAAGTGATAGAGACAAGTAGAGAGAGAGAGAGAGAGAGAGAGAGAGAGAGAGTGAGAGAGAGAGAGGGGGGGGAGAACAAGAGAGAACGAGAGAGAACGAGAGAGAACGAGAGAGAACGAGAGAGAACGAGAGAGAACGAGAGAGAACGAGAGAGAACGAGAGAGAACAAGAGAGAACAAGAGAGAAGTGGAAAAAGAGAAATAGATAGAGATGAAGACAGAGAGGTTGCAACGTTGAGAAGGAGTGTTTGCTATGCCATTTGGTACTGTGATTGCTATTTTTATTGTTTTAGCATGCGGACCGTGTTCCATGGTGCTACAGACTAAAATAAACACTGAATATGGTAAAGTGCAGAGGACGTACGTTAATTTACAAACTCTTCAGCTGCTAGCCAGCCTAACTCCAGCTCTTGCAGCGACCGAGCAGAGATACAGCGCAACCCAGGTAATTCATCCAAGTTGATGAACTTATTGCTTGCATGTCCAGTTGCTGCTGTTATATGCATTGGTGGAATGAACTTATGTCAATATTAAAATTTCTATGCTAAGTCATTATGTCAACAAATATAGCATATTAATGATATAAAGCCATTCTTATTCTGAGAATTGTAGAAAAACGGCGTAGCGTATTTTATTTGGGAACTGGTCATTGGGTCATAGTGAATATTTAACTGATGCAAAAATTTTTTGTGATTTTCATCTGTTTTAAGCTTTCATTTTAAACTGATAATGCCAATACTACTGCATCAGTGACTGTCTTGTGTCTTTAGGATTTTTGAATGGACACCTTTTTTGGCCTATGTTTAACTCTTCAGTCTGCATCTTTCAGATAGCCAAACGACAGTTTGATGAAAGGATGATAGTACTGCAGTCAGGAATCAATAGAATCAGATCCGATTCCTTGTCTCAATCGGTGAACAATTTGAACAATCGGGTGAGTTTGCACATATGCTATGAGGATAGTGGAAAGAATATTTTGCAACTGTAGCAAATTTGAATTCAGAATGTTTCAAAAGAGTTGTTATTTTCTCTGTTTTTGTGTCTTATTTGATCATCTACTGTCTTGTTCGATGCTGATACGAATTTGACGAGAAGATCCCGATAGATGTTTGACTTAAAAAATCAGTCTGCAGTCAATTATCATAAATAAGAAGATGTGACTTTGTAATGAAATTTTGGTTCATTTATCTCTCATCAGAATAGTTTAATTTATTTGATAATTATATCTCATAATTAACATCAGAACCAGAATAACTTAATGTATATAATGATACATATCAAATGTCATCTTTATTGAATCCCTTAAAGACGAAGCAACTTATCACCAGAAGTGTCACACTTGCAAATACGTCGTCAGTGGAGTCTACTCGTATTCAATCAATAAGATCACAAGCTGAGACTGCTGCAAGATTCGTCATCTGTAAGTGTTTCAATATAGCAGTTAGTGATCTCATTGTATGCAAGAAAGAGCATGCTACGGCATCAATAGAGTATGCTACGTTGTTGTAAACTCCATAAGTAATTCTTGTACAGTTCTATTGATTTAAAGAAGTCTTTTAAGCAATGTTCGTGGATGTATGTCCGTAGATATAATGTCCGCAGATTTAATATTTGCCACCTGGTATTAAGAGCAAAATCATAGAGCAGCCGTGGCCTAGCGGTAATGCACTCGACTCAGACCAACATGGTCCTAGGTTCGAGGCCCACCGCAGGCCATTGGTGACGTCAGGAAGGGCATCCGGTCCTAAATGCTCGTGCCAGAACTAAAGTCCTCTCAGAGGCACTCTCCAACCCCTAAGGAATTGTGGAGAACGGAGGTAAAATCAAGTACTATTAAGAGAAAAATCATGTAAATTTCCATGGAGGCATCTGGTTTCCTTTTTTTCATTTGTTAAACGTATTTTTGCTCATTTATTTTTATATGTTTGCATTATTTACTCTTATCAATTGTACCAACGATATGGATAATAATGATTTACTGAAGATATTTTTGACTCAGCCGCATTTTCTATAAAATCAAGAGATTCTTGAACCTAACTTTAGAGTTGATGATTTGGTACTGCACGGTAGTAGGGTAATAGATGGTAGACTGTAAAAGTTCTTTTATTTCTGTCTTTTTGTAGCTGTAAACACATCCCTTGATTCAATCATGACCCGATTGCAGACTCTCAAGTCCAATGCTGATGTTATGCTTGCAAACTCACAGGGGTTGAATCTCAATTTTACTCATGAAAGAGAGTCTAGGCTTGCACAGGGCAACGCATCCGAAGCAACGGCTTTCCTTTTAAAAGCAAACTCTGCATTTTCAAATGCTACATTGCAAAGACGCCAAGTGGATGAGCTTTCAAGGAATGTATCAGATTTGTTAGCTTCAAGGAATGATCGTAGCCGTAATGCAAGTCAACTTCAAAATGAAATTGCTATAGAACAGGAAAGACTTAGGCTTCTATTGTCCAACATATCTACTGTTCAGGTGAGCTGTTCTGAATTTTACTGTTCAGGTTTCTGACGTATTTTCTTTTGAACTGGATCCCTAATACATTAAAGCTGTATTAAGTATCAAAATATGCAATTATTAGTGGTTTGTTTTTACAGTATTTTACTGTCTTTTGCAATACTAGAATTGATTAAGGCATACCTAGAAAGTTGTCTTTTTATCACTTTTGCCTGCATTAACTTTTATTTGTCTCGTATCACTTTTTATTTTTTTTCATTACTTCTGATTTTGTTGATTTTCAATTCTCATCTATTAGCATTTGTATCTAAGAGCAACTATCATGTTTCTTGCTAATTATGGTGTGATTCTGATATGATCCTAACTGATTCTATTGTGATTCTGGTATGATTCTTACTGATTATGGTGTGATTCTGCTATGATTCTTACTGATTCTATTGTGATTCTAGAATACCATTAGATCAACAAACACAACAGGTGCCAATATCAGTATTGATTTCTCCTCACTTGGATCAGTAGTAGCAAACGTCAGTGAAATTCTAATCCAATCTCAAGCAGCTTTACAGGTAATAAATTCTTTTGATCATTACGTTGATTTTTACACTTGCTTAGTGTTTAGGAATTTGCAAACTTTGCTCTGAGCCGACTATTTGGCCTCGTTTGTTCAAACAGAGGTTAGGTTTGTCTCTTAAGATTTCAAGGACAAGTCTACTTTGCTTCTTAATACATTGTCTTACATTTGATTGGTGCAATCTTTATACCTTTTGCCCGAATGCTTTCCAAATATTTCAAAAAGACCCTTTTGAAGGAGGTGGTACATCTAGGTGTTTTGGAAGTGTAATGGCTTGTAAGCAGTTACCTTCCCTCCTTCCTATAGTATAAAAGATTTCTATGTTTAGATATAGATTCTCTGTAAAGATTTTCTTCACTAACTTTTTACCTCCTTGTGGTTATAGAGTGCAAATGAGACAATGAATAATGCAACAGGGCTAAGAAGTTCTTTGCAAACTCTTTCACAACTTGTTGGAGAAGTTCAGATAAATTTGACTTCTACACGTGCACTGGTAAACCAGGCGAATTCACATTCATCGAATATGGCATCACAGGCAAATAATCTTACAAGGTAACTCCCTTCATGGATTATCATTATGATTCTTACAGTTTATTAAAAGATTCCTTCTTTCTAAAGTCAATATAGTCTGTTGTCAATAGTCCGAATTTTTCCACACTATATATATATATATATGTAGATGTAATTTTTTGTATTTTCTGTGCCTATAAATTTCTGATTTTATTTGGCGTATTTTGGATTCGGTTTTTCTCTTAATAGATAGAGAAATGAAGATACGTATTTATTTTGGGATTGCTATCACTTTTGCCCCAAATTTCACTCTCTACCCTATTACTATTATTACTTTAAATATTATTTTAAAATAGATAGCTGTTACTAATGTGTGATAGGAGTTATTGATTTTTGCTTCTCGTTGGATTGCTATTTGCAGTGCATTCGCGAGTGCTAAAGCCCATGGAGCAAACGCTGTTAATGCTGTTGGTAGATACGAGACTATTTCAAGATTGATCAATCAGTCTTTGGAAGTATCAACACAAACAAACAGATCCGTCCAAGAACTTTTGAATGTCGTAAGTTCTCTGCTCTTCTTTTGCTATTAATTGTCACATGAGAGAATTTGATATCGTTTTTGTTTCATTCACTTGTAGCTTGATACATTGAGATGGAATAGTTTTGATATGGAGTTGCTCAAGTTAGAATGTTTAGACCCCTTCTGATTTTTGTAGCGCAAAAACCCGAAGGCCTTTTCTCTAATGCTTATGAAATTTGTTGTAGGAGAACCTCCCTCTGCAACAACTCCTCATCGACCAGATCTTTGCTATGAAAACTTTCTCCCACTTACTTTGTTGCTTGTACATTTTGCGTGCTTTCCATCATATATATTCTGTACTTTAAAATACAGTTCAAATTCTGTTTCATATATCACTGTTCATCAAGAATCAGAGCAATGTCGTCAGCTGTGTACTTACAAACCTCCTCACATGTAATGCTGTAAGATCTAGTTTTAATGGAGGCAGAATGCTGTTATCCTTTTCTACTGACTTGACATTGAAGCCGAGATGTTAAATTTTTCTCTCTCGTTTTACTGTAGCTGCAACAACCAGGAAATCAGAATCTAACAAGGAAAGCAACAACTTCCTTGGGAGAGAGCAGACAATTGCTAGCCATCTCAACTACCCAACAAAGCAGTCTCCAAGGTACTTTGATCTCTTTCCTTTAGTGACGACAGTTTTTTGCAGTTTTGAGAACACATACATTTGACTATCCTCTATTTTTTGTTCTATCAGCACCAGCTTATAAATATTCTCCTTCAGATTAAGTGGCAAAAGTTGAGCGTTAGAGTGAAAAGTAATTTCCAATATGCTGAATGAATTCATTTGTCATTCCATCGCAGATGTTTTATTGGCGGTTAGACTCAGGAGCGCTTAGAGGGAGACCAGGAACAGATTTCCTCCGGCTCGAAGCCTAAGAAAGTCTTCCAAAAATATTCTCAAGTGGATTATGCGTAATATTTTGCACCCAAACAGTAAATTGTTAAAAAGAAATGAAAAATTGTTGTTATCAAGAGCCCCATTTTTCTGGCTTTTAACTAGCGATTTTAGGTCCCAAGCCACACCTTTTACTGGAGCAACCCAGAACCCCACAAAAACTTTTAGGCAGCCATGGTTAGGTGTAAATGGCATTAATATACTTTGGTCTTTAATCGTCTTTCTTTCAGTGTGAAAAGGGGTCTTTTTGGTTGCTAGTCATTTACTTAATTCGCTTACAGGCACACATTTTATAAACGTTGGCACCAATTTTAAGATACGTCGATCAATGTATAAGGACCGTTTGGATGTCAAATCAAGATTTTTTCTTCCAACTAATACACTATACTTTTCTGTTAAGAAGACACTCCTCTGTTAATGCATTTAATAATAAACTCTTGTTTTGTTCGCATTGTAGGCCTCCAGTTAAATATGTCAGAGTCTAATAGCACATTTCAGTCAGTTAAGCGTATTGGAGGCGCTGTATCATCGCAATTCAGTACTTTCCTTTCTTTGGTTAACTCATTGTCTTCAGTGGGAGAGTATGGAAATCGTCCCCATAGCCTTGAACAATCTTCCAGCCAGACAAGCCAACAGTCAGTCAACATAACAAACACAGGCACTAGAATACTGGGTGAATCACGGAGCCTTCAACAAAATACGACTGAAATGGCTTCCACGATTCGTAGTTTAAACAACACATCCACTGTTGCCATAGAACCGTTGAACCAAGCGTGGATCACAAGTAAGTTACCTGTAATAGTTTCTCTTCTTTGGCGGAGCAACTGCAAGATTATCAAATAATCCCACAGTCCTCGCTCGTTGCCAAATGCAAGAACAGAGGATGTTAGCAACTGTATTTGTAACCAGACTTCTTCCTTTTCGTCTGTTTCTCCACATTCTCTTCCTTCCAGCACTGCTTTTTCAGTAGGTAGCTTGTAGATTATTAAGACAGTAGCGAACTATTTGTCAGAAGATCCTTTACACCAAGAAACACTCATACCGTTTGTCAGTATGACAAGCTGTACCCACTTGTAATTTTTAGAGGTTAGTTAGGGAATATCTTGTCAACTTGCATCATTCAGCAAGGAAAAGGAAAGCTCGAAATAGTTGCTTAAATGTATAAGGAAGAAAGTCATTTAGCTGAAGAGCGTTTTCTTAATTTGTAGTTATACAGTCCTTGAATAACAGTTCACTTAGCAATTATGGCATTGCCAAGTGATTTTTACAACTGACTGTTTTTCTGATTCTACCATCAATGTTTATCCCTTGAATGTGTTTTCTGCCATAGCTAACAACATCACAAACAAACTGAACAGTGAAACGAATTCGCCTATGGCTAGTATTAATAATATTACTGGACTTATACAACAATTCAATGCATCAAGGGAAGTTGTCAACATGCGGCTTTCAAGTATCATATCGAAATTGGCAGCATTGAAGTTGAGGATCGCAAGGGTATTTTTCTAATTTACATCTTCAATTGCTTTTTTTGGTATCCTCTGCTTTTGTATTTTACTCTTAAAATGACAGAGTTAAATATTCTTTAATGTGTTAAATATCCTTTAATGTGATATTCTGCAGAAGAATGTTTGCGGATTTCTAATTTCCAACCTCTGACATAAAAGATGTGGTGAATCATTCTGCGTTGCATTATCTGCGATAATTTCATGATATAATGCCTGCTATCGACGTCTGAAATGTTTGTTGAAAGGACATCTAGAAGAGTTGAAATAGAAATGTACTTTTTGTTTCTATGCTATTGCTTATGGATGTTTGCTGTGTGTGTGTTTGTGAGATAGAGAAAGAGAGAGAGAGAGAGAGAGAGAGAGAGAGAGAGAGAGTGAGAGAGAGAGAGAGTGTGTGAGAGAGAGAGTGAGAGTGAGAGAGAGAGTGACAGTGAGAGTGAGAGAGAGAGAGAGTGAGAGTGAGAGTGTGAGAGAGAGATGCGTCAATTTGATCGAACTGCTAGCCATTTTATATCTTAGTGCACGAAAGAAGTTATTCAATACTGGATTGTTTTAGGCCTTTTTTCTGTCGAGAAAAAAACTTTTAGCCATTCTGTTAATAGAGTGATATTCACCGCATTCAGCGTGGAGTCACAAGCGGTTATGTCTCGAGAGGTTGTTTGTTCTTGTTGTCGTTGCATGATAGATAGGTTTTTCTGTTTCTTAATCTTAATGTTTTGTTACATATCTTAGATGCAAGCAGCAGTAAGACTGAATGGCAGTAACTCACTGACATACAATCCTGCTGTTTCAACATTTGCACCAAGTGCGTACAGCGAGATGCAAATGGATTTCAGAACAACCCAAAGAAATGCGTTGCTGATGTTTTTTGGGAATTCGTCTACTTCATCTACGGTGTGTATACTCTGTCTATGGAATTATCTGTAAGATTGAGTTGCACATGATGAATAAACATTTTGACTGTAGATTCTTGATATTCCCACAGTTTTTGTTCATTCAAAGGTAATGCAAAAGTTTTTCTAAGCTAGAAATGCTACTAGCGTTAGCTGTGCTGCTAGGCTAATGTATGTTGCTGTGTCGAATTCCATGATAACATTATAAGGCTTATTTGGTGGGGTGAAGTATTTTATCTGCATTCAGGGGATTCCGTGGCAACATTACCTAATATGTAATTGCAGACATTGTTCCAATTCGTTGAAAGTAAACGACATATATTGGCTCCATGAGGATGAAAGAGGAAAGTGGAAGGTATTTTGTTAGTTAGAGTAATTATTACTTACTTTGTTATCAACAGACTGACAAGATGTCCTTGAAAATAGTTGATTCAAAAGTTGTCTTTGAGTATTATATGAACGGATTACGAAGGAGCCTCACAAACTGGGAAGTTGAAGTCTCAGATGGATTTTGGAGACGCGTGCTTGCAACAAGGTATGGTATTTACCTAAAGAAAGTGTGTTGAAATATTGCAGAACGCTTGAATTGCATGGCCCTTGCAACATGTTTTAATTTAGCTTCTGGTTTATGTTCCATTGATTATGTACCTCTTTGAGATAAACTTGAGCCAAAAGGCATTCGCTTGATCAGGATGCTGAATGGTTTTTTTAGCATGTAACTGCTTGGACTTAAGCTAATTCAAATTCGTCATAATTGACTTTTATCGCCCTCATAGGATAGTGACTTCCAACCATTTTAACTCCTAGACCCCTGGAACACTTAGCTCTGAGCTTGCATGCCCAAAAATGTGTATTTTATTCAAGGCTACAAGAGATTTTACGGCGGGTGCTTCTCAACCTCCTGGAATGATATTTAGCACCCCTGGTAGGGAATCCCAAGCATAGAAAAAGATGAATGATCCTTTATTGTGTGCAATATCTGTCCTTTGTCCTTATCCTAGGTTTCTCATCCACGTTATTGAATTTTACATCCCTCTTTACACAGACAAGGTGATTTCAGTCGCTTAACTGTCAGTGTTTTGGCTTCAAATTTTTCACGGACATACAGTTCCTATGTGGGATCTGATTCTTCATTAATGAACATTCCTACTGATGCGTCACTGTACGTAGGAGCTTTACCATCACGTGATATGGTTTGTATTCTTGATATTACCACCTTTTTGGTATGACATTATTGCATTGAGAGAGCATTCGTGCAATGTGCATTTAAATGTTTGACAAGGTATAAACTTAAGCAAGAGGATTGAGTTCTCAGGATTAAGTTCCGTTGATCCCCAGAGTTTTTCTATTTTTAATTTGTTCGTTAAAATGGTGACCACTACAGGAGGTTTTTAATGATATATATGTAGTGCATTTGTTTCTCCAAGCAGAGGAAACTGTTGTTCAAGTCATTATAGTTGATAAGATGCATATTTTTAGCCCATGTTGTAGTAGTTCCATAATTATTTAGTATTGCAAAGAAGTTTTATAGATTTAATGGTCTAAATCATAACACATCTAAATCATAACACAGTTGTAGTCCATGTTGTACTACTTCCATAATTATTGTAGTATTGCAAAGTAGTTTTATAGATTTAATGGTCTAAATCATAACACATGTTAGTGATAACAGACCTTGTAAGTGAAAAAGGTTTGAATAAAATTTGGATGTTTACAGTTTACAATAGGTTACAATCTGTTACGATAACAAATTTGCCCGTTACAATTGACCTGTTTGATGAGGAATATACTAGTGCTAGTATATTTCTCTTGTAAGTTAGCGAGTATTTTGTCAAAGATTACAAATGAGTGACTGATGAAAAATAGATTGTATGAGACCGAAAAAGGAAGGAAATGAAGGAAATTCTTGAGGTCACACATAAAAGCGTATCTGTCTTTGGAAATCTTCTTTACTTTTTGGAAATTCTTCATTTGCTAAGCTAATTACTCAGAAATTGGATCTTGATTATTTATGAATCTCTCATTAAATTCTTCAATCTTAATTTTTCATCTAGATAAATGCGACAGCTGCTGCCTTTGATGGTTGTATTTACAATGTACGAGTGAATAAGCATGAACTATCCCTATGGAATTATACATCCGCCACCAGTGTGCCAGTCTTTTGCAATTCCAGTCAAACGTACGTAAACTTAATTTGCTGTTTCTGGTTAGCTTAATAGCTTTCCATTATTACTTTGAATTTCTTGTAGCCCTTGATTCTATTGAGCAAAATTCTTTATTTTCAGGGTCATTTCATCACTTGCAACAATACAAGGTGTGAGCTTTGCTGGAAATGGTTTTGTTCAACTTAGAATGGGCAATTTTAGCATTCAGAACTATTCTCGTGTTGAATTCAACTTTCGATCTCTTCACCCGAATGGAACTCTATTTGCTGTTAAAGGTGGCAGAAATGTAAGTATGAGATTTTGTCATGATGGTTAACTGTTTGTAGAAGTTCGGTTATTAGGAACAACAAAAGTGAACTTTGAAACACATGAATGGTGGAAGTTTTATGCGTGTGTTGATGAATTAATAGATTTTTATTGTTTGAATGAAAAAAGCGAATGAATCGTTGGACAAATGCAGTAGTAAATGAATGAGTGAATGAATGAATGAATGAATGAGTGAATGAATGAATGAATGAATGAATGAATGAATGACTGAATGAATGAATTAATTGAGTACTTAGTGAAGAAATATATCATAACAAGTGAACGAGTTTATGAATGCAGGTATTACTCATCTGAACACATCACCTTCATTCTTTTCATTAACCTTCATTCTTTTCATTAACCTTCATTCTTTTCATTGACCTTCATTCTTTTCAATAATTTTTTTTTGATTTGCAGCAAACCATTCTCTACTCAGTGACACTTTTAAATGGTAATATTGTTGTGTTTACGAATGAAGCTCGCTTCAATGCGAGGCAGAATACACAACCAAGTGGATCGTATGCAGATGGAAACGTCTACAGAGTATTATTTGAAAGATCGACAACTCGTGTTTTCCTGTCTGTCACTATGGTAACAACCGTAGCTGGACCTTCGCCTGTTTTTATGTCTACTTCTCTGTCAGTTATAGAGGAAGGAACTGCTATGTATTTTGGTGGAGTTAACGTAACAGAGTAAGTAATTTCCGTGCATTTTTGCTTCAAAAAGAACATCAATTTTTACTTTATAGCAGAGCTGAAGAGTCTGTGTACTTTATACATTGGCATTCTTTCTGGTTTCCATTGGAAGACTTTACGTTGCTATGGAAACTTTGGAATTTCTGTGATTTGGCAACAATTTACGTTTGACTGAAGTTCAACATCTCTCTGAGCTCTCCAATATTGAATTTGATTTTTCTATCAGTAATTTTTCAACTTCTGTGTCATTAGGTCAAACATTCTATGCTTTGTATCCTTGGGGTATGTTTTATGTTTGACAAAACAGTAGGATTTAATGATTGACCCAAGACTTTTTCTAACAATACTTCTATACACATCCATAAAGTATGAGTTTTCAATATCCTAAGTCGATCCTTGCTCTTATTAGATTGTTTTATCTTTGACGTACTAGTAGAACTTGAAATTGCTAAATCATTAGTTATCTCTAATTAAATTCATGATTTAAATTATCTTTTTGTCAGATTGGGTCAGTTGAATACAGGATACTATTTCGCCGGCTGCATATCGAACGTGAGTTTAAGCAATAATATCACAGGTGACATGGACAATATCAGACTCAATGACGCCAGACTGTTGCAGTTCTCCAAAGGAATATCATTTGACAGTTGTCTATCTCAGGTCAGTCTGTGCTGAATTTTAAGAAGAACGTCCTAAAACTGAAATTTTTGTTTTCTTACTTACATTTTACATCCTTCTAGTTGTTGTTTCTGATGTAGTCATACTGCATTACCATTGTCAAAAGGATTCATAAACTTTTAAAGTTATCTCATTTTATACATATGGCAGAAAATTTTTTAACAATATTTTCGTCATGAATAACTATATCATAAATGAAGAAATGATTTAACCAGGCGCACAACTGGGGGTCCGGACATCTAGACCCCTGCCTTTTTCAGTGAATGAGCAAAAGTGCCCTTTTGTAATGCTCTCTCAATACCATAAAGGGCGTTTTCCTAAGAAAATAAAGGCGTGAATCTGAAAATTTCCGAGGGCTTCGCCCCCGGCCGCTATTTCCTCCCCCCTGCCATGATAAGAAATGGCAATAAGAATCATTAACCTTCAGAGCAACGCTATCAATAAACCTCTCCTAGTATTTCCTCCAAAAATGGATCTGAAAATAATAATCACAGGCCGTACCTTCTTTTAAAGAGTTTTGATGTCCCCTTCTCATTGATTGGATCCCTTCCCTTGAAAATTTCCAGTTACACGTCTGTTTAGCTGTATATGTATGTAAGCATTTCTATCTGTTTTTTGCATTGTAAAAGTAATCTATTTACAACTTAAATAGATCGAAAATGGTGCACGATTCCTTGGAAATGGCTATGCGTCGGCTACTACTCCTTCGCAGCAACTATCAACATTGCTAATCGAGTTTAAAACAAAGGAGCCAAATGGAGTTCTTTTCTATTCTGAATATAAAGTGAGATGTAACTCTTTGTGTTTATTTACAATAATATCCAATTTTAAACAAAATGCACTGTATTCAATTGTTGGTCTGTTTGATTTGACTCTACTCATCATAAGCACTCTTTCATATTCACTTTTGTGGTGCTCCTATTAATTAATTAATTCCCAAAAGCTGTAATAAAAAGCAGATGTCACAAAGAAGGAAGATCTTAATTGTGTATTGTTATAGTGAACGAAGAAAGCTACTTTTTCATAATGCTTTTATGGGATTGGTTTTTTTGCAGGGAGCGAAATTCTACATATCCTTGTACCATGGAAATGTATTCTTGGATTACAAGAATTCATCAAGAAACGCTCGGGTTTACTTATATACAAGAGATCAGACGTTGAATACTGGCCAGTATCATGTTCTTACGGTCATCTTCTCAGGATCAACACTGTATGTTTCACCTTAATCAAGTCTTTGTTGCTCTAGCCTCTTTTTACTTGCTTCTGGCCTCGTTTGCTTTAGCCTAAGGCTTGGCTTTTCCATTTATGAAAGTTCATATTGTGTATCATTTTCATCAAATCTGTCAATCTTCATAGTCATCATGCTAATCTCTCCAATCCGGATTGCCTGTCTGTAGTAAAACGAAGAGAGTATTTAATTTTCTGAATGTCAATTTCTTTCTGCCCTCTTCATTTGACATCCTGCAGAATTCGTGGGCAGCTAGACCACTTAGGACTTGATGATTGTCTATAAGAATCAGTAATTCTTCCAATTTCTATAAGATTGTAGATGTTCCAGTCTGACCACCAGTATGATATTTTTCTTTTTTACTTTTGTTGAATTACTTCAAAAGAAATTATCCACCCAACTTTGTTCCTGATTTAAATGCTTAGGTGTGTTTTCTATCAGCATTTGCCATCAAAGTTCCCTTGTTACAGTGCATTTCTATTCTTTTCCATGTCAAATCTTCATGGTTATTGCTGCAATCCAGATTAAATCCAGATTGAGTGATTGATTGTTTGATTGATTGGATTGTTTGTATGAATCCAGATAGCGTATTTCAGCGTTGTATTATATAAGGTTGTCTTTTCCTTTCAAAGCATGAGCCTGACTGTAGACAGTATATCAATGTCAACACAGCTTGTAAGCGGTTTGGCACCGAGTGTTGAATTGAATGGAAGGATGTACTTTGGAGGTATACCATCCAATTTAGCCAACTCATTAGCAGAATTTCCTGTGGCAACTGCCTTTAAAGGGGACTTTCGGCGCGTTATGATCAATGGTATAAAGTAAGTATATTGCTAAACTTTCTACATGTCATGGACAATTGATGCTGTCAATAATCAATTTTAACTGCTACAACAGCAGCATTGATTTTTGAAAACTCTTTAAATGGGGGGGGGGGTTCTGGGTACAATGGGTGCGGCTTCTGCAGCCATGCCCATTGTTTGGACATGCAAGTACGAAAATCAAGCTCAATCTCCGCTATTTAGCCAGAAATTAAGCCCGTTTGAAATGATCATTTTCCCCAGGCCCTTTCAATTTCAAGTTGCTCATGTTGCGTTTAGCCATTCAACTTCATCCGTTTCGATAGCAGCGAAAAAATTGAAGTTTTGCTCCAGGTTTCACTTGCCTATCAAAGGCTTGTCTATTACAACGTGGAATTTGAGAAATTATTGATTTTTAAATGTGTTGCGAAGATAATAGTGTAAAAAGTTCACACAATCATGAAGAATAACAAAGTTTATCAGAAAAGAAAACAACATGATAGAAAACAAACAGGCCTTTTTGAAAAGATGAAGAGAACCAATTTTGAGAAGACTTTGCCTTCTAACTTGAAGAGCAATGTCAACAAGGAAGCTTTATTCCCCAGGCCGCTGAAAAGTCACTACTGCTTCACAGCTACCCTCCTTTATTCAACAGAAGTTCTCAAAAAAATGCCCGATTCGTAAACAATTTGTAGTATTTCATAATTGTAGCACCAGGTCCTTCTAATGAACAACTTTGCTATTTGTTTATAAATTAAGGAATTTGGTTACTGGCTAGTGATTACTTGCTTTCTTTACCTGCAAATATTTTATATGGTAAGCTTAATTCTTCCTTACAGCTACCTGACGTCAATGGTAATAGAAAGTACGTCAGTTTCTTTGGCTGGTGTCCCTGTGCTTCCAGCAGTTGGTCCTACTCCGCGGCCAACGACTCCTCAACCCACGACGTTGCCACCAACTTGCGCAGCCGGGAGCGCAGCACCGCAACTTGATTCAAACTTAAACCTAATTGGAATATACTCAGTTAACAGTACACTAGCGTTGAGACCACCTAATGAACAAGCTATTTCAGCGTATTTGAGAACTATGTAAGTACTTTTGCGTTCATCAACTAGGCAAGCTGAGGACATTGCTATGACAGTGAACTTATCTCTTAACTGCTATAGTAGATTGTATCAAGCTGAGTTAGAGAAAAGTTTTGAAGTAATAGATAGCTTATTAACCCTTAGCTTTTATATCTGTAAGGTTTTCGTCTTCAAACTTTTGCTAAAAAAAAGTTCCAAATTATAATTCAAAGACATAGTAGGTGGTATTCATAATATACTGAAACCATATAAACACAACTAGGTTACCGTATAAATACAACTTTGTACTATTGTATACAAAATATTAATCACTTATCTCTTCACAGTTTCGGCATTTTCCCTCAATAGAATTCACTATTTTGCTCAAGCTATCTGAGCATCACACAATATGAACTTTCAGTAATTTTAATCTTTTTTTATCTTAGCTTCTTGATTACGATTGAGTTTCGGGCCTTCAGCCCCTACGGAGTAGTTTTCTTTGCCACAAACACAAGTACCGGGCAGTTCATTTCATTAGAACTGGTTGCTGGGAAACTCGTTTATCAATTCAACTCAGGAGGAGGATTGGTGCAAACGACTACTACACAGGACTATGCTCAAGGCCAATGGACAAGGGTTTGTATTTATCATTAGATTCTTCTTTCTATTCTAAGCCTGGAAGGGTAAGTTTGTTTGCGTAGAAGAGATGGATTTCAAGATTGTATTGGTTTTCTTGTAGTCATTAACAACGTTGGTATGTTATGAAAACAGTATCACTTTAGGGGAATAGCTGTGATGTTTTTCCAAACGAATTCAATTTTATTGTTCCTTCAAAAGTATGTGACATCCATATTTTGCATTGCTATCTTGTTTATCATCTTGTTGGAAAATCATCATTGTGTTATCGAGAGTATTGCTGTCTTAGAACTGCATTGGATATTAAATCGGCTGCACTGGAAATCCTAATTGGAGGAGACTCGATGAACTCGATTTGGGTTCTCCGAGTCGCCTCTTAGCATGGAGGTCACTGCGCACCCACCCTTCCCAACCCGTCCTTGGACATTCCTCTCGATTAGGATGTGTCCATGGGTTGTCTTTTCAGTAAAAATGCTGCATGCTAGGGCGCAGTCTATAGCTTATATATCAAATGTTAATTTTTTGCTGTCAAGAGCGAGCTGGAACAGCCAATAGGACCATATAGAATCAGAAGGAAGTAAGCTGTGCAATGCACAACGACCTCGATGCGGAGAAGAGGCGAGGAAGAAGTAGTTTTCTTGCCTTTGTTGACAAAGAATATAGGGCTAAATGAAACTGTTTGATTTGTCACAAATTCACTTGTAGGTCCAGTTGCTAAGAATGTCACAGTTTGGTGCAATGCTTGTTTCTACCACACAAGAGTACCATAACAACAGGCACGGAAATGGAGCAGTTGACATGTATATTGACTTCCCATTTTACCTTGGTTCTGTTCCAAGCCACATCTCTATTTCGATGTTAAGGGTAAGCAAATCAATTGCTCCGTCATTCTCCTTGTAATAGCACACCTCTGTAAGACGGACAATTATTTTACTTTTTTTGCACTCTTGACAGCTTACATTGTATTTGAATGTTACCATGTATTTAACTCAGCATAGACGTCAATTCTTGATTGGCTATCAAAGGAATTACCATTGATTCCTTAGATGGTGATTCCTTTGTTAGCCAATCAAGATTTGACGCCTATGCTACTTGACCTTGTAACTCTCTTTGTAGAACCCAAGTGGTAGAAACTCATTTCGTGGTTGTGTAAGGGAGGTTTTAGTCCAGGATTCAAGACAGACCTTTACATTTAACCTGAAGTAAGTCCAGCCTTTTTTGTTTTCACCGATCATAGTCCTGGTTTATTTTAAAATTAGTGCATGACAGAGTTTCTTCTAAACATTTTACTACGTAGCATTTCAACTGGTTATCTTGTGTAAGACATTTTATTTGAAATAATAGTAGTATAACATTGGATATTTTCATTTTGGCGAGAAGTGAACGCTTATGTTGAACAGGCTTTTTCTTTTTCTATAAAAATTTGACTTGCCTGAAAGATCAGGTCTAGTGGTGTTTTTATAATGCAGACTTAATTTGGACTTTTAATTCCTCAGGAATGGACGGAGTGCATTTTTATAGGATGATTCTAGAATTGATGCAAAATATTTTTGTTTCATGCCTTGCCTTCTGAGTCTTATTTTCTATGCTTTTGTATATTACAGCACAAACAGAGATCTTGCATCATCTAGAAACCTTTCTCGGTGTTTTGCTTCTGTTGTTCCCATGGTTAGAATGAGTGCCACTGGCTACGTAATTGCCGGTAAGTTTGCGTGTCTTTAAAAGAGGAATTATAGGTCTCCGTATTATCTTTTGTTGTCATGAATCGTCTTGTATTTCCAACTTGTCATGTTTCTTCCAATGCCAGCAGTTTTCAATCATCACTTCCCCGTTTTGCTCTTTTATTTAACTCTTCTCTCTGATTCGACTGCAGATTTCATTTGTAATAGTTCTTCTTTACCCTATCTTGTCATGGATTTGTATCTCTGTATCAATTCTTGATGTTGTCCATGTTTGTCTTTCTTACATTACTTGCTATATCTTTCTTTTCTACTTTCTTCAGAGCGAAATCTCCAAGCATCTTCATCATTTTCAATTTCACTGAGATTTAGAACAGCACAGAGAAATGGTATTTTATGGCATATCCATGGCAACACTGCCGGGTCTTCGTTACTCCTTGAGCAGGTTTCAGGACAGGTAAGCTTAGACTTTCGTTTAGCACTTTCACTTTATAAGATAGATTTTCTCCCCTCTCATGCCTCTGTCTGACAGTGTAGCTACTGATTCTCAAAGATTCAAGCAATATGCACAACGCCTGGGTAATTACCCCCATCAATTCTGATTGCTGAAAATTGCTTTGCAACCTTTTTACTTTCTTGGCAGTGGTTTAACAGAGCAATGTGGGGGGGGGGGGGGGGGG
>WIPJ01000776.1:466064-486514 GCA_018155075.1 Cassiopea andromeda | reverse complement strand
TATATATATATATATATATATATATATATATATATATATATATATGTATGTATGTATGTGTATGTATGTATGTATATGAACAATCATAAGTTCCAACACCTTACTAAATTTTTTAGTTAATGAATAGACTCTCGAGAAAAAATTCTAACTCTTAAAACATTCACCGTAGCTTCATCAGTATATAATTATAATTGCTGTGTATCTATTTTTGCAGTGCTCTTACGTCTTGTTTCATAAGTAATATTGTACATATAATTCATAAATTTCTTTTTATACTTTCCTGCTTTCAAGACTGACGATACAGCATAATTTATGCTCTTTCCTCTTGCAGTTTTTTGAAAGTGCATGAATTATAGTAAATAAAGGAAAACAACTAATTTCTGTTTCACACATAAATGATACAATCTATGTCACTGTTTAAATGATGCCGTTGTAACCACATTTACTTCCTTCATGTTACTCAATTTTCACATTAATTCTCATCAAATCCTCATTGAGATTCATTTTCGCAAACGCTCTGTTATGTATCCACCAGCTCTTTTTGCTAACTGAACCTCATAGTTGAGTAAAGCTTCTGTTTACCTCTATCATATCATATCAAGCTCCTTATTTTGTCTTGACTTCGTTTTGTTGTTAGGCCTCTTTAAGGGCAAAAATGGAAAACAAAGAACGACTAGAACAGAAGAATGCTTTACTGCAGAGAGAAGTTGAAAGATACAAGGAACGTCAGAAGCATTTAAACAAGATTATACTTCTTGAGAGGAAGAGACCATGGGCTGTACGCTAGTTTTATTATTTAATGTGTGATTTTCCATAAATATAAACTTTGACTTCTTTGAAGTAACAATTGAAGAAATTTGTGCTAGTGAACCGAGCATATATTCATTGATCACTTGCAGTATGCCTTTGTTGCAAAAGTGGCAGTGATTTTTTGCAACCAGTTTTGCAAAACGTTGTTGTATTTGCTCAACCCACCTAATTTATTCATTTCAATTTATTCAATTCAATTTATTCAAAAGTATTCATCTGATTTTCAAGGAATACGATATAGTTCGACAACAGTACGTGGATGCAAAAGCACTGAAGGAAGCCTCGGAAAAGAAGTTGAAAGATGCGAAGAAAGAGCATGGCCCTTTGGAAGAAGAACTTGGTCGTATTTCACAAGTCTCTGCATCACTGAGACAGCAAAAGCTGAAGTTGGTAAGAATGTGTTAAAGACCTTTCAATGAGCAAATCAGACGTGCGCTGCTGATCGCGCGCGTAAATTCATTTGCACACGCGGTTTTTTTGAATATGATTTTTATCAGTTAACAGAAGATAGTGATAAAAGCTGTAAAATGTCTATATAAAGGCTAACTATAGGAAATTGTGTCATACTTATTCCCAACCAAATCATTTACTATGAGCTTATCATTATACTTGAATGTATAGTTTATCAATTTCATCGCTCGCTAGCAATGAAATTGGTATATTTACGTGCGCGACAAATCGAGCGCGTTGGATATGTTGGGCGCATGCCTGCGCTTTCACGAGTGATCGCGCGCGTCTCATTGAAAGTCCTGGTATTAGATATTTGGTTGGCCTATGTTTCACGTTCCACTAAATTTGATATCTGCAGGCAATTTGCAGTTAAAAATTGGCATGTAATTTCTATGTTATTTTTGTGTTTTCTGTGTTAATTATTTTATGCATCTAATGAAACAACCTTTCAACAGAATGAAGATATAAATGAAATCACAATGAAAGCTAAAAGAACGAGTGATCAAATGGAAAAACAGAGTGAGAAGGTTTGCTTTCCACAATACATCTTCCATATGACAGTAGTCATATTTATGAGGCCTTTTTGAATGGAGAAAATGCAATTGATTTCTTTCTTATTTTGAATTAAATTTTGCCACGCTTGCTTTATTTACTGCTTAATTTTTTTGATGGTCATGTGACTGACAGATGGTTTGTGATTAGTTTTTCAGCTTAGCTCTTTATGTTTGGCTATTTTTAGATTCTAGAGATTAATTCAGAACTTAAATCGATAAAAGAGCAAGAAAGACAAAGACAAAAGAGGTAGTCTTATGCTGATTTAATTTTTCCCATCTGTTTATTTGTACAGCAGTTGTATTTCATAGGATCCTAACAGTTAGTATCAATACTTAGAGTTTGTTGCTTTAATTTGTTTGGTTTGACCAGGCCTCTTGATACGTAAAGAGAAGCCTTTAGGTAGAGAAGAGCAACTAGATTGTTATACTGAGATAACATCCATCACATAGTTGATTTCTATGTTGCTATTGGTCATCAATAGAAATCAGTAATCATTGACGAAATCATTTTTATCACTACTTATTATTTATATTGTACTTGTGAAGTTTATTTCTTGAAATTTGATATGCATGATTGGTTGATTGATAAGTGATTTTTATGAGTATGTCTCATTCATTTGAAGGATAAGAGATATGGAGAAGAACATTGAAGCACTTGAAAACGATTTTGAACAAGCTCCAGACCCAGCAGATTTACGAGTATGATTTTAGTAATTCTGCTTCCATGCATGTCAATGTTTGAGTACCTCTTTTGCTGTTCCTCCATTGTATCACTTATTTACCTTTAGAGTTTTTAGAGTCCCAGTCACTCATAAGTACATACTGTTTCAGATATTTGCATAGCTAATTGCGTATACCGAATTCCAGATTGTTCTCCGCCCTTCAGTTATATGTTTTGGTTATGCACTTTTATCTCACAAGCAGTTTCTTATTTTTGATGCATATGCTGTTAAGGTATCGTTAGATCTTTACATTAGGCCTGCTTTCATTTACCTGGCTGAAAAACGTCTTCTTAAAAGTAATTCATATGTTGTGCATCAAAAGTATGGCTATCAAGTTTCAACATTTTTTCTGTACTTTCATGGCCAGAAATTTTTTAGATGATTCTTTCGTGCAATCAAAGTTTTTGGGAAAATATGTTGAAATTCTCCAAGGGAAGCTTCGAGTAATAAAATCAGTCTCAATAGTTTTTTGCTGACGATTTATTTCTTGTGCAATTCTTTTATTTTCAACGGTTCTTGATTCCTCCGGTAATTTGCTAATCGTCTCTCGCTTACCACTTTTGATTCTTACCACCTTTGATCTCCCTTACCACCTTTGATCTCCCTTACCACCTTTGATTCTTGTTTTCTGCTACTCTTTTACGTTTCTATTTGTCAACATCTCTTTCAGTTTTCTGTAGCCTGGCTACCTTTCAGGACCTAATTTGGGTGAAAAATTACCATCATCTTCGATTTTTAGCCTCGCTACCAAGAAATTACGGATGAAATGAGAGAAGTGAATCGAGAGATATCAACAAATAGCCAAGAAGCATCGTCACTGAAAGACGAAGGAGATTCAATTAAAGCAAATTTAGCTGGTATGCAGTGATGATAAATTAGGTCTTTATTTACTTAAATTTCATTTCTAAGTTACTTTATTTCCCGTTTGTTATTCAAGATAGAAAAATCAAATATTGAAGATCTCTTTGCACAGCAATTTTTTTGCGTTTCTATTTCATGCTGCATTTCTTATGTGCTTGTTTGACTGAATGTTTTGTTTATTTTTAGCTTTGAACAGAAGGCTCAAAGAAATAAATGATATTGGAAATCGTAGGATGCAGAAACTCAGCCAAGTTGATAAAGAGGCATTTGATGCTGTGCAGTGGCTTAACAACAACAAAAATAAATTCAAAGGTCATGTCTATGAGCCAATTTTATTGCAGGTACATATTACTTCTTATGCTGAAATATTCACCTGCATTATAATTTATGCTAAAATATTTGCTTGCTATAATATTCACTTTTGGGTTACCACACAATGTTGACAAAATGTTAATTTATGAAATGATTTTGAAACTTATTTTGTTGCTTCATGGGCCAGCGAGAAAAATATTGTTTTTCTTAAAGGCAAATTTTCATATGCTTTTAATGATGCACCTTGCTATTCAGAAGTTTCTTTGAGAACAAAAGAACTGCCTTCTTGCGAATGTTGGATTGTAAATATGAAAATCATTTGCTTTTGATGTGGTTTAGCTTCAGTCTATCACGTATGTAAGTGATTAGTCTGATCAATGATAGTTTGATTGATTGAATGAATGGTTGATTGATTGATTAGTTGGTTGATTGATTAGTTGGTTGATTGATTTGCTAGCATGGCAATTACGAAAACTGATTTTAATCTGAAAGTTAAGTGCTTCAGTATATTTCTATAGATAAACTTAAAAAATTCAGATGACGCCAAATTCTTGGAAGCAATTGTCAGTTTTCGAGATCTTGTTGCATTTGTCTGTGAGTCTCAAGAGGACCAGAATTTGTTTTTACAAGAAGTAAGTATCACGTGACTTTTTAGCATCTATTGCTGCCAGATGTAGAATCAGTGTATAATGCGTCATTGAGCCCCTGTGCTTTGCTAAATTATGCATGAATAAGTAGTCATGGAGATCAGCTAAATACCACGTGATCACTGATATGTGATCAGGATTAATCATGTGATCAACATTTGCGAAGCAATCATTGATCAACCATTGATCTGTTTTGTCCTCTTTCCTGCCAAAAACAACTCAGACAGTCAGTGACGTGCCGTGTGATCAATTCCCAATGGCATAATTTATGCATTTTATGCAATTTGTTCTTCATAAAATTGTGCTCTCCTTTTCCTTGCAGGTACGAGAGAAGCAGAATCTTGCAGTTAATGTTTTATATGCTCCTTCACACCAGACATTATCAGAATACAGGCCTAGACGTACACTTGACCAAATAAAGTTTGTTGTTGTTGTTGTTGTTTAGCATGATTTCCTTTAAGATGTAGCAAGTACGAGAAGGCATGTCTTTGCATTTTGAGTACGTTGCCCATGCCGCTGTGTTTCTTGTGTTGTATTTTATACCGCAAAACGCGCTTTAGATATGAGTCAGATTTTTCATTGCTGAATATAAAAGGTAACGCCTAAGGTATTGGTAATCAACTGATGAATTGTGGAGGCGCAGATTAGGGGGTAAACATCAAAAGTAAATTACGTTCAAACACTCGAGTAGAAAGCTGGATAAAGAACGACAACTGGTTTAGTTACAGCCGTTTACCATTAGAGCAGTCAAATATGCGAGAGTCTTTAAATATTTGCTTTCAATTAGTACTCCGAATTGGAGCAACCATTTTCCGATTTTAGTAAATTATTGGACCGATTTTGTCCACGTATGTTCATTAGATGTTCATTAGAATTATCTTTCTTTTGCAAGAATGGTTAATATTTTAGCTCTACCTATTTTGTAAGATTTTAATTATCCCACTATGATAGTTTATTATTTCAATTAATACTTCTTTATTTGTAATAATCTGATATTTCTCCTCTATTTCAGACAATACGGATTTTCATGCTTTGCAAGCGATTTGTTCGACGCCCCAGAACCTGTGATGCGTTATTTATATGAGTCATATAATTTGTACGACATTCCGATTGCTAGAGAAGATGTTCAGAAAAATATAAATGAGGTTTGTTGCTAACGTTACTCTTCATTGTCACTTTTCTTTGTCATTTGCAAGGCCACAGAGGAGAGACTTCAGAGGCCCCTGGGCAAAAGAGGACGTTAAGACCCCCAACGAGCGAAGCGAGCAGAAACAGTTCAGGGTTTAGAAATTACCTTGGCAAAATTAACTATTATTTTACTACAGTTTTACTATTGTTTTACTATTGTTTTACTACTGTGTTTATGTTATGAGGCTCTCTAGAGCTTAAAGCATTGGGAGTTCAAATCCCTTGACATTGAGGCCCTGCAGAGCCCTGGGGCACTATCTTTGGTGACTTGTTTAATACCTATATGTTTTGAGTGAATTGCGAAAGAAAGCCAACCCCTAAAACGATGATTATGTAAGAAAAGAATAACTTGTGTTTGGGTATCAAGGTTAAACCTTTTGCATATGCAAGTGATCTCTAAAAAGTGCCTTGTTTCTTAAAAGACAAACAACTCTCTGCCGTGTTTCCTCCAGTTTTGATGATGGTGCTGCAAATATCTCGGGTAGTGGGCTGCTCTGATGAAATTGTTTGATATAATATGACATCATTTAAAGTTGATTTTTACATAACTTTTGTTAAATCCTCACCCTCATTCTTTTATCCTCCTCGTTCTGATTCTTTTATTTGATTCCTATTTGGATGTCCTAGAAATATTTTGCCGGCCCTAGTAATTGGGATTGCCTTAAACCCCAATTATTAGGACCTGCATGTACCTTTACTTTCAGATATAGCTTTATGTATATACGTACCAGCTACCGACTCAAACAAGTTCTCTTCCTCTTTGCTGTTCTAGTATAACTCATTTACTATATTTCATTTTATGAAAATTGTCTAGCTCTTAATTCCACTAAAATTATCACTGATGTTTTTTGTTTTCCTTCTTTTCTTTGTACTTAGGCAATCGAGAAGTCTGGTATTGGCCTGTTTTTCACACCTTCTCAAAAGGTAATCATTTTTATCTTTTTCATTTACTCTTCATGAGCATGCTCTCCTACCATTTATTAGAAGTAGCCAATGACCCTCATTTGTAAATGTAATTATTATTGTTGGTTTTTAACGATTTGTAGATAAAAAAGCTGACTGTTTAGAAATTGGCGAGTTTAAAAGGCGATTGTTTGTTATCCTTCCTGACTACCATTGCTCTAATTTGAACTAAGAAGCTATGTCAGTTTCATCAACTGCTATTACATGAACACAAAATTTTATCTCCTAGTTTATCGTTGCGACTTTAGAATGGGCTACTGTCATAATTTATGTTATATACGGCAATATTTTAATGACTAATTTGCTCTTTTCATGTGCCTACAGTATAAGACAACTCAGTCGCTTTACGGCAACAGAAACAAGTCAACAATGTCATCGACGCTGCAGTGAGTTAGATTTTCTTGCTTTTCGTTTAGAATGGTTAAAAATGGATTTGTTGGTGACGTTGCTTCTCAAAACATTTGTTTTTGGCGTGAGCTAACTTTGTTTGCATAATTGATATTTGGAACCAACAACCTCTCATTAGAAAAAGAAACTTCTAGAAGCAAGTGTAGGAATCTTAACGAGTTTTCTTTCATATTTTTAGGGAAAAAAAGCTGCTAAGTGTGTCGGTTGACTTGGAAATGAAAAAACAAGTGGAAGCAGAGAAAGTTGTAAGTAGCCAATAAATTTTTAATTGATTAGAAGGTGCTTGCCTAATTGCGGAAGCCTTCAAATAGTGGACTTGAATCAGTATGAGTTTTTCTTAATGGATCAAAAATTATTGAAAGTTCAGTACAAATATCAGTACGACCTGGAAAGTCATTGTATTTTGATACTGTGTATTCCTTACTTTTCTTCATTTCTAAATTAGTCATAACTGTGCTAATAATACTCATGAAGACAAAAAATGACAGTCGAAATTTCTTCTTGAAATTTGCATATCTTGATGGGAGGAAAGACTTCAAACTTTCGCGACTATTGCATTACATGTGTCTATAGTGCAGTGGAATAGTCAAGAAACTCAGAGTAAAATCGATATAATTTATGTATTGCTAGAAGGGTGAACTTAGGAATGATCGAAATCTACTTTTTTGGTTTTAGTAATTTTGAGCAGCTGCAGCAGCAGAATTTTTTTCTGTAAGCAAAGCATCATTGCTAGGACCGTGTGTTAACGAAGTTACATTTGTGTTATCTGTGTTAACGTAGTTACATTTGTGTTACCTGTGTTAACGTAGTTACATTTGTGTTACCTGTACTAGCGATGATATATTTGTAATACTTGAAGCTTTGAAATGAAGTGGTTCCTTTTTTGCATCTTTTCATTAATTTGTGTTTTTGTAGAGTATTGAGAAGAGATATACGGAAATTGGTGCGCAGCATGGAAAGTGTGTCGAAATTGACAATAGATTGAAGAAAAAGTTAGATCAGTTGCGATGTGAGAAGGTATGATTTGTGTTCCAAGAAAAACAACGGCTGGAAAATTTACAATTTAATTTGTAGCTGTTGATTCCTAAGTAGGAGATTTCTCGATTTTTCAGTTTGATGAAGTTTTCTTTATAAAGCAAGTCAATTTTGTTTTCGAGCTTGTGTAGCACAAATCTAAAATGACCAAGCTTGCAATGCATGCTATAAAGTAATACAATCTTTTTGTTTTACTTAATTTTTTGTTAGTTTTTGTTAGCTCTACATGTTTACAACGACAGTTTGAAATGCTGTTGTTTTAATCAACAGAAAGAATTACAGACACAGATGAATAGAAGACGGACCCTTGAAACTCAAATTGAATCAAAGAGAAAGACGTAAGACATAATTGACAAAATTTAGGATTCCAACCAACTTGTTGGATTTGGTGAATCTGTAAGGATTGCTCTGGTAAAACTGAAGTGAACGTGATAAAACAAGTTATTGCCTTTTTTCCCTGTAATACTCAGTATAAATGGCATCTTATCGCTCTTGAATTTTGTTTTGAATAATGCCAGACGTGTAAACGCTGTGTATTTATGGTATAGTTTGTATATGTTAAAGCGATTTTATAGCCATTATTACGAATAATTTTCCTAGTTAAAAAAGAGATAAGGCCCCTTTAATGTTGAAGACTCCCAGTCAGCCATATTTACGACAACCAATCTGCGATGTAAAGCCGTGGGAACTGAAAACTGAGCGTATCAAAATTCAGATGAGTGTTGCATGTCGTAGATTCCCGTACTTGAATGATGAGAAAGAGAAGCATGTTTTAGAGAACATTCATTTTGATAACTTAGTGAATTTTCATTGAATTTGATTTTAATTTTACCTGATTAGCTGGCGAAGAAAGTCGATTTTATTTAAATAGGAATTATAGATATGCTCTCTCTTACTTTTGTTTTTTGTTTCCTCTTTTGTTATTTTAATACTTTAATTATCTGTCATGGATTCTTCACGAGTGGAGGAGCTCAATCTTAGTTCATTTTTGTCTTGCATAGATCATGGTTCGTTCTCCGTCTTACGATGATCGTTTTTCGTCTTACGATTATCCCAGTTCAATACGAGGATAGCTCTTGTAAATTAGCTGCTTCTTGCTCAACATGTTTCTTGTCTTTAGCAACTACCTGATTAGTTAGAAAAATCCTATTGCCGTTTACAAAATCCTTTAGTCTAGAAACAATTGCAAAGGAATCTGTTGATATCGAAAAAGAAGAAAATTCAGCGAAGAAAAAGATTTCAGCACTTATTAAAAAGAGAGTCGAGCTGGCAATGCAACTTAAGACAAATATTCAGGTATGTCCTGTTGTTTTTCTCTTATTCCAGCGTCAGTTTTCAAAGTGATAAATTAGATATATATTTATCAAATATTTGTTAGCATTTGTTACTTTGTAGTTGGTTTCCTGGTTTCATTTAATGCTTTGTTAATTACTTTTTCAGTTCAGTTGAGATGACACTAATTATACCAAAGTTGAAACTATTAGTAGTGAAATCTAGAATGATTTACAGTGGAACACAAAATATTTGATAATCATTTCGTATTAGTTTCCTTCCTTCGTTACATTAATTACATGCAATAGAGTACCGGAGTGTGACGTCTTGAATATTCTATTTTTAGAATATTTTAATTTTGGCCTTAAATTCTGAAAAAGCTGTTTGAAATAGCTATTAGCGACAAATTTCAGCTCGATTTAAGAAATAATGACCGAAATATAGGCAATTGAATATGGACATAGTTCCTATCAAATCACTGCATTTTGAGCCTTGATCTAAACGTTAAGATCCAGGCCGAAAATACAGTGGTTTGTATGGCAAGTCTTCTGTCATTAAAAGGCCATATTTCATCCCATTTTGACACGATTCACTTCAAATTATCAACACATGCCTATTTTCCGCTGCTCTTTCACTAAATGTGGTCAAAAACTGAAATTTCTAAAACTGGATTTTTATGACGTCATCACTCCGGTACTCTATTTCAACCTTTTTCTAATTTCATGCATGTTTTTCCCTGTTATTCCCCTGTTCAATCATGGATTTCCCTCAAGGAACTTGCCGCAGCAACAAGACTTTCTTCATGAACTTTCATAAAAAAACAAGATTTATGCTGTTAATTAAATTTCTTGCTTATAGCAGCAACAACATGCAAACTTTCAACTTATCCTATTCAAAATAGTTTCATAAGCAACCATCATCATTCGCTTTCTTCTGATGAAATATTTCTCTTTCTTGTGCCATGACTTGTTGATGAACCTTGTCATTTGATAATGCATATTTTATTTCTACAAATCTTTTTAATTCCTTTCTTTTATTTACGTTTTACAGGCCTGCCTTGACGCAGGTAAGGAGAGGCTTGCTCTATCTTTGAAAGGCTGTCAATATGATGCAAAAAGGAAGTATTATGTAGCCCAGAAAAATGAATTTGCAAGCAAGCTTCGACAGCTAGAGGTAGATGAAGTTTAGATAAGATTTTACAATATCAGCTCTTTCCAAAGCTATCAATTTATTTTTCGAGCATGGTAAATGCATTATAATACTTGATATTAGCTTCTTTGAGCTATTAGATATAACTGTTAGAAATTTTACTATCGGCTTCTTGCAGAATGGATCATAAGCATTACGGAGGAGCAGGTGATAAGAAGAAGCCCTATTTTTCTTGCAGGATGAGTTTTCACAGTTTAAGGAACAGTGTGATTCACTTAAAGCTACTGCAAAACGAAAACTAGAAAATGCAAAGAAGATCACAAACAAAACAGAACTTTCTTCGGAAGACAGAGACGTGGGTGATGCGTTTTGGATTCTCTGATTAATGATTCTCTGATCAACGATTTTCCTGTTGCCTATTTCTCTATCTATCTGTTCCTTTATCCATTCCTCAAAATATCCATTAACAACGTATTATTTCGTGTAGCGTAATAGTTATATTTGGAGATGAGAACATCATTCAACAAAGTGATGCTAGTTTACTGTAATGTTTATGATATAATTTCTCCACGTGCACTTGTACCACCAGTAACCTACACCTTCTGTCTAACCCTGTTTAGAATTTCCCGAACAGCAACAAAATTGAGATGGTAGAGAATAAGTGTCATTTCAAAGTTGAGATTTAGAGTAGCTCTATTATTGTCAGTTTTCTTTATGATTTTTTACTTCATGGATTCTATATATATATATATATATATATATATATATATATATATATATATATATATATATATATATATATATATATATATATATATATATATATATAGCTAAGGGATGTGCCTCTTGCTTATCCGCATAAAGATTACTTCATTGCGCTCCTTTCTTTAGCTTTTTGCAACTCTGCCTGATTCCCTTGACGAGATTGATGATTTGATTCATGAGGAAAAAGCAAAAGCAGATTGTACTTCAGAAATTAGACCTCAGGTATTATGAGTCCGTCGCTACAAATGATGTTCTATTTATGCTCATCCGTATATATGTGTATACACATCCAATTGAGTTAAATTTTTCTAATTGCATAAGCACATCATGGTTGCTTTTCAAAGCAAAATTCAAACACCCACACACGCCACTTTGCAGCATCAAAAATCTTCTATCATCCATTTTGTTTATGTAATGATAGTTTTAAACCAAGTGTTAATGATTTTTATGTAGAGAGTTACAGTTATTATGTTCGGGAATGCAAAAGCTGTAATCGTCAACATTGAGTTTATCACCTTACCCCTAAATCTCTAATCATTCCTCTTGTACTGATTGTACTGGTCATTTTTATCCAAAAGTATGAAGGAATTGGCAAACTGTGTGTAATCGGAATATTGATACTGAAACTACATAAACCATTCAGCAAATATATAAGCATATATTTTTCAATTAAGAAGCACTTCTTGCCATGTTTTGTTACGGTAATTAAAGTATTATGGTTCGTCAGGTATTAAACGAATACAAAAAGAATAATGCCGAAATCAAGGAGCTGATTAGGCAGGTATGTAATACCTTTGTTGTATCTTCAGCTTTGGGTCAGTGCGGGTATGCAAGTAGTGAGTAATGTGTTTGTATTATGGTAATGGGTTTTCATCAGCACCATTTTCCACTTGCGTTTTACAGAGCCTCAGTCAGATGACCAAATGAGCCTCAATCTGAGGTCCAAATGAGCCTCAATTAGAGGACTAAATGGGTTGTTTCCAGTACTCATTTCGCTAAGCAAGAGTTTCCAAGTCACAATTCAATTCTTAGTCCTATGCTTCCCTTCTGCTTAGACCACGTCTTCTGCTTAGACCACGTCTCCTGTTTGTTTTTTGTATTTCACTGTATTTCACATTTGTCAATACGCTCAATATTACCTAGGGCTTTCGGTCGTTATCATTTATTGGTTTGAGTAGCTTAATGGAGCTAGGTGGCCGTGCTTCCTTCTAGATCGACGAAGAGAGTGATGATCATTCTTCTATAAATCAAAAAATTGCGGATGTGAAAGAAAGGTAAACTGCATGCGGATAATGATTACATCGTATACCACAAAAGAGATTGATTAAGACTTATTTTCATTTCCCATTGCCCGTTCCCATTCAATCTATAGATCAGTGTTCTTCAACCGGATTCCAACTGATATTCCTGGAATTCACAGGCACAATTTAGCAATATGGAGGCCCACAGTCTCCATCTCTATCCAAATCAAACCCTCTATAGTGGTATACAACGAATTTTATGCTAGATAGTCAAAGTACTCCATAAAATTTAATTCTAGAATCATGTATTTGTATTATTAGTTTTTATTCAAAATAAAACATATTCTTGTACTATTTCTGTATATCCTATGAGTTCTCCATATTCTGCATATTCTATATCCCCGTGCCCCTTTACCTTCGTTATTGCAAATTATAGGCCTGTATTGTTTGTTATGAGGTTGCTCATGGAAAAAATAAGGAACAAAGGGGTCCATGGGTAAATATATTTTAAGAAACGCTGCTCTAGATCATTGCTTGATAATTATAAGTATAATAATCGTCATTGCAGGTGGTTAACGCCGTTGGAATCGTTGATACAGAGAATCAACGAACAATACTCAGATTTCTTTAAACGAATGGGTTGTGCAGGTCAAGTGGCACTTTTCAAAGATCCGGTAGGTTAATATTTCAGTTTTGAATTTAGAAACATGTTGTGCTTTATTTATTATTTCATGTATCATATTATATTATATTTTATTATGTTGTGTTTTGGTACACTACATTGTATTATATTTTATTATATTATGTCATATTATATTATATCATATTATATTATATTATATTATATTATACATTATATTTTGTTATATTGTTCATAAAACAAGCGAATCTCTATGCATGTAGGAGTTTTTTTGTAGAATGCCTCTCATGATGTGCACATTTTTAATGTAGGACGATAACTACAGTAAATATGGCATTGAAATAAAGGTAATGTATCGTTCAACTGAAAGGCTCAAGGTTTTAACAGCCCATCATCAAAGTGGAGGGGAAAGGAGTGTAGCAACAATGTTATATTTAATATCATTACAAGAGCTTACCAAATGCCCTTTCAGAGTAGTCGATGAAATCAATCAGGTAATGTTTTCAGCTCAACTTTTCCTTTTCCATGTCGCCATTCCTTTATCCTCCCCTCCCACCTGTCTTCCCAATTTCCTTACCCTCCCATACTTGTTCTTTTATTTTTCTCTTCTGTGATATTATCTTTTTCATCTAAAATTTACTTTTGAAATAGACTTTGGAAAAGAGGACCAGCGTGGGTATAGAGTTGTGGGTGATACACGCTGTACACACTTCTTTTTACGAGAATACCCAACTTTTCATAGTCTTAAATTTTTCTGGTTTTGAGCCTAAGATTATTCTTAAGTTATTCTCAAGTGTCAAAGGTGTAGCTTGGTCTGGAAATGAAAGGAATATGTTCAAATCTTTGTTGATGTCATAAGGAATCATGAAGCAAATCAAAATAGGACCAGAAATAATAAATATTGTATTGATTGCCCAAACGTTAATCTAAAAGGAGCAATGTTAGCTCGAATATACAAGAGTTCTAAATTTTGATGAAGCTTGAGCCTTGCATTATTCTTGAATAATTCTTGAATTTCAGCGATTCTGAGCCTCAATAATATTATAAACTTTACTCTTATAAACTGAAAACTGTGTACTACCGCAGCCGATCGTTTATCTTTCGCGTAGCGAGCAGCATTTTGAAATGCACAAATTCAAAATTTCAGATTAATAACATGTCATCAATTGATGACTGCTGGGGTAACCTCCTGCATGGCAAACTAGC
Organism: Cassiopea andromeda; assembly: GCA_018155075.1. Classification (NCBI taxonomy): domain Eukaryota; kingdom Metazoa; phylum Cnidaria; class Scyphozoa; order Rhizostomeae; family Cassiopeidae; genus Cassiopea; species Cassiopea andromeda. The sequence continues at coordinate 472,291 of WIPJ01000776.1, read as the reverse complement.
AATTTGGTTTCTATTGTTTGTTGCCTCTACAATTTTCTGTTCAGTAACAATGTATTTTGAATTGACACGACAGGGAATGGATCCGAGCAATGAGCGAAGAGTTTTTGAATTGGTTGTGGAAACTGTTTGCAGACCTGGGTCAAGCCAGTACTTTCTCATCACACCTAAGGTATACTCTGTTTCCTCTTTGTAATTCTATAGTTTGAGAATGTTAAGGAAGGGAATGATAATCTGATTATAATCCGATGTTGATGCATTGTTTTTATTATTGTCTTCCGTTTCGAATATCTTTCCTTTTTACGTATTCCTTTACTTCCTTTCATTTAGAAAATTTTTTAACCTGATCTGATAATATCTTTTATTTCTAAAACAAGGTTGTAGTTTATTGCCTGTCAAGTTAAATTGTTGTCTGCTCTGTTTTTGGACAAAATTTTATCATTGATACAACAGCATTCCATGCGACGGCATTCCAGACGACGGCGTTCCATACGACGGCATTTCATACCAATTCATTTTTCGTTTTGCAGTCTTTCTCCGCCATTAACTTAGGCCTATTGATTGCTGATTTTAGTCTTGGTTTCATTCGTGGAGTGCGCTCACTTTTTCACCTTTCCATCAAAGAGATATGTTAGAAGAATATTAGTTTGCATTACTAATATGAGGTCATGAACATAAATTTTTATCCCTAATGTATTGTGCATTATGATCTTTGCTCTGCATTTTCAGTTTCATTTTCATTTTCAGTTGTTACCAGACCTCAAATACACGGACAGAATGACAGTTTTGTCCGTTTGGAATGGTCATTGGCTGTCACCTAATTCACAATTTAACGTTCAAGACTTTTTGAATAAGAAAAAGATGAATAAATCGTAACCCAGAGATGAAGAAATATTTATGAACCACTTTCAATTGATTATTTTATGAAAACTGCTAACCATTATCCATGTCCTAACAAGAAAGCCCATGAATAGTTGTATTTGCGTTTTAAATCCTTCTTTGTTGTGTTGTTGTTGCCAAATTTCACAAAATATTGGATGGAAAAGGTGCATGTAAAGTTTTGTTTCTTCCATGTAGGACAACATCTACACTCTTCCCATCAAATTTCTTGAAATTTATACAACAGACATTGATCAGACTGGAAAGATGCAAACTTCCAGTCTACGAAGTCTTATTCCATTCAAAGTTGCGACCATTTATGGTTTAAACCAAAATGCTCGCCACTTATTTTACCCATCGTGGACCTTCACAGCAAATTAAAACTCATTATACATTGGATTCGCACCATGTGCTTACTTGAAATTTGGCAACTTAGTTGTGTTAGTAGTTATGAACTCCAATCTGTAATCAAAATGAGCATGTTTTCTTCACTTGTAGTTAGCCAGTTTTTTTACAAAATAAATATAGATGAGAAAACAGACTTTATCTCGTCTTGACTACAACTTGACTACTACGAAGTACTATGGGAATGCTCTCAGCATGCCGATAGACATGCATGTAAAATTTCGGTCTTCTGAAAATTTATGGTGTTTTGAGCAATGAATGAGATGTTTTTGACTATTGTGTGATGTAGTAGTTTCCCGTATGCCTGTGTATTGTTGCCTCATTACCACAAAACGTAATAGAAATTTGATTCATTTCCCAAATTTTTGACAGATCTTCCTCCATGCAGGGTCCGTGGCAAAAAAGCTCCTTGGAACTTTAAACACTCGAATGGGAAATTTTGTCCACTGCAAAAAGGTATCATCTCGAGATTCTCTCAAGCAAGCAGCTAAAAACTTCAAAATTGCAGAGTAACTTCAATGATTGTCGTTTCTTAGAGGTCACGCCCTCGTAACCCCACCCAATGGTAGAGTCGTAAAACTTAGCAAGGGTAACGGTGTTGCAGGACACGTATCTGTGCTACATTTTTGACCACGCCCATTTTTTGCATCTAGTGTATGTTAAAGTATTGATAAGGACAAATTCAACAATGGTTATAAGTTCGCGTTTTTTGAGTACGTTAAGTTCTATAAAACCTAGCATATGCCCGATAGAGGGGGCTGAGCTCTCCTCTCTAAAAGCTCGTAACGTAACAAAGGGAACCAACCCCCCCAAGCACCCCTGATACCACCCCGTCTCCGAAAACGGTTGTCTTGGTATCGTCATAGAAGCATATCATCACGTTCAACCTGTAGAATTGGTTGGCCAATCAACATCCAGAATTGATAGCGAATTAAATCAAGCATCGATGACATCATGTCCAAAAATAGGAGCTATTGCACCATCGCTGCTTATAAAGCTTGCAATCGATGCAAGGTACTCTACTCTCATATCAAACAAGTGGAAGACAGGTACGTTGCTGAAAAGAGAAAGCCGACGAGAAGCGAAAGGTTTTTTTGGCCTATTTGATACAACTTCTGTCCAGCAGAGGCTTCCAAGCAAAGCCTTGGAAGAAGAAGAAGTTGGTGACAGACTGCATAGCTGCAAGCGTTCGAAGAGTTCCCGGCTAGGCCCGTGGAACTCCAAAGTTACAAAACCTTTGGTTAGGCAACATTAGCACCATTACGGATCCTATTTCTCCTGATTCTTCTAAGAATTCAAGAAAATGGAATCCTCCGCTATCAAGTGTTCAGGTGCCACAACAAGTGGGCGAAGTTTTCGAGGAAGTGACGGGCTTAGGCCCGGTAGGAGTAGAGGACTTGTTCCTTATCAACTCCAACGAAGAGACTTTTGTGGATTACGAGTTAAAGGAATTGAAAGGTGGCCGTTGCAATGTATCCAAGACCCTTATGTTTGACGAAGGTAACTGCTTTCTCGCATTTCTAATATCGATCGATTTGTGGCTTGTTTTTCTTCAACGTTTTCAAATAATTACAATTTTCCGATTTTTCATTGTAAGCTACAGTGTTCCATATTCTCGAGTACCTAATAATTGGGGGGTCGGAATAATTGGAAGGCTAGACAATTCTCGAAAATTTTATAAATGGGAGTTATAATAATTGGGGGTGTTGGAAATATTTGAAAATGTAGTAGATGGGGAGTTGGAATAATTCTTAAATTTATACAATTGGCTTGATGATTCCAACGCAAATTAGCACGTTTTTGGTTCACTTTTGGTGCAAAGTATAAATTGAAGTCTTCAAAATTTGGAAAATTAATTGGGGGAAGGGGGTTGGAAAATCTCAAAAAGTAATAATCAGGGATGATTATTCAGTACTTGAGAGTAAGTTGTGCACCAGTTTGCATTTGATCTATTTTATTTTGTGCAAAAAGCCACCGAGAAATAATATTTTAACATTTTGCCTTTATTTTAGCAGATCCATTTGAAATCTTGCTAGATGTGTTTGAAGATTATACTGAGGAGAGTATATTAAGCAATGCAATTAAAGAGCTGAAGACTACTACTCCAGGAAGATGTCAAACAAAGGAATCTTTCTCCCAGGAACAAGTTGATGACTCCCTAGCAAATATGGAAAGTCTGGTTGATCTAGAACAGATGCTTTGTATTTCTGAATTCACATGTGAATTGGAGCAAAATATGAAGTCAGAAGAGCAGACAACAGAATTAATTGAATATGATGATGCTTTTTTTGGGTCACTGCTTGATGAAGATATCTTATCTGATATTAAATCTGATTCATCCAAGATCGCCAACACAGGCAGTTCTACTGACTGTATTGACTCCAGTTATGTCTTTTCTGACACAACTGAAGTTATTACATCCAGTGACTTGCTTGCTAAACTGATGTCTGAGTCAGGCATTCCTGTGAATGAAAACAGCACCACAGCCAACACAGAATCCAGAAAGAGGAGTTCATCATCAGATTTTGTTGATGTACCAGAAAAGGCACAAAAGTATTCTGAGACAGATGCAGATGAATGTTTGTCTATGTACAGCTCTTGTGCCTCTTCCCCAGAGAACAAATGTGCAATTAGGAGACTGAAAAATAATGAAGCATCAAAGGTATCAAGAGCAAATAGGAAAGCAAAACAACAAAGACTATTTGATAAAGAGAAAGAACTTGAAAAAGACAATGATAGGCTAAGACAGTTAATTCAAGAAATGAGCTCAGAAGCAGAGACCCTTAGAAAAATACTTGTTGACAAACTCAGTGGTGTTAAATGTTAAAGAAATTGACCTGTATAATATTTTTGCATAAACTTTTTGTTATTGGACACTATATGTTGATGAAGGCCATTCTAATATGGTTGATGGAGCCAGTGCATGAGATTTGTACTGTTTTTAAGAATGTTATGTTTGTAGGGCATATATATTGTAGGCAAAGGGGTTCTCATTGAATTTCTAGAATTTTCTCAACAGTCTGGTGTTAACCCTAAATTATTAGGTAGAGTAAGATAATTCCATTAGAATAAAAGATCTTTTTGGCACAAAAATTTTGCCATGCAGAGGGCAGAGAGAACCCGAAGCCATAGCTGTTGTGACATTTTCCATTGTGATGTTTGATTTCATAATGAAATGCTGAAAAATGATAATTTCACATTCTTACAGCAGTCGGATTGTCCTTGTTTTTATGTTAATTTATGGGTATTTAGTTTGGAAGTGTGTAATATAATGTAGGAGGCAAAGTTCATAAAGCCATTAGTTTACAAGTCATATTACAGCTCTGCAGTGTATTAGTGTAGGAGCTCAGTAAGATTTTGTGATCGTGTAATGCTATTTAATGCATCCTTTTTAGTAGATGGATGAATTGGAGTTTGCAATTCATTGACCTTTTGAGGAATTTAACATTGATTCATTCAAGTTAATGATTGTAGAAAACAATTTTATCCGAACAAATGCTGTAAAATGTATCTGGTGATCCAGAATCCCTTTTTGTCTTCATCCGTTTTTTCTCCTGTGCATTCTTTTTGGGTTCTTCTGTTAACACTTTTGGGTAAAGAGCAACCAGTAGCTTGAATTGTCTTACTATATCCTTAATGACCTTTTTCAGCTTTGTGATCCCCCTTAGCTATTGCATCTTTATGATTAGCTTCCTTTGTTACAATTGTGATATCTTGTATAATAATTTTGGGACGGAGTGGGGGTACAGAAAAGAATAACCTTAATTTGGCTGAATCTCAGACAAAACTTGACATCCCCTAAAGCAACAATTTGTGGGATGCAATTAGTACAAGGGGCAGTTTAAAGGACTAGCAAGGAGTGTGATAACAAAATCAGATAGTAGGAGAATTGAATGATTTTGAGATGATTCCAAGGCACTTGGTACATTTTCTACAAACCTTCCTCTTCACACAATCACATAGTGATAGCAAACTCGACCAATTTTGAGATATATCTAAGGCTATACACTTGGTATTTTCTTTAAAACTATTCCTCTTTCAATATTCAAAGATTACGATAGCAAAATCAAACATGAGCAAGATCGAGCAATTTTGAGATAAATCCAAGGCTATACACTTGGTATTTTCTTTAAAAATATTCCTCTTTCAATATTCAAAGATTACAATAGTAAAATCAAACATGAGCAAGATCGAGCAATTTTGAGATAAATCCAAGGCTATACACTTGGTATTTTCTTTAAACATATTCCTCTTCCAATATTCAAAGATTACGATAGTAAAATCAAACATGAGCAAGATCGAGCAATTTTGAGATAAATCCAAGGCTATACACTTGGTATTTTCTTTAAAAATATTCCTCTTTCAATATTCAAAGATTACGATAGTAAAATCAAACATGAGCAAGATCGAGCAATTTTGAGATAAATCCAAGGCTATACACTTGGTATTTTCTTTAAACATATTCCTCTTCCAATATTCAAAGATTATGATAGTAAAATCAAACATGAACAAAATCGAGCAATTTTGAGATAAATCCAAGGCTATACACTTGGTATTTTCTTTAAAACTATTCCTCTTTCAATATTCAAAGATTATGATAGTAAAATCAAACATGAGCAAGATCGAGCAATTTTGAGATAAATCCAAGGCTATACACTTGGTATTTTCTTTAAAACTATTCCTCTTTCAATATTCAAAGATTATGATAGTAAAATCAAACATGAACAAAATCGAGCAATTTTGAGATAAATCCAAGGCTATACACTTGGTATTTTCTTTAAAACTATTCCTCTTTCAATATTCAAAGATTACGATAGTAAAATCAAACATGAACAAAATCGAGCAATTTTGAGATAAATCCAAGGCTATACACTTGGTATTTTCTTTAAAACTATTCCTCTTTCAATATTCAAAGATTATGATAGTAAAATCAAACATGAACAAAA
>WIPJ01000776.1:435993-463161 GCA_018155075.1 Cassiopea andromeda | reverse complement strand
CTATACACTTGGTATTTTCTTTAAAACTATTCCTCTTTCAATATTCAAAGATTATGATAGCAAAATCAAACATGAGCAAGATCGAGCAATTTTGAGATAAATCCAAGGCTATACACTTGGTATTTTCTTTAAAAATATTCCTCTTTCAATATTCAAAGATTACAATAGTAAAATCAAACATGAACAAAATCGAGCAATTTTGAGATAAATCCAAGGCTATACACTTGGCATTTTCTTTAAAAATATTCCTCTTTCAATATTCAAAGATTATGATAGTAAAATCAAACATGAACAAAATCGAGCAATTTTGAGATAAATCCAAGGCTATATATTTCGTATTTTTCTCTGAAAATATTCCTCAAAAATCAAATATGAGTCAAATTGAGCAATTCATTCGGCCATATCGATGACAGTGCTATACTTCAATATTGCATCAGGGAAAATGTTTATGTTGAAAAGTAATAAAAAATTTTGGCTAGACAATGAGAAGTAGATGAAAGTGAGAAAACTGTAAATAAGAAATAGAAGTAAAAGGGGAATTGTCCTGAGCAGGAAGCATGCTTATTCATTAGCTCATTGGGATAGGCAGATAATAATAAAGTTGAGGATAGTTATTATGATGGTGACTCTGATAATGATGATCATTGATCCTGGCTTGAAAAATTGCAGGAGCTAGGCTCGTATGTTAGTTCCACAAGATAGAATGGCGAATTCAATAAACAAATGCTTATATTTTATTCGTGCTAATCAAAATCAATATTACGAAATATAAAGAATAGACAACATTTACATAAAAATTGAATATTAAGAAGGCAAGGTAAGTTGTAGTGGATATTCTGAAAGTATATATCCCCAAATAGAAACGGAATGATCAAGATCCGTCTCCAATACAATACATTTGTATAACTCAATTGTTAGACTTGAGAGCAAAGGTTTTCTAGTGAGGAATTCGCAAGCATTTCTCATGATTACTTGTTCAACACCCTTCTGCTGGCGTCAATGCTTTATCCTTTTGCATTCTCAATGAAAACTTCCAGCAGCAGCCAAATCAAAACAAAAACAGAGCAACATGCGATATCATTGCAATAACTTTGTCTCTATATTTGGCTTAATTCTCTAATTTTTGCACCAGCTCCTAACATTTCCTATATTTTCTCGACGACCGATCTCAGACTTTAAATAACTTTAAAGATTTTTACAAGGATGAATGCTTAAACTTCTGCTTATCTATCCACAAAATTTGAATCACTCGTCCATTGAATTAAATTCTGAATAAATGTAATGTACTTGAAGTACTTGAGTGATGTTTTCAAGAAAAACTAGAACTACCAGGCTTCCTTCTCTGTCCAAAACTGGGATCAGATCCAATCGTTGCAATTTTAACTTCCTCCAAGAAACTGCAAAATAATCAGAGTATCATAAAGCTTTCGTCAAAAGCTAGCCACGAAAATATGAAAAATCTCATACAGTCAAATCTTAGAAAACTACTCGAGATAAAAGTTATTTTGAACTTAAAAAACACTCACAATAACATGGAACAATTAATTCAAACTTTTGACTTCATAAAACAAGAACACTTTTTGAGAATCCAATGTCACTTCCTTTAGATGTAGTGAGGCAAAATCACAAAAAAGCTCTACTCAAAAAAGCGCGATAGGGAGTCCTAAAGAGTATTTATGCATTGTCAACCACATCCATTTTATAATATGAGATAGCGAGATATATCTATGAACAGCAACAGAAGAGTAACTCAGTTTCTGAAAGCTGAAAGACGAAAAAAATGATGGAAATTCCAGCTGTGACCACAATAACCGACGTTTATCCCAAATACACAACAAAAACAATCAACCGCCAAAAATCTCACTGTATCAGCACACTATTATAACAATTGCATGAAAAAAAATTAATGAGAGATTTTTCTCTATTCCAGAATGCCTCGATAACTTCCATCACGAAGCCCGTTATCTCTTTCCATGAAAAAAATACAAATGTGCTAAATTTTGATGTCAAAACAATTTCTTAAATAATACAGAAAGGAAGGTCTTGTTGTGTGTTTGACAGAAAAATATTAGAGCATTTGCATGGCAAAAATAAATTACAAAACATTTATACCTTTCGCAATTGTGAATTGTTGACCCTCCTAATATAATTCGAACACCAGGATTTGCCTTGTTAAGCTCATAGACAGCCAAAGCTTCTTGATAAGTAGTACCGCCAACCATAAATACAATGATGTCTTGTGGCCTAAAAACATCACCAAATATATGTGTAATATTCACGATCTTTATTGCTATAAGCCTTGGATCATAAGAAGGTCAATATTAATACAAACGACATTGTGTTTTTTGGGGAAAAGAAATTGCACTCCAACATCATTGAAACAAATTTTTAAAAAAACTAGGCTACTCCTCTCAGGTATAAATATGGGCAAAATTTTTAGGCAGATGATCCACATGATGGGGCCACTATGTATATGATTACTAAAAGACCTTTAGAACAACAAATCTAAAAAGATAGAAGGGTAAAAAGAAATCATGAAATACTAAAATAGCAACGTTCTTATGGAAGGAATTCCAATGAGAACTGGAATGTGGATAACAAAATGATTGATTCGTTTACAAGTAATATCAAAGCAAGGCGATTACTGATTAATAATTGGACAGAGTAGAGTATGAATAATCGAAGTATATCAATTTAAACAATGATCAAGATATTGATTTATAATTGATTAAGAAATGATAAAGGATCATGACACATCATGATACATTCATTAGAGGGCCCCTCGAAAATCAGCAATACTGAAGGGCGACCCTCGTTAAATATATGAAATGAATTTAGAAGACATTATAAACACATTATAGATGTGAAGAAATAGCTGTAAGATTGACTAAAATTCTTACCTGTCACGAAGCACTTCTTTGCCAAGATATGGATACTGAAAATCCCTTATCTTTCCTTTTATCAACTGATCAAGGGTGTCTTGGATTAATGGTTTGTGCTGAGTATAGATATTTTCAACTCCCTATAAACATAAAATTGCTCTAAATTACAAATAATTACACACCCAAGCAGCGTAGAAATGCTGAGTAGCTGGAAATTCTATAAAATCAGACTACTTTGATTCACATACTCGCTGACTCCTGGTGTTTTAGTTAGTTGGAAGATGCAAAATACTGAGAAAATCTTCACTAATCTATGATTACAATTATAATAATTTGTCTTTTGCTTCATTAATTAAAGATTTAAATATATAAATACAGCCAGCAGCTCTCTAATAAAAATGCACTATTTCACAAATTCAATATTTGGCTTGGGTAGTTCCTGTTTTGAATGTGCTTCTGGGTGTCTCAAAGTTTCGTAAAAATTCCAATCAATTTTAGCTGGGGAACGCAACTTTATTGTAAATTTGACCTTACATATCTTCACCGCGTAATCACTCAATTCCAATTTTCTTCACATTTTGCTGTAAAATCCTTGTGCCAAATTCAATGTCCTCTTACACTACTATGCAGAGACCCATGTGTCCACGAGCTCATAGTGGATGGAAATGAAATGGGCAACATATACCTTCAACCCTTTGATGAATCTTTTAGTCATTGCCAATGCATTTTTGCTTTGTCCAAAAATATCACTTTTCCTCACTGTGGATCCAGCATATCCAATCATATTGAGGATAAGCTGAAATGAAACATTAATACTTAGATATGGAAATGGCTGAAAGAGCACTTTCGCATGTAGTATTACTAGGTAAGGACACAGTCACGCAGAAAATCACATTTAGGTCCTCAGAACTGCTGATCTGAGTCCATTTCAAAAATACAAAACAACCAATAAACTATTCTAAATATTCTCCCGCCAATTCATACTTGCTTGAAAATGATTTTTCTGAACGCTAATGGCTGTGGGGACATTCTTGAAACTATAACAATGTGTATCTTAGCCTTGCAGCTCTCAGCAATGACCGAAGAAGCAAAGTACGTGCTACATACGCCACGAGGTAATTAAAACAGATATGAAGTGCAAACGATGAACACATTACCCTCAGGTACGTATCATTGACGTTGCGTTTTTGAGCCAATTCATTGCGAAGCCCTTTGCTATCATTACTTGTGTTTCTTTCGTATCGAAGAGTGTAAATGAGGACGAGCCTTGCAAGATCCAAATGAGTCAACTTTTCATTATTAATCATGCGACGAAGAGACTGAAATATTAAATAACACAATATCATTAAATAACAGATCAACGTTGTCTTAAAGAGTACCCTAGCTACAACTGCTTAAAGGTGTCCCTCTACATAATCACTTGCATATAACCACCAAAATATGAATCTTCTGCTGTTGTAGTAACTCACATTGAACAACGTACGTTAGGAACTACAGCAAAAAAACTCTAAGGTTATTGAAGAAAAAGAACAATAATCAAATTATTGACTGACCATCAAAATAAACTACACTATGCCTAATTCTTCTAAGATGCTTTAGACAATAAAATGAATTAGTGGATAGTTAAGACAGGCCAAAGTATGTTTCAAATACCTGCAAGTGCTGCGCATGATCGGATCTGCAGGCAATGTCTTGTTCCAGTTCTGATACCTCTAACAGACAATGTTCACTCACGAGCCTTGACAACTCACTGACAACAGTTACATGTTTTGATACTGTACCTGACATCTTCCTGAACTGTGGGTAATTTTCAACAAAGGCCTATAAGAAGCAATGGATACTACAGTTACAACAGCTATATTGTTATATCATTCAAGAAAAACACTTCTAAATGAATGCTAATCATTGCAATCATATTCATATGTGAATATTTGGCAAAAGGAACAGGTGTGCACACAAAACACAAAAGGCAGGGCAAGAGTGCTGAGTGTAGTTTGAGCATTGCTGCAAAATAGTGTAATTTTTTCAATATTACAATGTATTGTTGCAGTAACGTAGTATGTAAGAAAATCAATGCAGTTCTAAAGAGAAGTAGTTGATGCGGTTGAAAATTTTACAGTCCATGCCCATAAACACATGCAATCATCCCAGGTATAGACTGATGTTACATTCAGCACTCTTTTAGGAAAATAATTAACATTAAAATAAGTAAAGAAACATCTTTGAGATACTGAGGAATACAAAGTATTAATTGCAGACCTTCATGTCAGCAATTGAATCAAGCTTCTGGTTACTTTTAGCAGACACCTGAAACTCATCCATCAGCTGTTTCATATTTGACCCAATCTCACCAAAATTAAGATACATGTTCTGTGGACAGGGAGGAAAACAAAAAACATTCAGTAAATCATCAATGAAAATCATAATTCCTGGCACACACCCTACTTCCATTTAGTAAAATCTGCCTCACAATCTCTCTTCCAATTTCATTTTATCTCTAGATCATTGGTGTCCAACCTTTGCTACTTCTGCCCACCATAAAGATTCTGCTCTGACCTTGCACCCCCTACCATATACAGGCTGTTCATGGCCACAGAGGAGTACAAAATAGATTAATTTCCTTTTAATAAGGCAGGTACTTCTTCCACACCAAGGGATAGTATTCCACACACCAAGGGCTAGTATTCCACACACCTAGTTGGGAGCCCCTGCTCTAGACCCTTAAGTTGAAATGTCTCATCTCTTCTATTCATGTATTTCTTTCTATATTGCTTAGCACTACAAACAAAGCAAAATAATGGCCTAGCATAAATTATACAGCTTTTGGTGTTATATCTGCAATAGAACATTGCAGCATTTATGTCAACTATAAGGAAAAACAAGCCTAGTGTATTTAATAAAAACTAGCCCTTACTCAAGAACTTTTCCACAACATCTGATGTGCCAAATCTACAAACTAAGCAAAAACTGAGACTGAGAGGATTCAAACTTACATCTCTGTATACATCATCATGCTCTGCAGATAAGACCACTTGCTGAAAGATAAACAGATTGTTCTTTATTTTTACATTGAGAGAAAAATTATACAAGCAAAAAATGATGCTGGCAATACCATCAATATACTAGAACATGAGTACTGGTAAGATCTCTAAGGTCTTGCGATTAAGAATGCCTCTGTATGCTAAACTTCCCTCACACTGATGCTTCTCAATTGCTTTTTGCAAAGAGAAAAGAATTATAAACAGTCAATTTGAAGACATTGAAGCATGTTGAACAACAAATGCTACCTTATCTAAATAAAAAACTTGCTAAGTTTGCATGTGGATGGGAGTTCCATGCATTCTACAACATGCTTCAAGGATATTTTTCAAGGATAGATTCAATATACAATGTACAATAGAAACATCTAATGCTGACATTAAATAATGCAGTGTAACCCTGTGAGAGCCACAACATACTTTATATGTACAAAAAAATACAGAATTTATTTCAAAAGAACCAATCACCTTTAATTCCTTGCTGATTCCTGGAACTTCTGATAAGTCAATTCTATTATTTTTTATACCAAGACGCTCATGCACCATCGCTTGATATGTCCACTATGAAGATATTTGAACAGGTATCAATAGGTTTGACAAAAATTATATTCTTCACTGAGCATGCATAAGATTAAAACTTTATTGCCTAAATGAGTGGATTGCTAATATACTTCCACAATAAATTAAATAATTTCTTGTTGAAGTATTGAGATCTTTCAACATATGCCAAAATCATAGGGGCAGTACCAGCCATTGCAGACTGGGGGGATTTTGGGTGCCATGCCCAAAAATTATGATGCAATTTGATTGCCACACCCATTTCAAAATCTTGCTAGAGGTCCCTCAACACAACCCAAACATTTTGTCATTGAATGAATTAGAAAATTAATCTTGGTGAGAAGTGGGTGCTGGGGACAAGTACCCCCATGCCTCCCTGGTGGTCCTGACACTGCGTGCTTTCATGAGGTGATAGCAAAAATGGTTAGGTAGAATAAAACTATAATTTAAACACATAGCCAATAAAAACTACCAGCATTAGTAAATAAAACTGGCTATCAAGCATGTTGTACATCCATGCTTTCATGTAAATGAAATTGCACAACCTTGATTTGGTCAGCTACTAAAATTCACTTAAAATTTTTCAATTGAGCACTTTTTTGTCTTGGCTCTAATGTACTTTGAAGAGTTTTATGCATAAATACAAACAATTGCATCTAGGTAAACTGACCTGGTTAAGCAAAGGTGTTATTGGGTCATCTCTTCTATCAAGAATAAGAAGTAATGGCTGAACATCAGACTGCCTGAAGTCAAACAGTCCTGTTTCTTGACACATTTTTTGCTACAATGGATAGAAAATGAAGAATAAGCTATAAAAATAGAAAGTCCTTTGTCATGAAGATGGCTGAAAAGAGTCCTTTATTGATTTATCTCAAAAAACCTGATTGTAAACAAATAGACAATTGAATGTAAAAGAAATTAAATTAATCACTATCTGAAACAGCAGCTTTAAGATATCTTAAACCTTCAATGTAAACAAACATATGCTGAAAAACCCAATAAGTTGTTTTTCATATTAGAATCCTTTATATAAACATTGCATCACATAATGACTAGGGGATACTTATGATAAGAATATTTTTGTCCAATAACAGGGGGTTTTAAGTCTAATATTTAGAGTCCAATGGAAAAAAGCAAAATACCTATGTTTATATGCCACAAACTACATTCATCTACCAATTTTAAGGGTTTTTGAAAATCAACATGTTATACAAATCCATTACTGAGAAAGGAAATGCACTAAAATCTACTACATAGACCTCTTAATTTTTTTCCCATAAAATGTGAGTTTCATAGCATTGCCCAACCTACACAATAAACACAGGAACACTGAGAAATATAAAAGCAATGAAAATTAATAGCAAAAAGTAACAAAGGTAAACAAAAATACCAAGACAGTCTCTGCTAATCGCTTGCACATAGCTGATGATTGTTGATAACGAATGACTGGCTTTTTCTTCAATGACAATAGCAGTGACAGAAGGCCTTCTGAAATCCGCTCTTGGTGATTATAGTCCCAATTGCCTCCCTCCTAGACATGGGACAAAAGCATAATTACAAAGAAGATTCCTGAGTACCACTCATATGTCAAAAAGACAACTTAAATGTTGCCTGCATATAGAAGAATCAAATACTGCCTGCTATGCATCAATCAGTAAAAAATGTGCTGTACTGAGTTTAATCATACCTTTCTCAAATTATGACTTTACAACCAGTACAGAAAGTATGCACAATAAAAAAATACAAACCGTTAGGCATCCAACAATGTTCAATGAGAAAAGATGTGGGCCTACAGCAAAGTAATCACCAAAATACTCCTAAAATGAGAGATAAAAGTAATTATTCAAAATCAATCAAAGAAAAAATAATTGAGGGCATCAATTATATGAAAAGGCAGACGACAAATAGGGGTTAAAGGCCATTGTAATTACAAGATTTGTAATATGCATCATATCAATTGATTTAACCATCAAAATGGTCTTTCATTGATGATGGTGATTATGATGATGAATGATGATAATGAAGATTACACTCACTTATCAATCTTGATAAATAGGCTACAAATGTGATACACTTGCTAACCAAAACATCAATATGTACCCAAGTATGACTATAATCATACTTAAGTATTGAAGAAAAAACAAAAAATTAGAAAGCAATCTTGACAAACTAGTTGAGTATAGCTATTCCATACAAAAAGTGTGCTATGCTTTTGAAATCAATGAAAAATTGAAAGCTCTTATAAAAAAGCAGAAAATATATAGAATATAAATAAATCAAAAATGGTAAACTAAAGCAGTAAAGAATAGTATATCAAATTGCATGTTGCAATTAATGCATTTCCATTTAGGGGCAAAAAAATGAGCACCCTTTTGCTTAGCATGAATTTCTTGTTGCACCACAATCAATGTAAAAAGAACTTCAATAATGAAGATCTTTTGGATCAACAAAATGCTCATACATGGTACTATATGACAGATAAATGTATGCATTTTCACCTACATAGGTTGTGCATGGCATGAATTTTAGGCATAAGACTTCAATTAATAATCTGTTACCTGTACTTCTTTGACAACTTCATGATCATCAGCTTCAGCAAGTGCTTTTACCATACTTTTTTGAACAACATTGCTAAAATCTGAATGAATACAATAAGCAATGTAACTATGTACTCTCAGCAAAGAAGAAAAATAACTCAAAATATTATTTGTATATTGGTGAAAGCCTGTGAGCAAGACCACTTATCCTATGTCATTAGCTTTATAAAAAAGAATGCTACTCCCATTCTTCACTTATTCAATACTTCTGGCATTACATCAAATCCTCATTCAATGGTTGTTGTTCAATAAGTCAGCATCCAGCTAAAACTTTTAGTATGCAATGAACTAGAACTTTCCACAAAGCTAGTACACTTTAGCTCAGGGATATAATGCTCACTACTATGCTACATATTTACTTCTAAATAAATGATGAAAACAAGTAACTAATACACTAACTCACAAACAAATATAGGGATTAAAAGTAAAATTGTAAAGAACTATTGTAAAGAACTCTCATGAAAATTAATCGAATCTCCAGATAACAAGTGATTTATTTTCTGCAAAGTGCCAAATGATTTATAGGAACTTACAAAGATAGTATGAGCCATATTTTGGATTCTGTAATTCTTTGGTCAAACACTCACCATTCTCCTATTAGGATTATTTTATGTAAAAAATTAACAAGAACAACAACATATCAACAACAGTAATCCATGTCCTTCAGGATAGCACAAAAGACATAAATTAAATTATAACTGTAGTACCTCATCAAATTGCACACAAAAGTATTATTCAATTAACCTTACAAAGAGGGATGAGAAAATTGACATAAATGTCTACTAGCACTCTTATAATTCATTTCATAATCTTTGAAGAGTTCCTCACCCTTGTTGGTCTAAGAAAACATATTGCCTTCAGATGCTTCATCATTTCCCTTCCTTGTGAATCAATTCTTTCAAACAGATAAACTTCTTTTTGCAGAATTTCACTTTGAGCATATACCATACTAACAATACCAGTCTAAAAATGTGAAATAAAATGGCCATGATATATAAGAAATTCATGAAATCTTCAAGGATATTGCATAATAAAAATTTGCATTCACTACACATTGTGAGGAACATATTCATCACAAGAAACAAAAACATAATATAATAGGAACAAATATTGAATTCAATTAGTTACAAGTTGAATTTGATTTTATTTCAATTCAATTTATAGCAATTTCTGAATAAAAATGCTCTGACTTTCTTGCATCATTTTTCTGACACAAAAAATGGAACACTGTATTTTATGCTGTTATCAAACCA
Organism: Cassiopea andromeda; assembly: GCA_018155075.1. Classification (NCBI taxonomy): domain Eukaryota; kingdom Metazoa; phylum Cnidaria; class Scyphozoa; order Rhizostomeae; family Cassiopeidae; genus Cassiopea; species Cassiopea andromeda. The sequence continues at coordinate 452,833 of WIPJ01000776.1, read as the reverse complement.
GGTAAAGAAAGACCTTGTCAGAGAAAAGAAATTCAGGCTAATATTAAAGAAGGAGCTTTGATACACTGCAAAGAAAAACATAATGACATGCCGTTTCTTTGTCCATCAGAAGCACTTTCATACCAGGACCAGAATCATCAATCATTTTGGTAATGTATTGCTTTATTGCTATGATAACATTCATCTTTGAAATTATACTGTGATCTAAATAAGAAGAAAAAACTGACTTTCATCGCAAAGAATAAGAAAAATAGTTATGTCATAGAAATACACTTTTTTAGCTAATATCCTATTTGACACGATGGAAAGTAGAAAGGGACAGTTTTAAGTTTGCGGTAGAAGTGTAATCAAAGATTTGAATAAATTGCTTTATAGAGATAGCAAGTGCATATCCCTAAAACCAAGTAATGAACCATGTATTCTCAAACACTAGTGAACCTTTTATTATTGGATAACTCAAGGTATTTATTGATGAGCAACATTTGAAATGGAACTATATAGAAACATCAAATGCTTCTTCCCTACATAAACTATCCTAGATTTTACAAAATTAAAATGCAGAGAGATAAAATAGAATCTAGAGGGCATTCGGATTATGAAATGAATATTGAGAAGTTTACTTGTAATGTACCCGGTCAGTGCCAAACTGGCAGAACTCGCTATTACATTCCTGCTATGCCGGTTAGCAAATACCGCTCTACGATTATCAACAACATACCTGACACTTTTCTATACTTAAGTGGTACTCAAGGGGAAACTGTGCTCCGGTATTCTTCAGTCCTGGTTTTAAAATGATTACTTTTCATTTCCCATCCGTTCTCTAGCTCTTCCTGTTGCTCTAGCGTTCTCGTTCTCATTTCACTGGAGTTAAAATAGCTCCTTCGTAGCCCACTAAATAATGATCCAACCAAGATGAAGATTCTTTTACTTGCTACAATAACTAACTGATGTACGTGATCGAGACATCTACACGTTAAATTCTTGTACTTTCCGTAAACAGGAAACTACAAGTATTTTTTGGATGAATGCAGAATTTGGCATTATAAAATTTTGTGGTATTAAGCAACAGTTGGAACAGTTGACAATGTTCATGTCTGCAATCCTCCAACAGGTGTTGGGTAAATACCAAATACGGCAGTTTATTATACGCATGCGTTTTTAGAATGTCATGCAGATTTAATACGAACGAGGTCTCTCGATTTCGTATTCGTTTGTGTGGACAGCGAGAGAAAGCAAGAAACATATCACCAAGAAAGAGCAAATAATGGTAAGTAGTTTCATATTTTGCAAAAGAGAGATTGCTAAGAGTGAATACACCATAGATGTTTCTACTAATCACATGACAGTGCTAGCACAATTCGTTGAGCAACCAAAATACTTTCTTTTATACAGTTAACTTACACAACTATAAAAGAGTTCTGTTGATAGATTTCTGCATGCTATTATTAGTCGCAATGCTACCAAATAATGCAGTTCTCAGTTACTACCTTTTTCGGTCTATGTATTAATTCTCATTGACAGAAATCAACATGACAAGACCATCGATTTACTTTACCAAAAGTGTACAAGGGTCTTTTTTGATCCCTATGCACGGCTTCTTTTGGCCCCTATAAACGATATACAAGAAATATCTTTAACTGGAACATATAGATTTGTTTTGAGCAAGAATACTTAACTAATTTTAACAATTTGTAATCTGTTTTTCAACAAGTCAGTCAAAATGAGTTAGTAGACGCGTAAAGGTAAATCCCCTTTGCGACTGCCTCGCATTGGGAATTAGTCACGTGCATATAAAAGGAACTTCTTCGGAATCATGGTTGGAATAATCGTTACAATACCCTGCTTGACAAACTAGCTACAGTGGCGAAGCTAAGGGTCCTGCCTCTCCTGCCCGGTAGGACAGAAATATTTTTACATTTCATTTTCAAAACACAAAGTAAAAGCTTTAAATACAAAATTGAATATTCAGGTATGAGCAGACCTATGTATAAGCTCATCACAGATTGAAACGCTCTTTCAGAACAGCAAAAGGTCAGCTTCTGCATTGCTTAACGATCCATTTCCTGGTATAGGGCTTTCATCAAACAATGCCGTTATTTCACTTAAAATTCTGAGTATGAAAGGAGGTAGTCCTGTGGTGTTGCTCATGCCCTATCAGTTGTAAACAATGGACGCTCCGCATTTGGCTCTACCAAACAATGGCTGATAATAGTTCAACTCCTGCCAACTTGGAATGGTAGGATTATGATGACAATCCTGTGGGCTTGATCAAATTCACTGGAGCGGAAGTCAGTGTTTTTAAATGGTGGAAGACGTAGCATCAGAGGAAAGTTTTACGTTGAATAGTACACCCTGACCAGAGACGCATTTACCCATGGGCCCAGGGGCCCCCTAAAATTCTTAGATTTAGGGGGCCCCGAGCAAAATTTTGAAAAACCAGTGAATTACAAGTCCCCTTATAAACTTACCTTGCGACCATGTCCATAAAAATTCATGCTAACAGGGTGCTGGGTACTATACACGTGACACAATTTTTTAGGTGTATTTAAAGGAGCCCAAATCAAGTCTGGGCCAAAGGCCCCAACCGACTTAAATGCGGCCCTGACCCTGACCACTGAGAGATTTGAGTGATCCTGAATCAAGCAGAAGTATGGAGTCCCCTGCGAGCGAAGTTAGCAGAAAAGAAGGGTCAGGTGTCGGAATGAAGTCCAGGAAACATCTCCTGGTCTTTGTTTATGAAGATACCTAAACCTTGAGGCCTTAGCACAATTTGTCCCTTCTACCCATCTCAGTGACTCTGCCTGTGTAGTCCAGAGAGTAGGCAAGTTGGTAAATATATACAGAACTTGATTATATCCAAACAACTATATGCATATCAATGAAGCATAAATCGTAGTACGCAGAAAACGTGTTGTTAATCGGACCGAGAAAGACTATTAACTAAAACTACGAGTCACTAACAGAATATATTGATATTCGGGTCCAATCCCCTACAAACGATTGAGTCCCAGACCTCAGTACTTGACGCTGCCAACCCTTTCTACTGAGTAGGACTGACTCTCTTGCTCCGGCTTTCAGGGTCTAGAAATCAACTACGGAAAAATACTGCTGGTTTATTTTATGAGGCGCCCTGGACTTTGAAGCATTGGGTGCTTTGAGGCCCCTTTGGCCTTGAGGCTCTGAGGCAATTTGCTCCCTGCCCTTCCTCTCGGGAGCCATGTCAGAGGGTATCCACTCTCTTGATTACAAGAACACCTAAGTTTTGCTGAACCTCAATAAACTTGAAATGTCTTTGGCTTTGAGCCTTAGATCATTCATAAGAAGAAAGCCTAGAATAACAGATGCATTTTGGCTTTTAAAATAGGTGTGGTTCAAAATGGGACGTATTTGATGTGCATGAGAGAAACTTAAAGCCAACACTTTGTCACAACGTTTAAATTTTATCCCAAAATGACTAAATCTTAGTGTTCTTTTGAAACACCTAAATCTAGATGCTATCTTACAGTTGTCCAAAAGTAACTCTTTTGAATAGTAGTAGATGAGGAACACCATAGGTCTGTAGTAAAAGGAGACGTCTGAAGACACAGTATCCAGAAATGATTTTTGAGATTACGCCCTTCAGTTTGGCTTAGAATGCATCTCCCAATACTATGTCAAGTAAATATCCCTATTTTAGAAGGACTCACCCATCTCCATGTACACTCTTTTATCAAGTACACTTGCACAATATAAATATACAACTGCAAAAAATGTGACAACTAATCACCAATTTTAGGTCTTGCATGTGACCCCAGGAGAAAGATAAGCGTTTAGAGCGGAGAATAGGCATGTCAAGCGCTCAGAATTGCCCGACCAATATGCCAACAGCCAAAAAATTACCCGAAAAATTACTAATTTTTTATCATTGAGGAGTGCTTCACCTCCTATGCACCCAGGAGTTTTGCCCCTGACTGTACTGGGGTAAGCTGCACGTAAACTGACAGTAATCTGTACTAATTTGTTCGTTATTGAGAATCTATGAGATATCACCAAAGGTGCAATCCCTCAAAGTAAAAGGCAAGAAATAGTAGAGATTTTTATATCCCAGAGCTATATCTAAAACACAGAAAGATAGGTTGTCAATACTCTAGAATAAAAGTATGGGGTGAAATTCCAATTGAACTCTCGTCGCTAGCTTTTTTCAAGGGAAACCTGAAGACTATTGACCAATTACATTTAAAAAGTTTCATAATTTGGTTATTCAATTAAACTTGTTTTTGTAGCTGTATTCATCTGAAGGGGTATCATTTAAAATTAGGAGTTAAAAAAGTTAATGTATGTTAATGTATGCGCATAAACTTCTGTATCACTGATGATGAACACGAAATCCCATTGGTTAGAATCACAATACTGTGGGGCCTCCTTCTCAACTGCCCAATGACAAGCTTACAGATTAGTATGAAAGTGAAATGCTACAAGAATAATTAATTTAAATGGAAGAATTTAGATGTAGCAAAAAGTCATAGCAGAGTCATTTTAATAAGCATTTGAACGCCTCGATTGTGGACAAAGGAGCCTCCGCAGCGTTGTGATTCTAACCAGTGGGATTTCGCATTCGCTGTTGAATATGTGCTGCCTGTCACTGGTCTCCAGGCCTTTCAATTTATAGCAACGGCAATAGAGTTCATTAGTGACGACGTCATACAAATGCATTTTTAAAAATTTTTATGCTTTGATAGGACACCATAAAATAGACATGTGTTGATAATTGTAGGCTAAAATTATCAAAACGGGATGAAATACGACCATTTGACGATTACAAAATTGACATAAAAACCACAGTATTTTTCTCCTGGTCCTAAACGCTTAGAACCAAATTCAAAATATAATGCTTTGATAGAAGCAATTTCCGCATTTAATTGCCTATATCTCAGTCATTATTTTTCAGATCGAGCTGAAGTTTGTCAATATTACCTATTTCTAAAAGTTTTTTCAGACTTTAAAGCCAAAATCAAAATATTCTAAAAGTAGAGTTCTGAGACCTCATACTAATGAACTCTATTAGTAATAGTGGATATCAAAATGCTAATTTTTCAGAGCTCAAGGAACACTATCTCAAGTATGCAAGATTCTGAAAAGCGATCTATTTCAAAAAAGGACATAAGGGATGAGTTGAAAAAAGCATGGAGTCGGGCTGAGGATGACATCAGTACTCGTGGACAACTATTGGAGTTCCTGAGGAAGTTTTGGTTAGAAATACATGAACAATATACAGTAACATTTGAATTCAATTTGTTGAGATCTGCGTTTATTATCGTCAGCAATTCAGTCAACAACTCGACTATTCTAATGCGGCAGGATATCAAATCCGAAAAACTTCTTTTCATAGTTAAAGACTTAGGCAGGCTCAATCAACTTCCTTTGGCAGGTTTCATAAAGCCTTCCTTCAAAACGGCCCGTGATGCACTTTGGGAAACTTTGAGAGAGGACAAAAAAAAACGCTTCAGTTATAATGAATTGAAATATATTTTTGGTTGTATTAAACGCCGAAGACCAGATATAATAACGGGAATTTTTGATATCATAATTCATCTGTTAAAGTATGGTTTTCTGATAACGACGAAGAAAGATGAAGAAGCTGAAACCACCCATGAAGAAACCGGAGATAATGATGACGAGACCGGAGATGATGATGATGACGAGACCGGAGATGATGATGAGAAGACTGGAAATAAGTGGCTTCTTGAGCGATTGAAAACAATGAAGTAAGTTATCTACTTAAAGTATGTTTGCATAAAAGTAGCCATATTTTATTTTGGTGAAATGATTACAATACTTTGCTTTATTAAAGGAATAGCAAATAGGAGAAAGTAAATGAAACTTACAACAGTCGCCAAAATCCTGGGCATTTAGCAATTTTTCTGCACGTAACTTTCATCTCCCCCTCCCCCTAGTAATGTTGCACCTTTGGGGAAGTTTATGTGGTGGTGGAAAACTGTAGCGTGCACAAAGACCTCAAGTGTTTGATAGACGAAACACCACTGTTTCAGGGGTAGGTGTGGGACTTTTGGCGACTATTGTACAATACATCAAACCATCATAAAAGAGCCACAAGTGTTAGGCCTTGGTCAAACGAACTCAACATTTCACTGAGCAGCACTCAACATGCTTGCTTTGGAAAATGTTCAGTTCGTCTGACCACTTACTGAGCGGTGCTCAGTCTTGCTCAGCCTCAGAGACGCAATTACCCATGGGCCCACTGGGCCCGGGCCCAGGGGCCCCCTAAAATTCTTAGATTTAGGGGGCCCCGAGCAAAAGTTGGAAAAACCAGTGAATTACAAGTCCCGTTACAAACTTACCTTGCGACCATGTCCATAAAAATTCATGCTAACAGGGTGCTGGGTACTATACACGTGACACAAAATTTTTTAGGTGTATTTCAAGGGGCCCAAATCAAATCTGGGCCCAAGGCCCCAACCGACTTAAATGTGGCCCTGCTCAGCCTTGCTCAATCGTGTTTGGTCGCGATCAAAAATTTTGAGTGAGTAATTAAACATTTCTTTTGTTCGAGGTGTTGTTGACCCTTCGTTGGAGCACCCCGCAGAAGGCTGCTCAGCTCACGCATGCTCAATTTGATATTGACTAGTTCATTTCTCCTTTTCACCCAGTCTCTTGTTTTACCTCACTTCACTTGATCTCCAACCCGAAACTCTGAGATCAGTACAGCAGCGACTGCTTTCCGTTTCAACGTGAAATGAGGGTTTGCCATTTTCATCAACCATAAAATCTCAACAAAGTAAATAGGCTTGGCTTTGTTTACGTGAATTTTTGGCGCCTAAAATGTACTTGCACATAAGGAATTGCGCAGGCGCACACATATGTTCGAGGAATGTTGGACAGATTGTTTAGTTCGTTTGACCACCGCCGGACTGAGCTGCGTTGAGCATTGCTGAACACTGTTTTCAGTTGTTGAGTGCTGCTCAGCGAAATGTTCAGTTCGTTTGACCAGGGCCTTAGGAACCGCTACCCTAGAACTCCCTAGAACCCAACTTACCCGAGAAAGTTTCCAGGCTCTTATGCACAAGATGGTTAGAACGGATAGGTATGGGACGTATTGAAAATGGGGAAGGAGGTTTTATGGAGCCTTTTTGAAAGGTTGCTAAGTGACTTGGGATGGAGGTGACTGATAGCCAGTATTCCCAAGGGCTTGAAAGTTACTGTTTCGAGCTTTTTCAGTTCATTATAGCGAATTCAAAGTCATTACCCTCCAATATTTATTCAAATTTCTTATGCAGGATCTTCTCTAGCCTGAGCCCTAAAAATGAAAGCACTTTAATGCGGATCTTTACTGTAATGAAACCATGATGAACTACAATGTATTTAATGTAGGCCTATTTCTCGATCAAAATGGAGGATTTATTTTATATCTTATTTAATACACTTTCCAAGACCTCGAGCTGCAGTCATCTTCCGTTAAATGGCATTAATACTCATTTGGAAGATAAATGTACATCTCGACGAATCTTTGTTGCAGGAAGATTCCGATTAGGAGTCAAGAGCGTCATGTTCAGTGTGGAGAAGAAGCTGAATATGACATTGACTTCGGTGATTGTGAGGCAGGGAAAGAGTATGTGGAGCAAACGATCAGCATCTCTACAAATAAAGAAGACAATAGTCTAGAAACATGTCAGATCATTGAAAATGATGATGAAATGTTCAAATTTGAATTAATTTCAAAGGAAGTGAGTGAGATTGTCTTCATACTAAATAACAATTAATAATTTCGATTTTTGGTATAACAACATTGTCAATCAGATCATATCAATGCTAAGTTGATATGATTTGATTGATAGATGATTTGACTGGTTTGATGAAACTGATGTAATATAGTTCGATATGATTACGTGTGGCAGCAGCTCTCAGCAAAGTACAGCAGTTGAACAGACCAAGCCATCAGTAGCCATCAGAGGAGACACGGGACTTGTCTCCGCCTTTTCTCGCCAGGATCAATCTCCTAATTCGTCTAAACTTGATGAGAAAATGTTAGGGTTGGGGTGATGGACGTCTAGCAAGATTTTGAAATGGGTGTGGTAACCAAATCGCGTTGTAATTCTAGGACGTGGCACCAAAAATCTCCCCTCCCCCCAGTCTGCGACGGCTGGCGCCCCTGCAGGCTATCACAGTCAGTCACGTGTTCATGACAACAATAAGACAACATAATTTGCACTTTTTAGGCTGATCGTCCTAATGTGGAAAGCTATGAATTAAAAACATCCTGGTGTACCCAGAAGATTGGCTACCATAAAGCTCTTCTCGTCCTCAAGTGCCATAATGATAACAGTTTGGTGTTCATTGGCATAAAAGTTCATTGCCTAAACAAGGAGATGAAACAGATTGCTCCAATTGGACCATACAAACGTTTTCATTCATCTTGTGAAAGATATAAAGCTGTCATCCCCGGTGAGCGACCTGAGAGGTAAGTTTGTTAAATTGACTTTTTATACTGGATTTGTAGTCCCCTTCCAGTTCATCTTGCGATATTATGGAACAGACTTGGAACAGCTATATTGTATGACCATACGATTTCAGAAAATTTTAGTCAGTGATCACAATTTGTTTATCATAAATTTAACCTCCTGGTTGATATAGGTAGCTCAAGGCGTCTGCATGGAAGCAAATGTACCTTGCATTCCTTGATGATTCCTCTCATCTGTATCAGTGGTAGTCTGGTAAGGGGCAGGATGGTCGTGCCCCCTAACAGAGCGTAAAGGAGCATCAGATAGGAGGAAGGGGTGCTGAGGCATATAGAAAGTGGTTTCCAAATAAAGGGCACTTCTTATGCGCCTCGATGTGAAATGGCACATTCCATTCACAGTTAAACAGGGAAATTGAGTAAGGTGTCAAGCCATTTCAGAATCAGATGGAAAGCGTATCTTTATTTTGAATATTGTTGCTTCATTTCGATGTGTCTTGAAGTGCTTTATTCGATGTGTGTATTTCAAGATCACATGTAGCTTTCTACAAAACTAGTCAGTGTATTCAAGGACACCAAGCTTTACCAATTAAAATTTCTTGGTTCCGTGTTCGGTCTTGTATCTGGCAATAATTCGACGAACTTTCTTGCTATTGTATGAATTAGCAATATCTCTGTGAATGCACTATCAATTCTCTCCAGCTTCTGGATAGGGACTTCATTTGCATTTCTGTACAGGCCTCATTAAAAGTATTTTGTGCCTGCAAGCGCAGATCTGAGATAAAGTGCCTGCATAAAAATATACTGTAATAGATGGTGATATACAGAATTGGGTGAAGAGTGCCTATTGAAATTTGCAGTGTGGCATTTTGTGCCTACGAGCAGCGTTCACCGCTCACGCAAATTAATGAGCTTTGGTTGTGTATTCTATTCTAACAATTGGCAATGATGTCACTGATGGACATGAAGAACGTTTCTTGGCAGATGGCAAAGCAGGAAACTGTGATAGGCCCACCAAAGTTATCTTGATTTGAAACATGTATTCAGTATCTGACTAGGGAGATCAATGATCAATATAACTTCTATCTTGCCCTCCAGAAGGCCGAACTCGGGCGTGGACCTAAATAGTTTTTCGTTCGCTCTATTTGTGTGTTCAAACTCTTCTTTCTGTGAATAATTTTCGAGTAAAATTAATGTTAACTATAACTAAGTTATTTGGGTGCCTGCATTTCTGGACTTTTACATAAAATTTAATATTCAAAACTGCTGCTTCGGCCACAGTAACCATAGGGCTAAAAATTTGTTGGCTACTTCGGCCAGAAATAGCCAATTCGCCACTGTTTCCTACAATTGAATTTACTTGCAGAAATTGCCAATATCCCATAAAGCAAGTTGAGTGATTGCAGAGTTCTCAAAAACGTTTAATATTTGTGTATGTTGATTTTGTCAAGTTTTTCTATTTTCATACTGATGGTCGTTTTCCTCTTCAGCTGCAATGAATGGAAATCTTTGATAAAAGAAGAGCTTGATGAGTACAAAGTGCCTTCTGATTTGAAGCAAAAAGTTGCAGGTACGGAGCTGAAGGATGAAACAATTCAAGCAAAACTTGAAGAGGATCTTAATGTAGAAAATTACCAAGAGAAATTCCAGAATCTCCTTTACATTGAAGAGATCCAAAGGACAAGAGATATGCGTCATTATGACATGGAAGACGTCCAAATGAGGAAGGATGGAGAGTACCTTTCTCTTAATGTAAGCTGGCGTTAAATACATCTTATTTAAATTTCCTTACGCAGCAACGGTAGGAGGACTTGAGGGCACAGAAGACATGTGTCTTCACTTTTTACAAATTTGTACGTAAAGTGCTCCTTTGCAACTAGCAGATTACCCTTTTTTGCTTGTGATGGTGCTCCTACTTGTAATCCCTTCCCCCCAATTTTTGAATGGTTCCTATGTCGTTGATTGCTTGTTGTATCGAAGAACCATTAAATTAAGTTGAATAGTTTATGAATTTTCGTGCCGATGTGAAGCTCGATACGTAAGACGCACTACGCAGAGACTAGCAGACAGAATAATGCAACATGTTCCCACGAGCATCAGGAAGAAATGTAATACCGCAAGAGAACAGCCACCATGTAAAAACAACAAGTCTAAAATTAATTGTGAGTCGGCCACAGGACAATACCTAATTACAAATCCAGAATGCACCAAAACATATACAGATGATAATTTTCGGATCATTGGGCAAGCAAGATCGTCTTTTTACCCAGCCTTGTGTAGACAAAAATAGTGTGTTTTCTCATTGGGACTCGTCAAGTAAACAATGGTTAATAGGTCCTAATTGGCCACTCTTGGGGCCAATTAGACGCATCCTATCACATGTAACCGCATCTGGATATATATAGTTAACCTTTAGGCACTAACCGACGTTTTCTTACTCTAATGAGTGTCGAACGAAAAAAGCTTTTAAGTACGTTAAAAGAATGTTGCCCCTTTTCGTGCTGTAGTACGGTTCCGACGTGATTGATTGCTTGTTGTATCGAAGAACTATTAAATTTCTTGTAGAGAGCTGATCGCAGCATCAAAGAATAAACAGTTATAAATTACAGTTCTACAAAAATTGCTCACATCATAACTATTTACATATAAGTCTCTATGGTCCTGAAGGAATATTTTCCATGGATTGCAATATTTTCTCTATGATTTTTGCTTCATTCTCTTTTACTGACTTGTGGTAAACTGAAGCTTCATCATAATAAACAGAGCTTTTATACCCTCCGAAAGAGGAAGAACATCACACTTTTCTAACTCATTTAGAAAAACTTTGAGAATTTTATAAAAAACTGATTCCCTTCTCTGGGAAAGGCATCGGAATTCAAGTTTAAACCATCTCTTTTCCTTCCTTATAAAAAATGCATGAACAATTTTGCTGTTTGTGCCTTCGCTCATGAAACCACCCACCGTGAAGAATATACTGCCTGCTTGAAATTACAGAAAATACCAAATGAGATGCTGCCATATTTTGGGGGGCTCTGAAGGGCCAGATGACGAAAAATATGCACATTCTTCTCCCTTCAGGTCATCTGAGCATTCACTGCGCCTATCCTTACACAGAGTTCTGTTGAAGATTTGACCTTTCGATAACTGCAGTCTTCCATCCCTCCCCGCATATTGTATTGTCTTTCAATTTACCCTGGTCGTTAACAGCAATTTGTATTGATATGCTAAATAGTGACCACACCATTTTTTCGGCAAGCTTGCAGCTGCACCCTTCTGGTTGAGCTGGTTAAGGTCCAGAGATGTGCCAAGACACTTTCCATTGGGGTGGGGGGCATTTTGGCCATTTGATTAACTTTCTTGCAATTTCAAAAATACTGGTGAGCGTGACGTCCCCACGCCCCCAAAAACGCATCACTGCTAAGGTCAGTCAACAAGTGCTATTTTGAGTTATGATAAAAACCCATGAGTTGGAGACGCTATAGAAATAATCCGTGTTACACTACCTTCGTTAAAGAAACACATCCATGAGTTATTCAAGCCTCTTGAGTATGTGTCAAGTGGAGGGGCTTTTTCTGTACCCTTCTGAAGGACAATTTTCCTTTTGCGTAAAAACTGCATGGCCAAATTGTAGCTCAGATGTTTGATGCAAATTATTATTGACTACTTTAATATATATCAACCATATTTACTTCAGTGTTTTGATATAAAGCCTTGGTGCTACAAATTCTGTTTCAGAGAAGGAAAGTGTCTCACTCATAGGGGCGTTGAAACAACTTTCAAAGTGGAGGCAAAAAATTAGGAGGGGCAGTGCCCCCGTGGCCCCCTAGCTTTAACACCCCTCATTTATGTTTGATGTCAACTTGCATGAATGGATCGAATTGATGGATTTTTTCAAGATTAACTACAAGATGTAAATTGCTAAACTATTTCATTTTAATTTTCAGGTTCCAGGTTTAGCAGAAAACAGACCGTCATTGATGATTGGAGATCGCGTAATAGCAAAAGCGTCTAATGAAAGCGTCGCATATGAAGGCTATATACATCATATTGAACAAGAAAAAATATTCTTAAAGTTTGATTTTAAGTATGAACTAATATCAGTTCTATTTGCTTAAATTGCTTAACTCTTTTTCTGAAAAATTCTCTCTTTTATTTGGTTATGGAACTTCGATTTCTTGCATAAATTTCATTGACACCATTTTTATCGAAACCATAAACTGTTCTTTTGTATTTGCATTCTCCGACTTTAATGTATTGAAAAGGCTTTGGATTTATGCCATACTGAAAATGTTTTTACCATTCAAGATATCATCGGAATTTCATCATTCGCCAGAAATGCCATGTCAGCTTCCAGTTCAATAGATTCACAAGTCAGCTGCAGCATCGTGCAGTGGAAATGGCTTATCGTCTCTTGCAAGAAGGGAAATTTCCTTATTTATGTCTCAACAAGATAACTCAAGCTAACAAAGAAGCTAGATATTTTCATGAAATAAGGTTCGTATTTGAAACTCCTCCAATGTTGCATTTACTATAAAACTACTTTTGCTCAAAGTGTTAGGAACACTGTGTGTTAGGGAGCTAAAAAAGTCTATGAAACAAAAACATGGGATCTTAGCAAGTTAAACTTCGCCACACACAAAACATTGAAACACTTTGTCGATTGCTAATATGAAGGCTAACACAGATATTTTTATACAATTAAATCGATAATGCATTCAAATCTTTTATTAAAGGAGGAGCTCTCTAGTCATTAAACTAATCCAGAGAGACCCCCCCACCATTTAATTCTCAAAAGAAAAGGGTATGTAATATGAGCTATGATTTAAATTAAAAATACAATATCAAATAGCATAGCTATTTATTAGGAACTCCTTCAGTTTTGATTTGAAAGTATGAAAAGAAGTTGAAATTTTAATAAAAATTGGAACATCATTCCAGAGTCTAGTACCATACGATTTGTTGATCTGCGACCAAAGAAAATGTATCTCTTGAGGATAGATAGTTGTTGCCTTCAAGAACCTAGCGTTTTCTATGGAAATGGGCTATACTATGTAAGGCTGGAAATAGTTTGAGATATGCCACATGGGTCTCTTTGTCGATATTCTTGTTCTAAGCTATTTTTCCTAAGCTGCACTTTCTGCAGATTGAGCATTATTAATTAAAATCCTTATTTTCGGTTACATAACATCCAGAGACTGGAACAGTATTGAACATAGGTGGTGGTAAATGACTTCAGTAACAGTTGTATATTTGCTTTGTCTAAATAAGATGTTATTCTGGCAAAGTCACTTGTTTTTCCCAACTCCATAACGTATAATTTTGATGTGATGATCAAATTTTAGATGATTATCAATTTGTACTTCACGTACTTTCTCTTTTTTATATCCTCTGATTGTATAGTCCTCAATTCTTGCATTATTTTCCCCTGAGACTGTTCTCTGAGGCTCTACAAACATATGTTCACATTTCTTTTATTTAGAAGCATATAGTTATCTTTAAACAGACACTTTAGTGTGCTTATCTCAGAATCCAGCTTTGGGATTATATCATCAACTTGTTGCCCTTGATTCAAATTGTGTTATCATCAGCATTATTACATACTTCATTTTTCTTTAGAAATGAAAGAAAATATTGAATAGTAGGGGCCTTAAAGCAGAACCATGTGGGACTCCCCTAAGACTATCCCTCCATTCACTATAATTTGAATTTAACTTTTCTCTCTTAAGTGACTTAAAGATGAATTTGGGCTAGTAGTATGTAATGACTGAATACCATTCATCTTTGCTTATAGTAAGTAGCGTAGCGTAACTTTTTCGACCGGGTATTCTATCATAGGGCATGGTTGGGTGTGCCTGGGTGTGGCGTGCCTGGGTGTTGCTAGTTAGTATCCTGTGTTATATAATATCATAAATTAAATATCTAGTAAAAATTTATCACCTAACATTTCTTCATCAGTTGGTACTGCCAAATGTAACTAGGCTTTTAGCTTTTTCCTGGCCGTGACGTATATAAATAAAGGGTTCTTGAAAGCCATCTACGGCTGAGGAGCCACCCCCGCTGCTGTCTGATTTTTGCGTAATAAAAGAAATTTATGCAGGTAAACACATTGAAAAGGATTTGAATTTGCTATTTGAAAAAGCATATGAGAAAACCTAACGTTATCGCAACATGCAGATTATTAATTTTTCTGGAAATTGTTTGGCATTCACTGAATACCTTGAATACCCTGACGCTACGTCACTGCTTCTAGGTCATTTCTCTCATTTGGCTCTACAACCATGGTTATAGCTCTCTGCTATAGCCAAAAGTGCGTCCTTTTAGTTGATACATCCGTCTCATCTAGAATTCCGGAACACTACTTGTTATACATTGGAAAATCATCCTCCCACATATTATTTTTGAAATAAGCTTCCAGCCAAGATAATTTTTAGAGGAAATTCTTTGGCGTGTCATTAATTATTTAAGAAAATCACAATGAACAAACGTATTGTACTGTGTAATATTGTCTCGGGGGAGGTACCTTAGTGGATGTGTAGGTATAGGACCGTGGCCTAATTAGGGGCACTTTTTTTCTTGAAAAGAGCGGAATTGTCAGTATCAGTTTTTCGAATGTGTGTGGAATTATGGGTTCCAACTGAAACAACATGTAGCATCATGGGTACTTTGTTGGAAAGTGCGAAAAAAATTGCCAAGAAGACCAAAGGATAGCAAAAGTTGTTTGATGATTTTGTTGCGTTTTGAAGAAATTTCCTTGCATTGAGGAAATATGGGCATAGTTTTCATCATTTTTACAAAATTATGGGTTGTATTTTTCAGATACGTCCCAACTTTAGGCCAGAATGACACGTTCTCATTCAAACTTAGGCTTAGTTCTGTTTCATTCTGTGAACTTGGCAATGATGCTTTGCTATAAATTTGTGGCAATAAACCATTACACTCTTTATTACAGTTTTGGTCATTTCCAACCCCTCTGTTTATTCCAACTCTCCCGTTTATTGGGTTTTGAGATTTTCCAACCCCCCCCCCCAGCTCTTCCAACATGCCTTCTGTCAGGGATTCCAGAATATCAGGTCTCCTTCAATGCAAATATATAGAAGCAGAAAATTGCTCAGTTGAATTAATTTGCTGGGATAGCTATATCATAGTGAGACATATTTTTTGATTTCATGGCTTATGTAAAACTTTAGATGGTTTGACAAAGATATTGAAGGAAATCAAGAGCAACAGAATGCCGTCAAGAACATTCTATCGGGAGCATCAAAGCCATATCCATACATCATATTCGGGCCACCTGGGACTGGGAAAACAGTCACAGTCGTTGAAGCAATGAAACAGGTGAATACCATAGAATATTCCCATATAGTTCAGAATGTAAATAGACCTCCAAATCACAGAGGCGCAGATACAAATATAGCGAATGAATAGTGAAGAAGGTGTTGCCTAGGTGTTTTTGAATGTAGACAAGGCATGGGACACATCAGAAAGTTCTCCAAATTACCTTCATGCAGGAACATTACGCAAAAGCGAATTCACGCAGGAACATTACACAGGAGAAAGTCTTTCAACACTGGACTCAGGAAGGCCACACTCCAACTCTCCATAGCGACAGCGTTTGAGACATGTATCGAAGTTGTTAATAGCTCAGTTTAAAGTAAAACACATAATTATGAACTTACTTGCGCTTTTTAGGTTCTTTCAACGAATAAAAACAGCTATATATTGGCATGTGCACCTTCAAATGCAGCTGCTGACCTTCTTTTGAAGAGATTGCTCAAGTACCCACCAGAAGAAAAGAAGTTCTTTCGACTGAATGCAACTGGGAGAATTTTTCTTTCTTTACCGACTGAGCTTAAGGTGGTATACTATCTATTTGAAACTGCAAATAATAAGTAAATGTTTTAATTAATTGGTCATGCAAAATTTTGAATAAAGTTGAACTGAAACATGAAAAAGAAAGCCAGCCTCAAAATTTTGAAAGCTGAAACCCATCAATTAGGATTGAATTTTTCTCTAGTCTATTTCCCGTTGAATAAATGTAAGATATGCACTCAATTGTATCGCAGATTTTACAACTGCATTTGACATATTAATGCTTGCAATCTTTGTAAAAGGGTGTTATTAAAATGTCATATAATTGTGTCCAAAAATACAAGATTCAACATAATAATGAATATTATAATCGTATAATTTACATTATGATACTTCTGAAAGCATTGCTAATATGCCGCTATCTATCTTACAGCCATACTGTAAATTTAATGAAACACCGAAAAGATTTAAAATTCCCAGCCTAGAAGAACTTATGACGTACAGGGTAATAGTGTGCACATTTGTAACTGCAGGAAGGTAAATCTATATATATATATATATATATATATATATATATAT
>WIPJ01000776.1:378662-435853 GCA_018155075.1 Cassiopea andromeda | reverse complement strand
TATATATATATATATACACACAAATTTATATCTTTTTACATATTTGTTGTATTTATTATTAGCACTGATTGAAGTTATGAGATTTCCCGTATGCATGCATCTACATATATATGTTTATCTCAATGTTGGGAGGGAACAATTTGCATAGCTATTTTTGTAAATTCATAACAGCTATACTGCAACAACGTTAGAAGCTTTCCATTTCAATGTGACATTTCTATCACGAATTTTGTTCGAACTTTGATGAACGACAAAGAAGAGGCTGCTAATACAGTCAAATTTCTAACATGTGAACATTTCCTACCATATATGGGCAATGTAATTCTCTTTGCAGACTTGTAAGTATGGGCATGCCAACTTGCCATTTCACCCATGTATTTATGGATGAATCTGGACAAGCAACTGAACCGGAGACCTTGATTCCATTGGCTAAGCTACTTGATCCGGCATCAGGTAAAGGTGGTCAAGTCGTAATGGCTGGTGATCTTAAACAGCTTGGTCCAGTTCTAAGATCACCAATTGCTATCAAAGTGAGTTGTATGCTTCAATAAGACGATTTAACTTCCTTGCATTGTTGAAGCTAATTCATCTAAAATAAAAGGTGTAGAGATTAAGAAAATCGTTTCAGCTCGGGTGTAACATGCCCGATGATCGAAAGGGTTTTTTTCGAATTTTTTGCATTTAAGCTAGATGTCAGAATCTGCAAATGTCACAGACGGCATATGTCAGAAAATAATAAATTTCAGAAAGTGGATAAATGTCAGAAAAGAAATGTTAGAAACGAATTATGTCCGAGAGGGCAAATTTCAGAATGGACAAATGTAAGAATGGAGGTTGTAACTAACCTTATAAAAGTAAAGGTATTGTGGCTTGCTTCAGATCAGATAAATCAAATCCCATACAGGTATTCCTACAAACATCATACTTGCAACCATGAAGTGTCCGTTGATAATATATCATTTTTTCTACTCGTAAAAAACTTCTTTTTCCGTACGCAGAATGGATTGTCGGTGTCATTGCTGGAGCGTTTAATGACAACATGCTCGTTGTATGAGCGGAAGGATTCAACTTATGATAAAAGATACATTACAAAGCTGATAAACAATTACCGTTCACATGAGAAAATTTTGGAGGTATCTTTCTAATATTTATGACCTTTTTAAAAGATATTTTGGCATACTTTTTACACCAAGACAAACTAGTTGACAAAATCAGTATCGCACCTGCTCAAGCACTAGTGCGTCGTGTTAAAAATGTACAGTTTAACAAGACTTAGCTAACTCTCCTTTTCCAAGGTACCAAATCAACTTTTCTACGATGGAGAACTAAAAGCTGTTGGCGATGAAATGAAAACAAATTTTCTATGCCAATGGGCTGGTTTGCCACAAAAACGTTTCCCAATCATCTTCCATGGTGTTCTTGGAAAAGATGAAAGAGAAGAGAAAAGCCCTTCATTTTTCAATAGATCAGAGGCTACGATTGTGATGAACTACGTCAGAAATTTACTAGAGGAAAGAAGCCTAGGGATAAAACCATCAGAAATTGGAATCATATCCCCGTATAAGCAACAGGTTAGTACTTTACGGCATCTTTGAGTGCCAGAAAGAATAGTTCTAAAACCTCTGTGCTTCAAACTGATATTGATTGAATTTACACTAACTAAAAATTCCAGCATGCGTTTCTTATGGTACATAACTCTTCGATCTTGCTACTCAAGCCCCGCATACACTATACCGGCTTGCTGTTGTCGCGTTGTATCGTGAAATGATCTCTGTTGGGTTGGAAGTTCAAAAACATTATACCAGATAGCCATAACAATTTGGAATGCCTTTCATATCACCTACAGAACGAAGTGACTTTCCCTCTACTCCGAGGAACGTCTCGTACCAGATACTTGTAGCATGATGTAAATGGTACCCCCTATCCGATGCAAAAATTGCGACTCGACGATGGCTATCCGGTGTAGTGTAAATGGGGCCTTAATGTTACCAATTTATGGTTTTCGAAGGCTGACAAGCGGGAGGTCAATAATACTATCCTTCTTAATCTTCAGAAAGCATTTGACGTACGATCTAGAGCTGGACTTTGGGGGGCCTTCTGATTTATTTTATTTTCTTCTTTATGTGAGAACTTTCTCAGCACAATATGAAATATTGCCGTTTTGGGACCATGGCCTCTCGCTCCCCTCCCTGGATCGCTCCTGTTGGTCCACGTGGGGACTTCCATATCAGTCGTTTAAATCCCACATTACCGACACGGCACAATGCTGTCAAATCAATGGCTACTGTTGTGAAGGGCCGCAGCGGAGGATAATTTACAACAGCTACTGCTCTAGCTAGAGAAAGGGCAGCGTAGTGCCCCGCAAGGTTCATGTCTTCGGCTGCTTGCATTTATCTCAATACGTTAATAACTTTGAGGGATACCTAGAAAAATGCTGAACAAACATGTACGCAGACAATACAAGCGTAGCATGCTTTACCAGGAGCATTGAGGGGCTCTGTAAGGATCTTAAAAATAAAAGCAAGAAGATTGCAGAGGCAAATCCTAAAAATTACACTAAGGAAGGACAAGGCCAACTGAATCTAGAAATATTGAAGGACGAAATCATCAGATATCAGTTCAATGATAAAGTTCAACAAAGCCTGATGCTCTTAATCTAGATGAACAAGCGTCAGATAATGAAGATGTGGGCCTAGCATTGAAGCAACGGAACAAATATTTTACAAAAAACTGCGCGAGATATTCTACAAAATTATAGCTACAAAGCAGAAGTAGATGACAAATGAAATCACAAGCAAAATGGATCTCAAGAGTATATTCAAACATACTGATCCTCAGCAGTATGACGAACCAAACAATTTGACACTTTTGAAATGTATAGAAAGCAAAAGAAGTTTGGACGCAGCAGCATCGCAAAGAGATGGCAGAAATTGATAGAATACAAGAAACGGATGACAAAGAAGTACTAAGTCAAAAACATCCAGCTATCCTACGGGGTCATGCATTTAGTACTTACGCACGAAGGGGGGAGGGAGGGTCGAGTAAAAGCGTACGCCATGCGTACAAGGGGGAGGGGGAGTTGACACATCTATGTACGTACGCAAAAAAGTCCTTTTTATCATGCTTTGTTGTCTATGGCGACGACTTTCATTTTTGTGCTAAAAAGCACTTGCTATGATTATTTTCCTGTCTCTCAAATCTTTTATAGTCTTTTTCTCTATGGACTTACAAATTGGGTATTTGAAAGCTTTCCCATTAGAAATGGGGGGCGTTAGACGGGAAAGAGTACGCACGCAATGGGGGGGTCCTAGCAAGCGTACATGTGTGTACGATGGCGGAGGGGGGGTCAAAATTTTGCTACTTTGGTGCGTACGTAGTAATTGAATGAGCCCTACTACAAACCACATGGTATTGACATCACTAGGCAAAATTCGGAAGAATCAGACAGAATTTTCTTCTAACAAGATGCTAAAACGTGGAATGAAATTTCAGTTCACATCAGAATGAGTGCCACAATCACAACGTTCGAAGGAAACGTGAAGACATTCCTTGATACTTAGCATAGTCCCAAATCATCATCCCCAGGGAGGGCAACAAAATTTTTAACTGACGATTATACATAAATAGAATAATGTACAGTAGTCTAATTTTAGAAAAGCTGATTGGGTATTCGCAGAACACATTTACAATGGAATGAAGGAGTAAAAAATTAATCTAAAAATTTATAGCATTTTATTTTTAATTCTATGAAATATTCAAACATCTTTGACAGGTCAAGAAGCTACGACAATGTTTGGCTGCTGAAAAAGGAAAAGGCGATCTCAGAAAAGAAATTAGAGTTGGATCAGTGGAAGAGTTTCAAGGAACAGAATCACCGATCATCATCATATCAACAGTGCGAAGTAGTGAGGAATACCTAAAGATGGATGCAGAATTCAAGCTTGGATTCCTTAAAAACCCTAAGGTTCTTCTATATTTTATATATTTTTTTTAATGATCATCTAGTTATTTTCTATGTTTAGTGGGTGCTTACGGCCCATTTGCAAGGGTGTTACCAGAGAGATACAAGTGGGTGAAGCCCCTTATTCAGGAAACTGTTATCCCACGGCAAAGATAAAATCAAGCCGGTCTAGGAACTTTCTAGCAGGTGTACGTACTTCTGGAAAGTCAACCCCCTACGTCAGTAAACTCATGGTAAATATTCTGTTAGTACTACAGAACTTAACAAGAGCACGAAAATGCGGCAACATTTTTAGACATACTTCGAGGGATCATAGAAATTTCCCCCAAATATCACTAGACAAGCAACTGTATTTAAATTATTAATTACTAATTTTACATTTTAAGAAGGATAAACTTTGCTTCCTAGCGGTTCAACGTAGCTATAACACGGGCAAAAGCTCTGCTGATAATTGTGGGAAACCCATTTGTCCTCTGCAAAGATGAACAATGGAAAACGTATGTATCAAATTTCTAAATTTCATATAAAGAAACTCCACGAAAACAACATCTTAATCCTGATTTCTGATGAACTTTTATACATGATAAACGCATAAAGAATATAACACTGAATTGAAGTCAAAATCAAGACAAAATATAAACTGAAAAAACGAAATTAGTAACAAGTATTCAAAATAAATATTACTTAGTCCACCATTATCATAATTATTGACTAATCGTTGCCCATGTCCTTTTAGGCTTGTCGATTTCTGCATAGAAAATGGAGGTTACACAGGTGTACAGTACAAAGAAGACTCCTATGAAGGAATTACCGGACAACTGAAAGACCTGAATTTGGCTGACGAAGACACCATAACAGGCACGAATATAGATGCACCCTGGGATAGAAAAGAGGCTTAAATATGACGTCATTCTCTTCTCTTTTTTGAAAGTGAACATTCTCCCGGCTTTCCCTTTGCTGAAAACGTCTGTAGAGTATAACCATATTAATAATAGTGCTAAAAACTTACTTTCTTTGTCAGTTGTCCTGGGACTAGTATTGGAAGGTATCTACTAGTCCTCAATGCAGGGCCGTGGCTGGAAATTTTCCATGGGGGATGTTAGCTCTTTTCTAACGAGTTGCGTCATTTCTTGCCATGATGTTGCTATTTCCAGGGAACGTGCTTTCACAAATTGGCCTTTTCAAACCATCTTCTTTTCCTTTCTTACAATTTCACTATGGTAACTGATAAAAGACCTAAATTACATATCGTTTGATGGAACTAGAAGCCTTTCCCTGCGAATTTAAATACTAGCAAGAAAATAAAACTATTGGAAGGACTCGGGAGAGGAAACTGGGAATGTGGGGGCTTGTACCCAGAAATATTGTTTAAGGCCACACCCTCCAGAGTGTCGGAAAACGCCCTTTTCCAAATCAATATCAATAAAAATATTATCCATTTTCATGACAAAAATTGGAAAACCCTTAAAAGACCTTGTTTACCTCTACACTAAAACTAAGCTAGCAAAAACTGGACGATGAAAAGCAACTAATGTGAAGTCAGTTATCATTAAACTTAAATAGTCAACAAAAGTTTTTATAGACATTTACAAGTGAAGAAAGTTAGATACAATATTTGAAGAAAGTGTATCCGCAGATGATATGCCAGTGATCACAGCATCAAAACGTGATGCTGTCGAATTGATGTCTACACCTATAAAGCAGACGTCCAGAAAAATTCCAACCTTCCTTTGCCAATAACTTCTTCACGCATAGGACTTTTTATAAATCACTGGGAGTGTGGGGGCTTGCTCCCAGAAATATTGTTTAAGGTCACGCCCTCCAGAATGTCGGAAAACGCCCTTTACCAAATCAATATCAAGAATGAGCGTTGGTAAAATTCATAACCTAATTCATAATTAAAGCTCAAACTATTGGGAAATAAGCCTACAATTTTTTATATTTTCTGGGCTAGAGAGGGTATACTGGCCAGTGGTGGCCTGGCCAATTCTAGCAGGGGGCCAACAACTTGTTAGCACCCCATTCACAAAGATCAAAAATGTTGATTGGCATTGCTTTTCATGGGTGCAATAGATGCTATGGCTGACAACCTGAATTGATCATTGAATGTCATGTAACAACACAAAAGTGGAAGTATGAATGTTCTCATAAAAATTGTCCTTGGAGAAGAGCAGCGCAGAGAATGATTAGGCTATACACTGCCTTCCCTCATTCCACCAACAAGCAGACCTGTCTTCACTGACAATGTTTGAATCAATTGCATGACTGAAAACAAATTTTTAGCTTAAAAGAATGACTTCCATTCATTACTTCCCTCATCTCTCTTCAAGAAAAACATGCTTCAACTTGATGGCCGACTTGCTGTAAATGCTCTAACCAAATGACAATTTATCTCCTTAAACGAAAAGTTGCATTCAAATCGCAATTGCTTCATATTATCATTGTTCCATACATTTGTTGTCATGAGCAAAATATATCACATGGTAATCAACAAATGTAAATGATTTTGCTTTGCCATCCCACTGGTAAGACAATTTTTACACATGCATCCAGCAGATAAAGAAACAGTACAATAGAAACAAAATATACAACACATAAATATAAACATGTTGGAAAAATATTTATAAAGGCTATGGCTTTTCAAAATGATGATGTTTAAGGTTGAAAGCATGCTCTGAGAAATATGATTGCATATGTGATGAAAAGCACATGTGTGATACAAGTTGGATATGTGTGAGAACAAGTATAACACATCTGTGTATTCAAACATTAAATCTGATCTGAAGTTTTGAACACACACACACACACACACACACACACACACACACACACACACACACACACACACACATATATATATATAACAATTCAAAAGAACTATAAAGTCAGAGTGCGCAATGCGATAGGCAGAGCTGTATACTTCCAATTAGAACATTTCATTCATGCTACCTTGAATAAGGGCCCATTCTCCATAGGACATTCATTTTTACTTGACAGAGAAAGAGTTGCCATTATCGATTACTACGAACACTGTTCATAGTAATATATATATATCCATTCATGTATATAATACATTCATGTATATAAACATACAAATATATAGTGTGTATACATATACATATAAATTTATAGTGTATATATATATATACATATGTTCACACTGTATTTTCTGATGCTCTAAATATCACTTATACTTGATCAATGACTTGTAATTGTCTTTGGTAAACTTGGTAACAGGAGATTGAGCAAAACAAAAAAACAAAGAATGCATCTTTTGGTATGCTCGAAAGAACTTTTACCATAACTGGGCACTGGTGATATTGTAATACATGCATGGTTTGCATTCTTATTGTGAACATCGTATGATACATTAACTTTGAGCAATAGGTACAGCTACCAATTGGTGCTTCCAAAGCTCTAATTAAACTTCTTGGGAGCTCAGTCAATGTATGGAAGAATCCAATACCTCCTTGTTTAAGGACACCTGCAAAACAGAGTGCAAAATTTCACCCCAGAATAAACATAAGCACAATTTATTCATCTATCACTCACAAATATGAATCTAATTTGTGGTACATATCTTTTTTTACTATAAATGTATAAACATGTAGAAAAGTTTTTGCTCATTGCATGCCTACTTAAAGTATGCAAGCAAAGCACCTTTGCATACATACATAAATACATACATAATTTATTTGCTCATGCAGGTTTGCAATATGGCAGCCTCAAGATGGCTGATATGTACCTGGAACATAACATTTTAAAAATAACATTAAAATATTAAAACTTTTATGATATAAATCCAACTTTTAATAACATATATAATCTGTATGCCTGTTCCTTATACAAATTGTCCTCTTAGAAAAATTTATCCTCTTCAACCTTTCCTTATCTGCTTTTAGTTTATTCCTAAAAATCTGTTTATTATTTGCTTGCTTACCATTTACAAATAGTTCGCTCCAAATCATTATCCCTCTGTGGTTAAAAGTATATCTTTGTAATTAAGAGTTCAGTCGCGTTACTTCTATTTTCTTTTCTTTGATCCTTAATCTTTTGAAGACATTTCCCAATCTCTGGTCACATTCCTCTTTCATGATTTTATACATTTCCACCACTACATTTCTCTTGTACGTGTAAATAATGGGGTCCCAGCCTGCTTTTTCTAGAGTTTTTCTGGATTTCTTTCAACTGATCCTGGGATGGTCTTTATTATCTTTGTTGCCCTTACATGTTGCTCTTAAATTTTCTCAAATCTATTTTTCTTACATGTGCCCCATACAGCATTCTGTATGTTACTCTTGGTAAAACTGTTTGGTAATAAATATGTTCTAAGGTTTTGCTGGGTAGAAACCTGGCCTTTCTTAACATATCTATCATTCCTGAATACTTTTTACAAACTTTGTCAATGTGCGAATTCTATTCCAACTTATTATTTATATGAACTCCAAGGATTTTTGCTGCCTGTGTTTATTCCACAATCTTTTCCCCAATGTCCAATCTTTATTTGAAAGTAAATTCCTTTGGAAGTCCTTATGACTTCTAGATTCTTTTCATTAACTTGAAACTACTATTTGGTTTCAAGTCTTCAAATATGGTTATCCACTGTTTTGAATCCTAAAAGGTAATACCATCACCACAAATACCAAATGATAATAATGTGTGTGAAAACCCTGACCATCAGAAATCGGTTCTTGATCAATCATTGAATGCTGTAGATATGGGCTTATGAATAAAAAGTTCCTAAATCAGTTTGAATAAATCTTGATGCAAAATATCCTATAAAGTAAATACATTGAAGTCCATAATTATCTATGGCAAACAGGAGACCAAAACTTACCAACTTCTTGCAAACATAATTCTTTGAGTGGCAAAACATTGTCATTTTCAGATCCTATCCATTGAGCATCCATGAATGTTGCAAGCTTTAGGTTTTGCTCTATCATATAGAGAAATATATCTATTGTGAACATGGATAAATTGCAATCTCAAGATACAATTTGCTATTATTTCTAAAATCATCAGTAGCCAAATAACAGTGATGCCTTCAATTTGGCTAAATATGCATAGCATTTCATCATGTCATGAGATGAAGTATTCTAGCATCACTGCACACATGGCCAAGCTTCCTGTGTTGATATACTGAATGTTCAAAGTACACATTGATACATGAATGAGGAAACTCCTATGATAATTGTTAATGGATGGGAATAACTTTTTCACAAAACACATAAGAATGAAATGACAAAATTGAGGAGGAAATGGAATAGATAACATAGTTCACCATACCTTCAAGACTACAAAAAGACTTCAGCTTTCCACATCTGAAAGAATTAACATTCATTTTACACCCATATCTCTGCCACCTCAGACAGATCACCAATAAGCATGTAGCATCACCATGAAGCAAACTTCACATTACAGTTATACGAAAGGAGTGAAACCAACTTATTACTGGAATCAAAATTACTAGAAATTGCTAAACATGTGAGTTTAATTAACCACGAATGGAAATTGTAGGAAAGTCATTAAAGATGCCAATGCAAGTCAGTGAATATTAAATGAAAAATCATCAAAGGTGCTCAGCAAAATAAAACATTCTGGCATAATTATGTACAGATAATGTTCTCACCCATTTACTCCTACATATTTTATGCTGTCAGACTTTGTTATTGTTCCTGGTAAAAACTCTAAGTTGACATTGTTATCAATTGTGAGTTCCTCAAGTGATTTCATGTTGCCAATATCTAGATGGAAATAACACATTTGAGATCAAAAGTACCACTGAATAATAATTGAGTATATATTAAGCATTGGATTATGAGGCAAGGTATACAGCTACCTGGCTTAGAAACTCAGAGGTTTAACAACAAAAATCAGAAATATAATTGTTTTACATTGTGCTATAAGAAAGTTGTTTTTTGATATGCAAGCCTTCAAGTCAATAAACAATTGTTTGCTTCAAATTACTGATCACATAGAAAAATGGAAAACAACTTCAATTACTGAAATATTGAGCTAACAGCATAAAATTGGTAAAAGAAATGTAGCTGTAAATCAGTTAACAATGAACTTCACCATATGAAGACTTTATTTCATTAAAAAATTTGAAAGTATTTTAGAAATGTTAGAAAACTACAACAACTATTTCTATAAATGTTAGAAAACTCAATGGCTGCTGAAAAAAAAGTATGTGAATAAATGCTAGCATATAATTTTTACATTATAAAAAGTATTTCCTGGTTGCCCATCAATGATTCTATGAATATTCTTACTTTTTGGATACTAAATGAAGCTAGCAACATAAATCTCAATTCAGATGGTGCATTACAAAGCAATCTATGAAGAGTAAGTTAAAACTACAGAACATACCAAATGGAATGTAGCCAAGTCTATTCCTACTCACAGAAAGATCTTGCAGATGCTGGAGTTGCATGATTTTTTGATTTATGCAAGAAAGTCTGTTACAATCCAGTTGCAGAGTTTTCAGCCTTATGCACCCACTTATTTCATTTGGTATTTCTTCAATTTCATTGCTCATCAGATTTAATGTTTCTAAATTCCTTAAACTTCCAATTGCTGTCAAAGAAATAATGACTATTAAGTGGTAAAATCTAAAAATAAAAAGGAAAACAAAAGTTTCAAATTGTATAGATATTACAAGATTACAGCAGTTAATTATAGGACTATAAAATAGTAGATGAGATGGCAACCACTCCATATAGCTACATACATTACTCATGGGATTATAGAAAAAACAAACTTCAATGCTAAAATGAACTCCCTGTATAAAATTAAATTATATTAAGTTGTTAAAATAGGAAACATACCTGAAGGTAAACTAGCCAACAGATTATGAGAAAGCTGCAAGGATTTTAGATTGGACAACTTTCCTATAGACATTGGTAGCTCAGATATTCTATTTTGATTAAGACCAAGGTATTCAAGATTTGTCAATTCACCAATACCTACAAAAGAACAAAAACAAAGTAAGCAGAAAATTTACATGCTAACCATAGGCAACAGAACATGCACATACTCCCAAGCAAATTCAGATATGTCTATTAACTGTAGCACAAAAAACAAAAAAGGAATCCAAACACAAATAGAAATAAAAATATAATCAAACCAAGGAATATACTCTCAAAAGTAGCCCCTCAAAGGAAATATAATACATAGTATGCAAATATCCTACCAAAGATGAAAGATAAAAAGATGATGCTGTTAACTTCTCATTTCAAGTAAATAAAATAATTTACCAAATATTATTGTTTATTGAAACATGCCCTTCAATTCATGCCACAAAGCTACACCTAATGTGGATATTTGCTAGATTACATGTGAAATACTTATAGTTTTCAACATAATATCAAACTTCAATGTAGCTTGTATTTCATTTTCAGGTTTTCAAGAAATAGTATACTTACTAGCAGGAATGTATTCAATCCTGTTGGAATCCAGGTATCTATGAAAGATTTTAATTAGCAATTAACAATAAAATAAACATTAGGATATAAGGAATGTGGAAATCTTTGCATCAATAAATTGATACTTCATACCATTGCACTTATTTGGTGGATTGATGCTGCAGGTACACCATTGATAAATACAGAGCTGTTACACTCTGCACGTATCAATGGCTATAGAAAGGAGGTATATGTACTGTGTCACCTGCATAAAAAACATGTGGATAAAAAATAAAGATGCGAAATATAACTTACAAGCTAACTAATGACACAAGCAAGTTGATCTCTAATGGCTGGAAAGAAAGAAAGACCAGTAAAATACATATCATCATGGAAAATGCAATTTCAATGAGATTTAATGCTCATAAAAACATTGCGTTTGAAAAACTTAACTCATGTCTGAGGTAGAGAGCAGTGAAAAAGTAGTTTGGAATTGATTGCAATTTCTTACTTAGATTTAGGACATTTTATGCAGTAGGCCAATATTAAAACATTACCTTACAAAGTTGCCTATGAGAATCCTTGATCTAGAAGTATGTGTTGCATCGATAGATAGGTAAAGTCACTGGATTAAAGAGCCTAAAACTCAATTCTGACATTTCTATGTTCTAAACCTATCCAGTTTAACATATCTATTGAACTATAATAATTCTAATTCTTTTCCAAGGCAATCACACATACCCTGCCCTAGAAAAAGGTAATAATTGTTACACATTGTAAGCAGTTCTTGGGGGATAAAACAACAAAGAACCTATACAGCGCATACCTACCAGTGTTTTCAGGAGATTTTGCTTCATATACAATCTCTTAACCATATCCAACCTTAGAAGTGCATGCGGGATTTCTACTATCGTCATATAATTCAGGATCAATGTGGTATCTGCATTAGCAACACATCTTTCTATCACTTCCTGCAACTTTTCATCCATCTTCCAACTTCTTACAGTATGAACAGTTCGAGTCCACGGTGTATTCTGTAAAACTCATGCTGAAGTTTCCTCTAGGTTACTTCTGCTTTTACACCCAGGTACCAGAAATAAAAACAAATTCTACTAAGCTCGCGCACCATATTTGGGAGGGAGGTGTCACATAAACACTTTTTCGCTAATGCAAAGAAGGCAAAACGTCACAACACGCTGTCTTGCAAAGGAAAATATGGCTAGTTAGAGCATCACTATACAAGATTGGAGTATGGCTTGTCTTCGTCACTGAACTTGAGGGAAACTATGATGTTTGTTGGCCAAGCAAGAAATCGAAACCATAGGTTTGTGATGAGGCTAGAGAACTTCTATTTCTATGCCCTACCGAAACGAGGCTTGAGGACTGCCTCTCTATGCTCCCAACCCAAATTTATAGATTTATTGCTTTTAGCTAAAAGAAGATCCTTGTCCAGAGCTTTATCTTTTTAAATTTTGATTATTGTCCTTCAGTATGGAACTTCTCTTCAACTAATTCCTTACAATGAATTGAAAAAATGGAAGATGTTGCTCTTAGATCCTTATGCAATTATCAGTTTAGTTTATATAGTGATTTACTTTTGAAATCAGGAAAGTGTTATGCAGTGATGTGCCGACTACGATTCCTCTGTATTGAAATCTTCAAGACAATAAGCAAATTGAACTCATCCTTTATGCAAGGAAGTTTCAAAGTAAAGTCCTATAGCTACTCATTGAGAGAAATCAGAAGTTTAGAACATTATAGACTAAATCATGTTACTCTTGGTTCAAATGGACTCCAATCTTTGGGACCTTAAATATGGAATGGACTGCCTAATGATGTAAATTGGCAGAAAATATGAATGTTTTTACAAACATGCTAAAAAAGTCGGAGGGCCCTTAATTCCAATGTAGACTATGTAAATATGCACATAGTAGTTAGCTTATTTTATAGCAGATTGTCAGTTGAACTTAGAAGTATTTTATTTATATACTATAATATAATTTATAATTTATATATATACTATAATATATATATATATATATATATATATATATATATATATATATATATATATATATATATATATATATATATATATATAATTATATATATTAGGGCGCTGCTGCCGCCCCAATGTCTTCCAATTCAGCCTAGCTACTTATACTGGTGAGGTTTCATGAAAAAATTACTTGTGCAACATTTTAAGGAATCCAGAAAAGGTTTAGGGGTAGCAGATCGCATTCGTAGTTTACATAACTTGAGCCCACTTTCGGCGCAATCACTAATTCTTAGTCAGATCTAAACATATTAGTGCTGAGTCTCTTTTAAAAGCAAATTATGTGCAGAATTAAAAAATCGATATCTCTTTAGTTTTCTTATATTATGACTCGAAAAAATTAAGATCTATCAAACTAACAAAGTCTAACTGTCGTATAAGTATCATCTTTTTGGAGCAGAAATTGGTGCTTATTTTTATGATTATCTTTCAACATGATTCTGTGTGAAATTTGAAATTGCCTGCCAGATTGGTGCTGGTTCCCTCAAGCAAAATATTATCCATTCTAATGACAAAACTTGGAAAACCTTTAAAATACCATGCTTACCTCTACACTAAAATTAAGCTAGCAAAAGCTGGACGATAAAAAACAATTAATGTGAAGTCAGTTATTGTTGAACTTAAATAGTCAATAAAAGTTTTCGTAGACATTTACAAGTGAAGAAAGTTAGATACAATATTTGAAGAAAGTGTATCTGCAGATGATATGCCAGTGATGAAAACGTGATGCTGTCAAAGTAATGCCTACATCTATAAAGCAGAAGTCCAGAAAAATTCAAAACTTCCTTTGCCAATAACTTCTTTACGCATAACCTTCTTCATTATGCAACATCGATGTGAAGTTTCCCGAATTGTCCATTTTTCTCATGCCAAGTCACCTCATTTGCATGCATCTGAATTATCCTCAAGCAGGATTTTTTTATAAATCACTGGGTCTTCCTCTAAACTCGCATGCACTTAAGAAACACTCCTCCGGTTCACAGCCGTGGGATCGTGACTTTTTCTGGACTCTGCCGTAATGCTTACAAAATACATTCTTCACTGTACAAAATATGAGAAGAAAAGAACTACTTTAGGGTATACCTTTATGTCAAGATCACGTGTTTTATGTCAAGATCACGTGTTTGTTGCGCACATATTTTTTATAAGAAAGTTATTTCGCGCATTAATGAAACTTTCTAAACTATTTTGCAATTTCAGTATCAAAACTTTCTTAGCAAAGATTGTTGAGTTTCAATGTTTTGCAAAATGATGGTAAATTCTAGTAATTAACAAAGTTAAAATATTAGAGGGTAGTCAACATCACATACATGACATTTTGTACACAGATAAGTCAAAGTTTAAATACGTAAACACAAAAAAACTTTCTTAAGTCTTAAAAATCCAGTATTGAACTTTCTTAACTTTTTGAGCAGCTGAGTAGTACTTTCTTATAAAGAAAACGTACATTCATTAACTGTGGGAATGTATGGCTCCTATAAGAAGTAAACAGGAGTTGGGGAAAAAGCTTGAAGGTAGTGGTACAAAAATACAGAAAAACTGCACTGGCTACTCTCAAGATATCGGATGCTATGTAAGACTTCGTCACCGCTCATGTCTGCCCTAGTTCACATGATTAGCAGAAAAATTCATAAATCATTTCCAAAATCACAAAGTGTAAGCCTAGGACTATTGCCAAACATTTAAGCACTCTATATCATGTAATCATGTATAAGCATTTAAATTTCCAATTTCGTAATTCAATTGGAAAATCTTTACTTCTATTTAAACATTTTGTAATTTCTGTAACTTAAAACTATAAATTACATTTGTAATATAATATTGAATAATAATCAGAGACATGAAAAATCTGCAATAAACTACGAGTGCTAACAATACTAAAATCAATTCGCAGAATTTGGATGACTGACGGGCGAAGGGCAAGGAAGCCTTGTTGAGCTATCATTAGTCTGAGCCTCATCTTGAGGTTCATCTGCAGATTTAATCAATTCGGTTTCGTTATCATCATTAGCGATTGGCTGATTGGTTTTCTGGGGTTCCATGTTTGCAACACTTATATCCAAAATAAGTTGAATATTATTAAGTAAGTCCTGCAAAAAAGAATAGAAATTGATGAGAATGTCATCCATCGTGTAGGTAGAGAGAATATTTGACTCAAGAAAGTCTCTAAAGAACGAACCTTTTAATAATTTATTGATTGCTTCTAAAATTACTTATTCCGCTACCTGTATATTGGATTTCGACAACTTCTTGTGAAGTGACACATCCCGATGAATAAGAGAGAGGTTCAACGCAAATGAAGAAAGTGCCTCTTGCATGCTTCTCCCAATGGTCCTGAAAAGAAAATGCATTTAATAGTGGCAATCTTGTTTGTTGAGAGCAGCCGTGGCCTAGCAGTAATGCACTCGACTCAGATCAACATGGTCCTGGGTTCGAGGCCCAACGCAGGCCATTGGTGACGCCAGGAATCGTATCCGGTCCTAAATGCTCGTGCCAGAACTAAAGTCCTGTCAGAGGCACCCCCAAGCCCCAAGGAATCGGGGGAAACGGAGGTAAATCAACATGATCCTGGGTTCGAGGCCCAACGCATGCCATTGGTGATGCCAGGAAGGGCATCCGGTCCTAAATGCTCGTGCCAGAACTAAAGTCCTGTCAGAGGCACCCCCAAGCCCCAAGGAATCGGGGGAAACGGAGGTAAATCGAGAATCTTATTTGCTTTAGTGACATGCAATTAAGAGAGTACATTTCAGGGAATTTTTAATCAACTGCTAACATTTCTGCACCATCATATGATTAACTACTGTACCACTAAGGAAGAAGCGAATACGATCTGATAGATTAAGAACATGAAGGGTTTCAAAAATCGTATTATCTGTGGCAAGCGTACAAAGCAGGTTGTAAAAAGTTAAAAAAAGTAACTAAGGCCATAAGAGGTGGATTGTTCTCATTGGTGAGAAAATAGAAATCCAAAGTGTACGCGGAAAGTGGTACGTGTAAATCGATTGTGACCACAAGTGTATCAAGGAAAGAGGCCAGGGCATTCCGCAAATTATGCTTAAATGCCAACACATCCTCTGCAGCAAGAGTGCTACATTTGCC
Source organism: Cassiopea andromeda (assembly GCA_018155075.1). Lineage (NCBI taxonomy): Eukaryota > Metazoa > Cnidaria > Scyphozoa > Rhizostomeae > Cassiopeidae > Cassiopea > Cassiopea andromeda. The sequence goes on along the minus strand of WIPJ01000776.1, from coordinate 419,334 downwards.
AAATTGTCCCCCAGTCATTTAATGAGCTCAAAAAGATGTATTTCTTCCAAGAAACCCTGTTCACTATAAAAACAAATGAACACCTCCTTGCTACTTAGTTCCATTTTTATTTTGCACGACTGGAATCATTGGCTCCAAGAGTTTTCTTCCATCCTTTGGCGTTACAAAGAACTTAAGGGTCAATAACCAATGGCTGCGTGTTTTAGGTCCACCAACTGTCAAAGTGCCAAGTAGACGAATTGGTGGAAATCGAAATATAAAACTTGGAATGAAACCTGCATTACATACGCAAAGAGTTTGGAATCATGAAAATTGAAAATAAGAAAACAGTGGATCTTCAGCTGGTAGCACAGCTATAAGACAAATGAGTCAAAACTGCAGTCCAGTTATGTCTGCAACTCAAAATGCCACTGACAAAGCACTCAAAACTTATATTTTCAAACATTATGATTATTCCAACTAAGGATCTCGCTAAGAACTTTTTTGTGGAGAATTTGGAGACAAGCTAACAAACTCAGTTACAAATATCTTGCAAAATGTCCTTCAAAAAATAACTGCAAGTCAAAAATGAAACATGATCATCACAAGAAACTGTTGATTCTACGAAAGGAGACTAATAATAGCAAAACTGGGCCTTTGCCGAAAAAAAAATCCCAACGTGTTCGGTGCTCACAGCCCATCTTATGTGGGTGGGTAATATATTAATGGTAAGTAGACAGAAACTTACAGAATACCAAATGAGTCTTTGTGGAATTGATCTATCACCGTGAATAGAGTACCAAGTTTTGCCTATGATAAATAGTTACTCGTTGTTATTACATAGAGATAGGAATATAAAAATTAAAACATTTTTTTAGTCAAATATCAAACAAGAAATACAGCGTACACTATGACAATGTAGAAATACAAAGTTATAGAGTAAAAGCTTTTACAAGGAACCTACTAACATAGGATGTGTACAGAACTTGCTCTACTACATGAAATAATTTGCACAATTTGTCTTACAGCAAGCAGTCAAGAATAAGGAAGCCAGTTTCATTCATTTGGATCCAAACCTTGCATTGACTCATTGACTGCTTACTATTCTTGGCCAAGTGCTTCACTGAGTCAACATTTTTACTTTATAAGGAAGTATTTTTACTTAACATTTTTATGATTCCAGAAGCAAACCTTTCTTAAGATTTTCTTAGCAAAACTTTTTGATAAATCGTACTAACCAACATAAGTAACTTTTAAGCAGCTGAGTAAAAGTACGTGTAGGTTGTATCTATGCTAGTTATTGTCTATAGTATTGGCCAGTAAGCTGCATTGGTTCACCTCTTATGTAGAGTTTGATGCGGAGTTTGGCTGATGTGTGCCTCTAGGCATGGTGAAAAAAGTGATTTGTGGAAAGAGACCAATTAGCTGACCACGCAAGAAACACACCTCCGACGGGACTCGAACCCGCAATCCCCGGCTTAGGAGGCCGATGCCTTATCCATTAGGCCACGGAGGCTTGAATGATGAAGTGAAATTTTTTGAACTATATGTACCGGTTACAATACATCGGCACCCTAATTCAAAGAAAGGGTAATTCAAATCACATGACCAGAAGTATTTCATTTCTTTACCTTCACATCAAATCCAATGCCATGAGATTTGCAAAGCTGGAAAAGAACGCTCGATTGGACGCTGCGAAGGCTTTCGTGTTGAAGTACGTGAGAGAAAACTGCATAACGGCCTTCAAGTGTACTCTAAAAAGCAATGGATTTGAAAGCCAGTAAACACTTAGGAATTACTTTTCATTTTATAACTAAAACTATTCAATAGCAATTATTACTTTTCATAATTTCTTTTTTCCATTTAAAGTTGATTTTCATTTTCACGGAGTTCATGGAATTCATATACCTACATAATTACTTCTAGATTTCTGTTAAGTAAAAAATTAAATAACAAATGCGCGAACCTTTTCCTCATTCACTTTAGCTGTTTTTCTTCTTCCACTTCTGTGCGGGGTTCGTGGCGCTCTAGAGAGGACTGGTGCGGTATATGCATTGCTATCGAAATCGAATGCTCCTTTTGTAACGTGGCACAGAATTTGGTAAGAACTGTTTGATATTCCATATGACAAACCTAGACCAATAGGCCATACTCGCTGTTGAAGCTAGGAATTAAAAAAAATGAAAGAGTCAAATTGAAAAGTTTAGACAATAAATGGATTCTTTTCATTTTTCCATTTCTAACTATTGATATATTGCAGCCCCTCAGATCATAGAATTATTTTACATAGAACCATGCTAAAAACCTATCTTACAATTTACAAAATGCACGAAACTAACACTTACTCAAAAAATACACTAAAAATATCGCGTATAGTATTAAATAAGACAATTCATTGGGCCTATGAAAGCATGATATTCAGCATCATCCGCAACGATGGAAAATTATTAACTGATTCACAGTCATGTGGTGCAGAGTTCCCCCAGTATCCAAAAGGCATTTGGTCATTTATTGCTGTATAAACCATTCTTGCAGACTCTTGACAAATCACTTCAGCAAGACTTAGGCAATCGCAGTTGGCTAAGATATTGTTTGGCAGGTATAAGCTATCCTCTACAATTTTTATTCCTTTGAAGGGCACATCATGAAGAAATAAACGCCGCAACGAAAACTATCTACTTTATAGAGATGAACTAATTGGAAAATTGAAAAGTGACAAAGAATCTGTGCGTCATTTTGGTAAAAAAAGGTTAGTTGCAAATCAAGAAAAGTGAGTCAAGGAAGAAGGCGAAGTGAGAATTTGGTATGAGGAATTTAGCTATAAAATTATCTACCTGGAAGAAGAATATTAAATTACCAAAAGCAAGATGATTTTTAATTCTATTTGAGATAGAAAACATTTCAGTCATTTAGTGCAATATTTTACCAAATAAATAACAGAAATTATAATATATTAAGAAGCAAAGATAAGCATATACCAAGTAATCTCAGAATTGTTTAAAATTATGCAAAAATTTTGGTAAAATAATGTAAAATAATAGCATATAAATTAACTTACGGATATTGGATCAATGAAAGTCACATAGTTTATGACCAAATAGCCAAAAATTCCTCTGACTTTGCAACAGTCACAAATATCATTAGTTATTTTTTTCAAAACATTCGGTTCCACGGAGAGCTGAGGAAATGTATACCCTAAACACTTGAACTGGCAACTGCCATTTATCTGCAGGAAGAGAGAGGAAAAGTAATGAACCAAACTCCAAATCTTTGTATTCAAATCACCAGTAGAGAGAAAAATATTTGGATAGGGTGTTACACTTTACGCAAGTTTATAGGCTTGATATCAGTGACGTAGCTGGCTCTTCGTAGCGGGGGGCGGTCTTAGATGGCAAATTTTCCCAAGGGGGACAGAATGCCTAAAAGAGTAGGAAAACAACTAGCTCGAAGAAACTTAGGGGGGAGAATAGGCAAGAGAAATGGATTTAGGGGGCGACGCCCCCCGGCTACCCTCAGCTACGTGGCTGCTTGATATTTGGAATTAATAAAACGAAAGAAGATACCTGATCAGCTGCAGAAATGATTTTGGTTGTACCAGTGGGCTCAATAAGAACGTCAACTGAAAGCGAGGTTACACTGTCTGAAGGAGGGCAGCCTTCAATAATTCCACCTACGATGAAAGGAATGGATACTGATGAACGATTTTTAAACATTTTAAGCCACTAACATAGCACCACACATTTATGAATTAACTTCATTTCATTCACTATTACACGTTGTCTTCATCATAAGAAACAGATTCTCTGGCTTCCGCCTGGATGTTTCTTAATATTTCGTCAAATCCAGCCTTAAATGTTTCTTAAATTCTCAAGATTTCCAATGATAATAACAACGCATATTAGGCAACTGCCATACAAGAAAAAGGATACTCAGTTTTTGTGAGGCATTTAATGGATGTTATTTCTATTTTCTTGCTAGTTTGATCGAAAATTTACTAGTAAAAACAGCTTTTTCAAATTATTGTTTGGAGCTCAGCCTGTCAATGTTTCTCCTCAAATGTTTCTTAATTTTTGTATAATTTCAGCCTCACGCTTTTTGAACAGTTTCTTTTAAAAGTGTATAGGAATTCATAGCGTGAATGAAATTCTAGCAAGTCTTCCAAGGAATCCCCCAGTCTTCCAAGGAATCCCCAAGTCTTCCAAGGAATGCGCCCAATCTTTTAAAAATTAAATTAAATATAAACATATTTCTCCTGCAACTAGGGACAAAGGATGGTTTACCTTTACTTAGGTATTCATCAAGGTACTCCTTCCATGAGGCAAAATGCTTCTTGTCCAAGATAACAGTATGCCTCTCAAGGATTTCAGGAATTTCTGTTAGAACTTTCATGTATGCCTTCTCTCGCGCCCATTTCTTACTCCATTTTTCTCCGTACCTTATCGCCTCTTTCTGAGCCCATGAAAAACACGTGAGATGTGATACCAAATCACAATACGCTGTTGAACGTAAGAGATATAAGAACAGATGTTCTGAATGAAATGAGTATATCTTTGAAGAAACTCATGATCCAGTATTGTATAGACTGTAAGCTCTGGCTATCACAGATAGACAAATATCAAGTAATGCAATGAATGCAAGTAAAAGCAAACCTTCAATCAACAAAGAGGTGGAGCTTCCACAATCAAAGATTGATTTCAACATTTTTAAACAAAAGCAAGGAGTACATATAAGAAATGGCTGGCTATTTAAGAGAAGTTTTTTGTCTACTTCGTAAAAACATCAATTTGGATAAGCCTAATAAATCCTTACAAACGCACCAACTCCTCTATCATCAATTTCGTCATCGATTTTGAAGAGCCATCTTTTAATATTAAGATTTGTGGTTGCCAACTCTGCAAGCGATTCGTACAGCTAAAAAATTCAACAAGTGCATACGTAAGGGAGGGGTTGAAATCTCGTTGAATATTTCACATTGGACAAAATTCAACTCTCTGTAATCTCTGTAATGACATAAACATAATAACGGTCTGTCTTGAGAGCCTATTGAAGTAAACAGTTTTGCAAATTGAAAGTGAATAAATTGCCTAGACAGTTAATAGCTTTGAAAAATGCACTTGAATTTGTAGATTTCCACCTGATTGATAGTGTAAATATCAGTATCTGACGGTCCCCTATCAACTTTTGCATCTTCAAATATTCGCCTTGCACCTGACTCTGAGGAATACAATGCTGCAATATCTGGCTCACAACCAAGAATTGGCACATCTGAGAATAGAGATAATCATGGAATAACGAGCCATATCAAAGGTGATGTCAGCCTTTGCCAAAGCAAAATAAATCAGACTAACTCAGTATAAAGAGCGACAGACATAGAGCTAATCTAGGAGCCAAAGGTAATTATCTCATGTGTAGATCTAAATTCAAATGAAATATTGAGGTCTGGATAACACTTTGGGCGTTGAAAATATTGCAATTTTACTGCAAATGTATAGCACCGCAAACACTGAAAATTTAAAGGAAATTAAAAAATGTTACACTCAACACACAACAAAAAGCAAGAACTCCTTCAAAAAACTTACCAAGATAATCTGCTATATACAAATCATCTTTATGCATCAGCCCGGGGACAATGTATGCAGTCTTCCCTTTTATCAATGACTCTAATCTGAATAAAAAATAAAATATTTTAATACAAGCGTGTATCCTATTAACATAAGGTATTAAATTCATAACTACTTGTGATAATGCATTGATTCTAGTGTACTATTTATTACTAACAAATTCTAGAAAAGTTCTCTATTCAGTATCTAGTAGGGCTTAGGTTATGTCATACTACGTTGTACCTTCTACAGTCATTTCTTTAACATGTATTATTGCTGGTACTAATAATTGTATTACTAGCTGTAGACGTAGAGCATAGTCTAGGCATAAAAGTATCTAATTTTTCTTAAAATGCTGCTTTCAGCCTTGCAAATTTTGAGTTTCTAGAATACGCCATCATTCAACATATCTAAGTTTTAGAATGCCTTTGTTTGCTGTTATGATAGGTCTTAGCATGAAGACATGGAAAAGTGTTGATTTAAATACGCACCTGTTTAGAACTCTTGAGCTATACTTTAACAACGTAGATACACACATGTTGTGCGTCTGCAAATGAAAAAAATGAGTCTGGTTTCTTAAAATGAATTTTCATCAACACAACATTCAGTATCGCAAAAAGAAGGACAGGGAATACAACATTTCAAATAATTGTAAATGATACAACCAGTATGACACATCTTGAAATTCAAATAAATTGAGATAGGTTCATTAAATGCAATCCAAAGATTCCAATCCTGTTTTAGCTTGTACTCAATATGTTGTAGACTTTATACGGAAATATATTTAGGGTCTGTAAAAGCCCATGTAAATACATTGATGTGACTAACTCAACTACTCAAACAGCACTGATGGCAATGATAAAAAATCCTTCGAATATGTCAATATCTTCTGCCCATATTGATTCCAAACTAAATATGTGTTTATAGAGCAAATGAATGTGCATGAAGCAACAAATACAAAAATAATAAGCGTTAAAAAGTAACAGGAATTGATGGATAAGTCAAAAATACGAAGAAATGAAATCAACGCAATGGAAAAGCAAGCAAGAAAACTGTTTGAGAAAAAGAGCATAAAACCTACTGGGAATCTGTGTGATGATTCCGGTGACAATAAGGTGCAACGCGTTGAAGGCGGTTTCACATTGTCGACTTGTCTATCAGAGAGATCAAGCAGCTTCATGTAGTACTTCTCTGTGTCAGCATTAAATTCCCAGGGCCAAATGTAGATGACTTCGACGTTTGGGTCTGCAAAGATGTAGTAGACGAAAAAATGGCTTAATGAAGAAAAGTATTTTGAAGGCTCATAAAGGTCATTAGAGACAGTTAATCACGACAGGATATTCACAAGCTACTCAGCAACTACTAGTTTCACACATTTTGGGTTGATCCTTTCCTTCATTTTTCAATCATACATTTCTCAGCATTCCATATTTCATGACTTTTCTCTGCGTCAAAATGTAACTTGCCTAAACAGACAAATCATATTTGCACAGAGCTATAAATAATAAACTTAAGTGAGTTAATAGATGAAATAAATTAGCAAACATATAAGGTGAGCACAATATACGAATCCGACGCACCAGATGCCTCAAATATTCTTCCAATTTGCCGATGCTGACGATCATCGAGGTCATGTAGGGTTCTGCGCACATGCTGTGCATAACCTGTTTTTTATGATGAAGCAATAGTACAGCATGAAATACATTTCATTATTATCATAACCAATTTATCATTACTGTTCACAACTATTTCTTGCATGCAACGCATAAAATAAATACAGCAAAATTCGGTTTTTTCTGTTAAGAACTCTCTCTCTCTCTTAGTAAAAACTTGCAGATTGTTCAAATATTAACAACACTTGTCATCCATGACATCACAGCATTTAAGCTGAAATCGAACCTTAAAAGGTGAGAGTCCTATAAAAGTTTTCGTATAAGAATTGCATTGATCCAAGAAAATAAAATTGATCCCATTTATTCAGCAGCAAGTTCATCACGCATAAAGCTTCTGAGGAGGCACTTTTCAAGACTGTTTACTGCAACACAACATACAATTAATATGTACAATTCAGCGGGAAAATTGAAACGCAGTACATTGAATACAAACATACCAAGAGATGGTATATGTATTATCACACGTTTTGATGATTGAAGTTTGTTCCAGGAATTTCTCAAATTCTTATGAAAAAAGATAAAAACAAAATACAGTATTAAAACAATAGGGCTTATATTCAGCTTTCTACAACGGTCCCACAAGGACTCCTAAGATAAATTTCTATTAATTAACGGTTGATTTCAAAACATTATCAATCTTACGATCATGTTTTACCTATGTTCTCTATCTATCTATCTATCTGTCTGTCTGTCTGTCTGTCTGTCTGTCTGTCTGTCTGTCTGTCTGTCTGTCTGTCTGTCTGTCTGTCTGTCTGTCTGTCTATCTATCTATCTATCAATCTTTCTCCCCCACTCCCCCTCTCTCTCCTTGTTTCTCCCTCCATTACAATCAAACATCCCACTTCACTGGAAAAGCAAACTAGAATGTGAGCATTTTGATATGTAGATATAATAGGCACTACTTTTCCAACTAATTTTGAGACATCGGCAACTAAAACTGAAGTTTATCTCACCATAAAAAAATAAACAAAGAATAGTCTTGCATTGCAATTTATTCACATGAAAAATGCTTTACTGATAAGAGTAAAAAATCACCTTAAATCGAATTTTATATCTTTCGAGCTGTCCTTCCCTGGCCAACCTGAGCTGATTTCTTATCAATGAAACTTTGCAAATCATGACCCAGTTAAGCGCCAACAAACCTACGAAAGAAGATGAGGAAGGTATATTCATATGCTCTAAGCCTGATGAAAATTGAAATCATGACCTATTGGCTACTCAACGCTACAAATATTGACAGAAAATAGCCAAAGAGAATGAATTGCGCTTCAAGTAGCACCATCTCACTACCATCCCATGGTAGAAGGCAAGGATTTGTTTTCCGTGTTCCGGAAAGGCTTAATTCAGTTCAACTCAGTTCGATCAATTCAAAACTGTAGATTTGGAGAGTACCTGCTGCCCATTTTCTTTTCCTGTGCAAAAGGTAAGCCTTTCTGTCTCTAAATCGCCTGTAGTTACTCTGAAATGCAAACGAAAACGAAATTGTAACTAAATTAGGGCATTTAACTGTAAAAGTAAAAGTACCAAAAGGTAAATAAGCAGAAATAAAGAGTTGAGAAAAAAACTGTGTCATACAGTTAGATCTATCTTGCTGCTAGTCAAATATTTTCCAAATTAAAAAAATTGCTAGTCTTCTAGGGCGGTAACAGCTTAACTCAGGGATGGGCAAACTACGGCCCGCGGGGAGCATGCGGCCTTCCAAGTAATTTTTTGCGGCCGGCCAATAAATTTTCAGAACTGGTACGAGTTTTTGTAGGAAATTCGCTTTTTGGAACTACTTTCCTAACACAAAGATGACGACACTGTTGGGGAAACGTTTCTTCTGCATCCTGGAAGGAATCCGTGTAGCCCACATATAGGGTATCTCTATGGGGTAGACCGTCTATTTCTTGATGCACTAGTGCGAGATTGTTTGCATGTAATGTCAGCTTGCATGCAAAAAGGAAAGCTCAGGTTGAAGAATCAGTTTCTCCTTCTCAGCATGAAGATGAATGATGAAACAAGTACATGTTATACTGCAAATGGGCGTTTTCCGACGTTCTAGAGGGCATTACCTAAAACATTTTTTCAGAGGACAAGCCCCCAGACCCCCGTTTTTCAACACAGTAGCCATAGAAAGACTATTTTCTCACCTGAGACTAGATTAATCAATTGGCAGAGATCTGTGACATGCAAGAGCCTCAAACTCTCAATTGAAACTCTAAACACCTACATTGATCATTCAGCTGTCCAAGGGCCTACATTTGCAAGGAAAATCAGGCAAAGGTCAGGGAATTTCAGAGGTAGAAACTGACGGTCTCACCCTATGTGTGGCCCTTAAAGCTTAGGATATGCGGATGTAGCCCTTTCACTGAAAAGTTTGCTCACCCCTGACTGTACTTAAACCTACAGATCACGAACTGAAGAAAGTCAAAGCCAAGTTTCACTCTGGAAATTTAACTCAATAATAGTTTTTCCTTACAAAGAATTTTGCTAAGCTATTTTGAGTTATTTTCCGAAACTAAATTCACGAGCTTTAAAGGCTCCGAGTGTTGAACTAATACAGATGAAAGAGCTGGATATCTGCATAGCTCATCAAGAATTCTAGAAAAATAAAAAATCACACGAGCTCTGAGGAGAAAAGATAAGTATGAAAAGCTAAAATCAAACCTGGATTTTGATGGCAGCTTGTTCATATCCATCTGCTGCAATATAACGTCTTCCCTGGAGATGAATTTATTCTCAAATGTTATCTCAAAGAGTTCATACTCTATTTCTACTTATCTTTGGTAGAATACAATGTGATCGATATTTTATAATATAATATATGAAAAACTTTCAAAATAGTTTATGCTTCAACTGAAATGAGGAAAATGGTAATAAGATTGATCAGGAACAAGTATGCGATGTAATGACTAACATACCGGAATCATCAAAATACGTCCAACATCATCATTGTTCAAAATACAGGTCATCAAGTCCTTAAAGGAAAATACAATTTGCTAAATATTTCTCAAATTACTTTTGAGAAACACTAAATATTCATCTCACGGAAATAATTAGAAAACATTAAAAACTGAATATGATATGTAAAAAACTAATGGCATGTCTCACCTCTCTTGTCGGAGATGAGTTTCCATCAAAGAACAGTGCTAAATCAGCAAACCTGAAATGAATCAAAATTCTACAAATTCCTCTCCTATGCTATACTGTTAAACATCAATGCACAGAGATTTGTGGAAAATGGAGATTTTGTCTGTTCTACCTAAGTCGCAATGCTCTACATTTACATTTAATTGAAATTAAGGTCAATACAATTGAGCCTGTGCAAAATCATGCATCAAAAATTGAAAATTGTCTCTAATCAACAAATTCAGCAGAAAAATTAGTCCAAAGATATCCAATAAAAGCTACAGAAATGCTTTTTCAACAATTTGATATTTGCTCCATTCCTAATATCATAACTATCCGGATATGATAGTTATGCACATAGACTCTATTTACTCATAAATAATGTCTCACACTTCTATCATAAAACTATATGTCCAAATATGTAGCTGATTGTGCTAATAACTCGAAATTCTGAATGAAAGACACGATTTCAGCAATTATTAAGAAAAGTGCAGGCAGAACAATCGCAAATCCACAGTTTTTGAAATAAGATGTGATTCTTAAAAGGTGCTTACTGTTCTCCATCAATTATCGCAACAGGCACTGAGTAATCAACCAAAAACTTTTCCATTTTTTTCAAAAGAGAAACGATACTGAAATTAGAACAAATAAGTTCAACTACTTGCCATCACTTGATATTAATCAAACTAAATACATTTACTTTGAAATAAAAAATTCTTATTTTACAACGTAAGTTGTGATACTGTTCCAAGCTTTCTCAGAAATACTTCGTTACATAACACTACAACGTAAATCGTACCTTCCCCAGGCTGTTTGATAAACTCCTTTGAATTTAATGAAATCCTAAATATTAAAACAATATGATTGAAGCATAAAACATTAAAGAAAAGCAGAAATTTTAATGACACAAAAATAAGCAGGACATGGGGGCGTTGAATCCTGAGTATAAGTTGGAAAACACCAAAAGGTAGTAGATTTATGAAATAAGGAGTTTATGTCTGATGAGGTTTTTGTAGATAAAAATGTCACAATAACAGGCTTCATAATAATCAAGCTTAGATAGATGACAGAAAAAGAAAGGAAAGCAGGAAAGTTTACGTGTAAGGAAATGTGTGGTTTTCTGTCATAGATAACTCTTACTCTTGTGAGATAAAACTGAGTTTCATATTTATCTACCTGATCTAGAATTGAATAGAAGAAAGAATAAATATGAAAGCTAATACAAATATTAAACCTCCGAGCTGCTTCGGGTTTTTCCATTCTGTATCATGAATTTATGCAAAACCGCCTCATTGTCGAAGGTAGGAGTTGAACAAGGTACGAGGGCCTATAAAAGAAAGAATTCTATATAACAATGGTAAAATTCAGTGTTACCTAAAGCAAAAATGATTAAACACCGAAGGACATTGTCGCTTAAGCTTAAATTTTAAGAAACTGCTTACTTAGACGATATCAAAGTAAAGCGCCCAATTTTCAAGAGTTTCCACCATTTCCTGACATAACAGCTGTGAAATTGTTATTAAAAGTTATGCCAGAATTACTTGGAAAAAGTAAATAGCATAGAATTCTCAGGGAACATTTCGTAATGAAGTACGTTAGTCTTTCTATAGAACAGAACATAGAATAATATTTTACAACAACGGATAAAGAGAAAAGAGCATAAAAAATGCACCAGAGGTAATAACATAAAAAACAAACCCGTTCTCCTCCAACACTTTCGGAATCAGTGATGGCATCAAATTCTCTACTGTTGGATTTGTTTCCAAACTGATAATTACACTTCGTCACAGCAACTTCATTTTTTGGAATTACAGAAAGATCCTTTTTAACAATAAACATTCCAGATTCAATATTTTTGAAATATACTTCTTAAAAAGCACTTAATTCCTGCAGTTGGGTCTTCAACTTTCTTACACTTGCAGGACATAATTTTGAGCATATCTTGACAAATTATACAGTATATTCAATGTGTTTAACTACAATTTATATGAAAGACTAAGTGCTATAATTAAAACAGAAAACAAAATAATCACTAGATGAAAGGAAATGTATAAAATAGAGCTACTAAAGCAATTAATCTTAGATTTATAGACAATCATAAAAATCAGATAAACTATATGGTAAATAAAGGAAAAAGTACTGCAGACCTGCTCCTTAAAAGTAACTTTTGACTGTCTGGACTGCCTGGAGTGTCTTGACTCTACTACAATTGATAAAAGTAAAGTATAGTTGAGAATCTGCTTTAATTGTCACAATGAATGACTGGGAAATTTGCATAAAAAGGGAGAGAGAGGACAGTTGCTGGCTACATCATAATATGCATATCGATTTGTGACAAAAATCTGTCAATGTTCTGGCAAAATAGTGGCAATATAGCAGAAAAGCAAAATTATGGAAATTTACATCAATACTTATTGAACTGGAGAGGTGTAGAATACAAAAAAATCCAAGTTAAAAGGGTAGGGGTGGCACTAGGGATAGATCCAAGGGGATGGCCATTGGGGCAGGGGGGCAGGATCTCCCAAACGGCAACATTTCCTATAGCAAAAATTGTGTTAAGAAACTTCTCACATAAAATGAGAAATTTCTTTTGATAAATGGTAAATGATAAGACAATAAAATGAATCAGATGGGTCCCACAGTCCAGCTTTGGATCCACCCCTGGGTGGAACCAATAAATTTCTCACAGGGGGTGAATCTTTTGATGGGGGGCTAGGATACGGTTATAAGCATACTATAGCCACTACAACACTCAATGAAAAGTGCTCCTCACTTTCTGTTAGGGGTCAGCATGTTCTGAATGCGGACTGTAACCTCCCATAGCCCTTCCCTAGTGCCATTCCTCATGAAAAATAAACACAGAGTAACAAATAGTTTTTGAAAATCACAGAATGCTCTTATTTCTTTGACATAGAGGATTCTTTGTAGAAGATTTATCAATTAATAATTTTAAGAACCTTGTCTGGCATTTATCAAATCTATTGCTTTGGAAAAGTCAATTTTTTCTACATTTTCACTTTTCTCTTTCACAGCTTCTTTTTGAGGCTGCTCAGGGAATCTTTGATGGTTGTATAGCTAATAGGAACAGAGAAATACATAAGTAATGAGCTAGAGAAATCAGGAATGATAAAAATACAGAAATGTAGAAATGAAGAAATAAATAAACAAATACAAATGAATAGAGAAATAAATAGATATTGAAATGGAGGAATGTAAATGCAACCATAATGCAATTGTGCATTACATCCACATAAAATGGCATTTGTTTTGTGCCTAAAATTAACTTATTCATTAAAATAACCAGCACTTAGAGTAAAAAACATGCTTACTTTCAACTGCCTTGACTGAATGGGTGAAGGTTCCAAAGTGATCTTGGCACATGCCTATAGAAATCATTGCTGTTTTAATAAGGCCACTTTAACTAACTGGTTTAAACAAGTTCAAAGAGGCTCAAACAATGTTACAAAAAATCACAATAATGAAATACAAAGCAATTTTTTATAGATCAAATGTATAGAGTTCAAAATATTTTCACTATAGGAGTGAGCTGTATAGAGCATCAGATCAGCACATGAACTTTATCTATCTAATGAGATCATCAATTTGCAGTCTACAAAAAAATTTCTAATAGCTTAAATGCGGCATTTAGTGGAGGGAGTAACATCCAAGAAAGACATGTATTGTAGTATAGCTAGAGTTTCATAGAGTATTACAGATATTTTCTAAACTATAAAGGTAAGCTGCAAAACATTATGATATGTCAGTGGCAAATACTTCATTTACCAATACCAAATATGGATTGTAAATTGGATGATAGATAGAGGTCAGCATTAGAAAGAAGGAATACAGTTTGAACATCAATAAATAAGCCAGGTTTGTAAACAAACAAAATCAGAGATTAAAAATTCACAAGCAGGTGGTAAAAAAGATATCCAGTCAGAAGACAAAAGATTATGCTGTATCTGCACTTGAAAGTTTCAGACTATGACATGACAGGGGAAATAGAAAGCTCTTAATCTGTTAGAACCTAATTATGAATCCCACCAAATGTACTAACTAATAGTTCCTACTAAGAGCAAAAACAAGTTGAAGTTTCTCTTTTTGCTTAAACAGAAAATTTAGAAGAATAACTACTCTTATAAAGAATGACAAAATATGAGTTCATATGAAAACTAAATGAAGTAGAAATTGTATTACTGGTATGAACTGCCTTTCAATAAGAAAGCGCATGCCTTTTCTGGCATCATCTGCAGTTATTGGCAAAGGAGGCTGAAATGCAAAGGCAATAAGAGATAGTTTAATTCAATGTTTTTTTCATGACGTAAGTACATACACACACTCTTCATTCTGCTGCTTAGATTGAGCACTTCTATGAACAATGTTTTAAATCCCTGCAGTGTACACATAAGATCATGATAACAATCATTCAAATCTACTATTCAAAATCTGGGGCACAATGTCTATCAATGCTGATATAGCACCAAACATTTTGTTAAAAAATTGTAATGAGAGCTTTACATTTCCCAAGCAAATCAGCATAGAAGGGTGAATGGGTGATTAAAGTTTCTGCTTTGTAAGCACCACCCAGAAGAATTAAGAACATACAAGCTAAAGGTTTGACAGAAAATTGAGTAACAATTGTTGGGGCTAAATTGAATTTTCACAAGGGCAGCCAATCACTCCTGTAAATAGGTATGTGAGGACATTTGTGAGGGCGATTGCCCACCTAAAATGAAAAGGCTACAACCATATAATTACTTCACTGTATCTACAATAATTTATATTTTTGAATTTTTTCAATGTTGATAAGTCAAAGAAAAATTCATAAATTACATCAAAAGTATCAATGGTTCCTCGTGTTAGATTTGCAGACAGACTCTTCTGTATTAACTGTGGTTTATGTATAGCTTCATGGTCATCCTGAAAGTAGATGTAAAAAAAACTATATTACATAGAAGATAAGAATGTTATTAATAGATAATCAAACCCATAAATACAGCTAAGATAGAGATTGTCTTCATTCATTTTTTAGAATAATGTCAATCTAATTTGCATAAAAATGTGCTAGATGATAATAGAACCAGTTTTTGAGCATATCAGAAAATATACCTCATCTAGTTCATTTCTGTCTCTGGTTGGTGGCAGTGGGACACTGTATCTTTCATTCAATACTCTTCTTGCATCTTTACTTAATGGGTTTATAATGGCTTTTAACTTTTGAAGGTTCAAAAACTAAATTTCAAAAAAACAATAAATAATTAAAAAACTTTGGGAAACCTTAATTTACCATAACACCAAAACCCACTTGAACAGTTCATGTTGAAGGACTGTTGATATGAAAGTAATCTATTCAAATTTTAATCTAACTAGCAAAATATTGAAAGTAAATACATATATGCATCCAAACAAACACTTTTCATGAAATTTAAACTTTACTGATTGCATTGAATTACAGGAACATTGCCAATATCATCCATCATTCAACATGAGTTTTTTGAAATAGAAACTTGCAACTACCACTATGAAAGCTTTCACATGAACAAAATAATACTATATACCCCAATCAAAAAATAATTTATGTTGGTAAATAGCTAGCATTAAAAACATGAAAATCATTCAGCCATACTAAGAGGGAAGAATGAGGCCCAGGTTCAATACAATAATATGTTCATTAATACTGTAGCATTCACATTACCTGTTGTCCAGGTGGAAGAACCCCAGGCCCAACTTTACTTGCTAGTTTGTCTCTGGTTGATGCAGTACCATGTGGCAGTGTTGTGTGCTGCCTTGGTCTAAATGAGAGAGAGAGACTTCTACAGAGATTGTGCAATGCATATGTACATAATGGAATACATGACATGCTTTGTGGAAAAAATTAATTCCCATAATTGCCACAAGAGAGTGTTTTAACAAATACTAATCAAAAGAACAAAGGATATTCCTATTTGACATCATCTAAGTTTATTGATGGTAAAATTAGATAATGAAGGCAGAACAATCATCTATATGCATAAAATTTTTAAAAAGTATACATCCATGCATATCATAATTACATATTATATCAAAAGATAATGTTGATGAAATTTCAAAGGAAATTACTTCTTAGGTGATGGATTCCTTTCATGCTTTGGAATTTCTGGTATGACTTCACATTTGTTGTTAACAGATTTCACAATAGTTTCTGTCTGCCTCTATAGAGAAGATTAAAGCATGATACATGATGATTAGAAAATCAACCTCATTCCTAAAATAGCAACCAAAATTTGAATCATTCTTCCAATTAGAAACTCAAGCTTCTTCCACCCAGCATTTAATTATTATCATTTTTTACAGCAATTATGGAAATCTGACATTCTGATAGGAATTTATTGGTTTACCTTAAGGTTGTCTTCAACTTTCTCAATTATTCCCTTCAGCTTATCAGATGCTGCTTTATCAGCCCCTGCCTCTCTCAAAATATCTTCTTTCATCTGCCTTATATCTTCTTGGGCCTACAAGCCAAAATCAAGCCAAATCAAGACAAAATTCTTAAGTTTAATAAATCTGGAAGAAGAAGAATGTTCATTTAACTGTGGCAGAGGCACTATAGCCTTCCACCCTTCAAAAATTACCTAATTGTGACAATATAATGACCCAATTTTAACTGAATTTTCTAACATTCTCATATTTTTGAGTATTACATCCTGCACAACCCTAGTCTCTATGTCCCTAATTGCATAGAGTGGTTATAAGCAGTATTTAAGCTTCATATGGGTGGCTGCTAAGAGCAAATTACCAATGAATTACAAGATTTGCCTAAGAATAATGAGGTGTGTTGATGAAAGTTTGATGCCTTCCTTCCCTGCTGTTTATGAATTTTACAATATACATAAAAATATTGGAATACTTTTACAAAAGATAGCTACAAACACCTTCCCATGCTGTTGGTCGTTTTCTTTGTTTTTCTTCTTTTAGACAAAAGTCAACTTAAAAGCTAAATTTCTCTCATTACTACACGTTTCCACTTCATTTGGTGGCATCATGTATTTACTGGCTATTTAGCTTCCCATGGGCATAAGAAAAATAAATGTGACCCTGCAGAAGATCGCTACCATTACATTTCTTGATACTGGTATCAATTATATCAATTATTTACTTTTTCTTTTTGGACAAAAGTCAATATATTTAGTGGGTGGGCAAGGGCAGGCAAAATTTTTCAACTGGGGGGGCACTGCTCCCCATGCCTCTCCTGCCTTCGTGGCTCATTACTTTTTGGTACCAAATTGCAATGGCTATAAAAAGGAAGGGGATAGAAATGCTGTAAATATGGCTAAATCGGGGAGTGGGTGTTGATTGCAAGGCCCTTTCGAAAGTTTCAATCGTTAAAGTGTACCTCTCCTAAACTACATAAGAGAAATGGACAATGAAATGATATAAGATGTTTAACAGCATACAACAAAACTGATTAAGGTTCATGCACCGAGACAATTGTACAAGAAAGACAGAAGAACTGCCAACCTTCCATAATACTTCACCAGCTCCAGATAGGTCTCCTAATTTTTCATCTTTCACATTTATGCTGCTAGATACGCTTATAACGCCACTATCTAAAGCTGGCAAACTAAATTTCTCCATTTTTCCCTACATAGGGTTTGCTGTTGCTCATTTGGCTGTCGTTTCAGCGTCGTCTTGGTTACGCCTGAAGAACTCGTCTTGAATAAGAGGCATCAATTTTAAATTAGTTTTGCGAAGCTATAAAATGCATCATATAAAGCTATTTCTTCTTATAACATGTGATGTTTTTAGTTAAAGAATACCAGTGATTTAGGATTATTTTATTGTAAAGTACATTTTAAGAAGATTGCCACTTATATTTCATCATTTTCATGACAAGGAAACTACACAATACTATTGGGCCTAGCACGCGTGCAATAATGGCGGACTCTTTATTCCCTGTTTGACTTAAGCAGGTAGCTGTGAAGATGGCAACAAAAAGTGAATCAAAAGTAGAAAAGGATGATTTTAAGCGGTGTGGGTTTTATGTCCAACGTAAAAGGAGGCATTGTCGAATGATACCTGCAAAAGGAAATATTTATTGTGCGGAGCATCTATGTCATCAGCAAAATTCCGCAATTGGCAGCCTTAATAATTGTGGTCAGGGTACTCAAGATGCTATACATGTAAGCTTTCTTATTCCTTTGTTAAAGGCTTGATGATGCGGGTCTTAAGTTACAAAAATATTCTTTTATATAGGCCCAAACTCTTTATGCACTCAGTAGTCAATTTTAGTGTCAGTCATTTTGATGAGCGACGTTTGTAGCGTAGTTATTGGTTATTGAGGGTCATTTAGTGCTTCCAGGGAACAGGGAAGCATGCAGAATCTATCAAGGGAACATGGCAAAACTTTAATAGCTAACAAGAGAATTTTGGGTTTTTCCAGGAAACATTCCATTTCCAATCTTCACAATTCTATGATGCTGGAGTGAAAAATATATTTTTCCTTCTCGGTGCAAAGATTGATGGTGAATGTATTTTGATCATATATTGCAAAAAGGTGTTTCCCAATACTATAGAGGCCGTGGCATTGGCAAATTTTCCCTCCTCCCACTTTTCTTGCGTGTCTACGCAGTCTTTTTGCTGCAGTGTTGTATTAGCTCTACTCACTTCCTCTCATTACCCTTTATCACATTTTTGTTGCATCTCTGTATGCCATTTTACTGAGCCCAGGGGCATAAGTACTGGGATGTGTGGGGGTGTGACACTCCCAAAAGTTGAAGCAGCACAGTTTGCAGGGCTCTTTGCTAGGCAATGATGATATAAAAGAGATGTATTTCATATTAATTCCAGCACATATTCCAGCATGGACTACCTTTTCCTTGGACTACAGGTATATGATAACAAAAGGATAAGTCCGTGAAACATACTGGTCTTTCGTTTCTAGGACAGAGGATCAGCTTTCATTCTGGACACTGGGCGCAAAGATCAGTTATGACTGCAAAATTTATTCTATGCTCCAAACGGGACTTTTGTGGGTCATCAAATGAGTCTCAGGTGTGAAACTCTAGTTGGAGCAAGTGCACCTTGGCACCAATCAAATGAGAATTGTCATAGTGAAGATACCCTTGCATCTTACAGCTATTATCTCTATAAGCTTTCTTTTAAATCAGTTGCCATATCATGGTGCAATTTTCTCAGGATGATATCCACTGTTGCTAGCTGGAGTCCCCCCCCTAATTTGGTATTAGTTCATGCCACACCCACCCTACACATCCATATATACATTCCATATATTATAAGATGGTGGCCCATTCATCCTTGCTGTTTTGCAATACTCAAAGAAAGTGGTTATGTTTTGCCTCTGGAAGTAGTTTGACTGGTGTTTGGTTGAAGGACTTTTAAATTAGACTTATGTGTTTTGGAGATCTATATATTGACTATCAGTCTGAAAGATGTACCTGTGAAATTCAAGGGAATAAGGAGATTTTCGCAAGGGAACATAGGAACAAGTGGATATTTAACAGATAACAGGGGAACATGTATCCCCCTAAATGACCCCCATTATTATGTTGTAAACAATGCATGCTACATGCAATGTTGCTTATTTGATGATTTGTTGGTCATGGTTGCATTGGCTTTTTTTACAAATCATCTTTCATTCCAAGAACTTCTCAACTATCGAACCCAGTGCCTTCCTCTGTTTTCCCCAAAACCTGCAACTTATCATCCTTCAAATCTAACACCAACAAACTTGATCTTATCTCTCTATCCACTTAACTATTCTCCCTTTTCTAATTTTTTCCTTTGTCGGGGCATTGTTATAGGCCCTAAGGCCTTTTCCCATCATTACAAACTGAAAGAAAATTAGCTGCCTTCATTTTCTTCCTAGAGTTCTGGCAAAAAAAGAGTCCCATGTCCTTTGGACCCAAAGCAGTAAGTTTTTAATTCTTGATTGTAAATGCCAATGCCATTATCTATGACTTCAGTTGCACCTTGTATCAAATTAGTGGAAATATTGTTGTAGATAGTCTGTTGGTACTACAGAACTTTACTGCAGCACAAAAAAGTGGCAACATTCTTTTGAAATACTTACAAGCTTTTTTCATCCGACACTTTTCAGAGAATAAAAATATCCAATAGTGACTGAAAGGTTAACCAAAATATATACTCAGATGTGGTGGCATGTGATAGAATGCATCTAATTGGCCCCAAGAGTGGCTGATTAGGACCTATCAACCATTATTTACTTGAAGAGTCCCAGTGAGAAAATGAACTCTTTTTGTCTACACAAGACTGAGTTTTGAGTCTTGATGTAGACAGATTCCAAAGCACTTAAATGAAAAGATGATCTTGCGTGCCCAATGATCCGAAAATTTTCATCTGTATATGTTGTGGTGCATTCTGGATTTGCAATTAGGTGTTGTCCTATGGTCAACTCACAATTAATTTTAGACTTGTTGTTTTTACATATACAAGGTGGCTGTTCTCTTGCAGTATTTCTTTCCTTCTTGATGCTTACGGGGACATGTTGTTTTATTCTGTCTGCTAGTTTCTGCACAGTGCATCCTATTTACTGAGCTTCACATTGGCACAAAAATTCATAAACTACAAAACTTTTTGAGTGGTAGGAATGCAATCTTTTTAGCAGAGGATAGCATAGCTCTAGTGTTATAAACCACATGGGGCTTCACAGCATAGAAGCAAAATGTAATGGCTTTTATAAATTTGATTTTCAAACTTTGATGAAACATTACCAATCCAGTGCAATTTTTGGTATACTGGGGACTTCTCTGGACCATATATTTTTTCTACTGCAAAGTTGGCCAGTTTTTGATTGATACAAGAAAGTAGAACATCTGCTGGATATCCGTTTTCAATGAGCAGTTGCTTTATTTTGTTCAGCTCTTAGCCTAATTTAGTTTTAGAGCAAATCATAAGTGCCCTGTGAACTAAGGTTTTAATAAGGCTAATCTTTCTTCTCTTTGGACTAAAGGATTTTCTACAAATGTACATGTCACCGCATCTGGATTCATATTTCAGTTATCCGGATTCATATTTCAGTTATCCTTTTGGTCACCATCTGATGTTTTCATACTTTGATGAGTGTCGGATGAAAAAAGCTTTGAAGTATGTCAAGATAATGTTGCCGCTTTAAAGTGCTGTTGTTAATATTGTTGTAGTCAAAAGTTTTAGCTCATACAATGGCATGCATAGCAACAGTATAAGTGTATTTCATAATGTATATGGAATGGGCTGATGAAAATGAAATGAAATTTAACTGGCTATCTCCCTTGTCAAATAGAAGGCAAGTTTCCACCATCAAGAGATTCTTATCAAAGAATCTGCAATGCCAAGTGGAATTGCAAAAGGGACGGTATGGGAGCTCTGCTAGTCACAAGATTTTATAGTCAACTTGTCTGCAAACTTTTCTGTTGAAGCTCTGTTTTATTTGGTTTCCATAAGTTCTTTTGCATGGCATCCATTTTTCTTCATTACATCACATTTTCAAAATAATCAGAATGAAATCTGAAGTCACACATCCAAAAATCAGTGTTGCTTCACTTCAGGTGACAAACTTTTTCAGAAAGATTGAAGAGAAGGCTTAAAGGAATAGAATCTGGAATACTTTAGTAATTTGAATTAGTTTTGCTTTAAACATTACTCAACTCCAATGTTATGTTTTCCTTCAGTACAGTATTTGAAAGCAGACTTCAAAAACATTTGGAAAAGTGTAATTCAAGGCACAAACAACAACAGGTTTTTTCTCTTCCATTTTTCAACATCATTCTATGTAGTTTGCATCTTTGTTATTTATTTGCCTTTGTTGTCAATCAGGGGTGGAGATAGCCATCAGACATCAGAAATATCTGACACAAATACTCAAACTGCTAATAATATGGAGACAAAAATAATGAACATATCTGACAATCTCCGCTTGGTGAATAGGAAACTTTTCATTTCACCAGTCACTTCATTTCAACATTCATGAATTACTTCACCCAAAATGAAATTTTGGGAATTCTCACCAGCTGAGTGTCAATGTTGGCACTGTCACACTCAGTCACACTTGTTTTGGCCCATCCCATGAATTTACAAAATTGGTTTCTCTGATCTCCTGATGAACCCAAGTAGTTAAATCTATTTGCCAAGAAATGAACTTATATTTTCTTGCAGAAACCTGTATTTTCAAAAAATTTTCTGTGTTTCTGCCTGCTGGGGTCTCAGGACAGCCCCAAACCCCAGTTCCAAATTTGTTTGACACTATACAATTTGCTTATTTCCACATCTGGTCAATATGTACATTTTCTAGTACATGCATTTGCATGTTGATTGTATTGGTCATTTTTAATGATGGTTTTCTATCTTTGTCATGCTTTTTAGTCATTCCCCTTTGTTATTTTCCCCACACTTAATATTGCCCATTGTTATTTCTCCACACTTCAATCAGTTCCATGCAGTTTATCTCACAAGAATGTTTTTGCTATAGGACCATAATTGAATAATTAGGTTTTGATTGTTATCAACTGCTCATGTGATATGATTCATTTCTAGTTGAGGATGATTGCAATGGAAGCAACTTCAAAAAGCTAAAGTCTATTTTCATCAAGACAAGCACATATTTAGTGTATTAATAACTGCTGCTAATGCTTTACATATTTGTAGTGTGATAGTGGTTTGCAATATATACAAAAAGCACTTAATTACCTACAGTGCTAGAATCAAATTAATAGACATTCTTTCAAATGTTAACAACAAAAGTTGTTCCTATCAAATGAAGTAAATATAGAGTTATTAAAAGCAACAATATTTAGCAAGTTTCAAGAGGATTGGCAAGTTTTATGGCTAGAGAATGGCTGTTAATTTAATTGTGATGCTTTAATTGTGTGTAGGAGTACTTTGAAGAGAACATAAATTCTGGTCATAGTAGCTGTGAAAGTTTACACTTTGAGAGGGTAATGTGTGATTCTTTTTTGAAAGAATGCTTATTTAAATGAATTAATAATTCCTTTGGTCTAGATTGTCATCATTATTTATGTTTTATTTATAGACATTGCTTTTTGAGCAGTCAGGTTGAAAGTGAAAAATTATACCTATCATGCTCCACCTTTGCTTTTGAGGTTAAAGCCAGTTAGGAAAGATTTTTAGCATACTGGTATTTGATGTTGTAGGTACCTCTTGCTCAAGTACCAAATGAGGAAATCCTTCAGTTGATTGAGAAAGTTGACATCTTTCATTCAAAAGCAAACCTGAATATCAGAGAATGTTATGGAATGCATGAGGTCCTACAAGAGGAACTTAGAAGTGAAGAGTATGGTGAAAGTAAGAGAAAACACCTGTTGCAGCAGGTATGTTTATGTATTTGGTGCTTATGGAAAAGGCATTTAGAACTAGATAAATTTATGGTTGATCTTCTCTTTATCATCATCATTTATGGTTGAAATGCATGCATTAATTTGATATCTGACCTCATATTATAGTTTTTCTATGCAAATTATCAGAATTCTTAAAAGCAAAAAATTTCATTGTGACAAAAGTATGTCTATTATTTGCACAAAGTAAATGCTATAATTTGCATCAACTAGTTCAAAAGGATGCAAACTAGTTGATGCAGATTATATCTGTAGCCTTGTGTGCATCATCCATATAATCATCCTTGTCTTCTGCATCATAATTGTAGTAATAATTATCATCATCATGGTCGGCTCTTGAACTGCTTTTATTTGAGGTCATTCATTTAGTACATACACATGAAGGGGGAGGGAGTGAAGCAAAAGTGTACACCTAGCTTATGAGGGGGGGGGGCTGACTCATCTAAGTATGTAAGCAAAAATGTCACTTTTTGCCCACATTTAAACATATTTTCATATGCAAGGTACTTTTGTCATGCTTTGTAGTCTTAGGGTTGACTGTCATTACTGATTTATAAATATTTGTTATGATTATTTTCCTAACTATCAAATTTTTTACAGTCTCTTTCTCTATGAAATTATTGATTGGGTGTTTAGAAACATTCCTGTTTGATATAAAGGGGGATCAGATGGCCAGGAGTGTGTACACAATGGGGAGGTGGTTCGTAGCAAGCGTACATGTGCATACAACAGGAGTAGGGTGGGTCATATTCTAGCCATTTTGATGCATACATAGTAAGTGAATGACCCCTATAATCATTTGATAAAAATAGTTTTAGCTGCCTTTTACCCCCAATCTCTGTCATTTGCCCAAGGTATTTGCAGTTTTCATTTCAATTTTAAACTGTACCAACAATAAACTTTCCACCTGGATCCAGACAAATTACTTTAAGATATCAAGTTTTCTTTGTAATTAGGTGTAGTTGTTATGGTCCATGCAGAGACATCATGGCACCTGTACAGTAGGGGGGCCTAGTGCAAAGATTTTCTGATAAAATTTGAAACCTTTATCTCTACCAACAGCAAAAGTCTGAACATTTTCAAATGAGGCATTAGAATTTCTAAAAACCCAACAATTTTGAGAAAGTTGGGGGGCCATGGCCCCCTGCCCCCCCAATGATAATGCTGCTGGTTCTGTATTAATAAAATTGCATCCTGACCATCTCTTTCCACAAGATACAGCAGAACTAAGCACAAAGGGCAAAATTAATTTTTTAGAGAGGCTTCCAGATTAAAAATAAAAATATTCTGTTAAATGAATACTTTTAATTATTATGCTCTTTGGTTAATAAACTTTTGTGCCATATTGAGAAGAGACTCTTAGAGTGCCATAAGCAACTCTTTTAATTGCCCTCACACAAGCTGATAATATATATTGTTTTTAATTGGATTTTGCTGAGAAGCTGTTCTGTGAGAGAGAGAAAGGTATTAGGGGGGAGCTGAATTCCCATTTTTCAAGCTTCACACTAAGCTGGTACCTGTGGGACTGGATATTAATGGTTTTTGGCTCTTAGAATATTGGTAGTAATAGTATGTTGTTATCTTTTATGTATTGAAAATACATGATGAAATTTTGTCACAACAAGATTCTGAAAGGTTGTCCAAAATTTTTTGACAAAGTTTATCCGCTGAAAATTTGCCTGACAAAACTTTTTGTTGCTAATTTAGATGTTAATGCAGAGAGGAATAGCAATGGCTTGTGTTCATAGCAAGAATATTGCTAGTGCCCCCCAGTAGAAAAATCACATGCAATATATTTATTTGCTTCACTTGATAACTTTTCATCTGATTCTTTATCTCTGGATTTTGCTACATACACACTATGTATCTTATGTTTTTTTGCATGCTAAGACACCCTTAGGTTGATGTTCTGACTTTTTCTAATTTTCAGGCATCATTAATTAAAATATTGGAACAGAATAAAGCTTTTAAAGGAAATATAGCTTTTGTTGAGCTGGGAGCTGGTAAAGGTAGCTGAGATATGTAATGGTAACTTTTCTGACCATTAGCATGGTGGGATAAGTCATCTTGGGGCCAGTGGAAATTTTTCTCCACTTTATTGTGAACATCTTCCATTTTGCAATAGACAATCAACAGGGCAAAACATTATATCTTTCCAATTGAAATCAAAACCTCTATTTCCCTCTATTAATTAATGTCATATCAGGGGGTCATGGCTCCCCAGACTCCTATGCCACCATGTCATTACATTCATCAATCTCAAGAATTTTTATATTTGAACGACATGAAATATTTATGACTGGAATCTACAGATGATTGTTCACTTTTGATATAAGGTATGGAGGAAAAATTTTTGAACTGTTCATCGTTTTAAAATGATTTTGAGATACTAATTGTGATCATTTCACTGAAAGTCTTTTGTTTTGAATAGGAAAGTTGTCCCACTGGCTTCAGAGGGCAGTTGGCAACATTGATAATGTTGATTTCTTTTTGGTTGACCGTCAAAATCACCGAAATAAGGTACAGTTGCAAACCATGTATATAAAAAATAGTTTGCCTTATTAGTTTAAATTTCAAAATGTGCCATGCAGACTGTATTTGACTGTCGGTTGCCATAGAAAGGCTGCCCTTGTTATCTAGCCTCTCTTTATCTAGCTTTTGATGCCTAAGTGTATAAAGTTACACTTGGTTTTTTATTTTAATTCAGATGTTGTGTATGCTATATAAGCTTCCTGTATTGTGAAATTTCAGTTATATTTGACACATATGATTTTAATACATAAATTATAACTCTGTGCCTTTTCAGTTTGATTGTTATCACAAAGGTGCAGATCAAGGCCCCTCTTTTCAGAGACTGTACATTGATATTCAGCATCTGAATTTAGGTATGCATCATTATTTCTGAGGTATTAAGCAGTTTTATGTCTGTGTTTTTTCAATGATTGACAATTTGGGCAATTTGCTACCCTCGGTCTCCCCCCTTGGTGACTATGGTCTCCATATGCTATAACAGCAGTGAAATTTCCCTGAAAAACAGAGTTTTTCAAAATGCCTTCAAAGCACTGTAAAAGTGGAAAGTTTCACAAGCAGCAGATAATTGACATTGTGAATGCTTCATTTATAAGTGCTTTGACCTGTTGAGTTTATTTTTCATGGCCAGAAAGGTTTAGTAATAAGGAAGGTACTTTTGAAATTTCTTCCTTTAAGGCTTGTAAAGTAATCCCATTCCCAGTTGCTATGCAAAATGCTAAGAAAAGTATGGAGGCAAACATGGACAACTTCTTTTAGTTTATTATTTATTTTTGTAGATAAAGTAAGTGATTTGGCTGGGAAAAATATAGTTGGTATTGGAAAGCATCTCTGTGGAGGAGCTACAGATCTAGCACTAAGGTGCTTAGTGGAAAGATGTAGAAATGGTTCAACTGATGTGTATGTCTGAAATTTGCAATTATTATCCTCCTTGCAAAGTAGTAGAAGTAATGGTAGTGATGCTTCCAATGATCAATGTTTGGTTCTTTTAATGATCATCCGTTAACTTTTTTGTTTTTCATTTACTCTTAGAAGGCTCAATAGTAGCACTGTTTGAACTTGGCATAGTTTGCACTGTTTGAAGTTAGCAAATAATTAATTGAGTCAAGTGTGCCTATCAATATGCTTGTATTTCCCTGTTTGTTTTTGCAGATAGAAATTATTGAATCTCTAGAAATAGGAGCCCTCTGCTAAAATAGAATGAGTTGTAGTATGTAGTGCATAGTAATAAGAAAACATTATTTTTTCTAGCCCCTCAAAGAAAGCAAAATTTGAGAATCACTCAAAGAATGTACAGTTAATTTTGATAGCATTATGTTGTTATCACAAGTGTACATGGTCCAGTTTTGTTGGAAGAGAATTTTTAATTGAAAATGGATTCAATGAAGTTGATTTTCATCGAATGACACAACTGTGTAGTTGGGCAGTTTGTGGCCATCGCCAACCAGGAAACTGTGAGTATATCTCATTATTCTTAAGTCTGCATTCTGCTATTTAAGTAATTTTTGCAACTTTAGACACCAGATATTGTTGTTAAGTTAACAACATCGATTTGAAGTTTAATGAAGTGTTCTTTTCATGCATCTTTTAACTTGCTAATCATGCACCATTATGAATTTGCATATTTTCTTTGCTCTTTGAAGCTGGATTTAGTCTTCAGTGACATTAAGAATTTGGAATGTTTTGAGTGCCACCTAGATGTACCATGCTTCACTAATTATGTAACCAGTGCTGCTTAGTTTTCTTATTTGAAGATGAAAAGAATCAGTGAAGTGGCATTAAGTATTGGCTTCTGGACAAAGTTGCTTTTTTCCGGAGAAAAGTTTCTTGTATTTGGGCATAGATCTTTCGTTTAGAAGAATTTACTACATAGTCTAAGTTATCGTATACTTTTCTCTTGTTCTTGTAAAGTTAACATCAGCATTGATTGAAAGCTTTTTGTTCTCTTTATTGAATTATCTATATGCCCTTTGCTTTACAGCAAATACTTAGTAACTATTTTCATGTGTCCAATTATTCTACAATCGTTTCATGCATTGTTGGAAAGAGATTAGCCTAATCCCCTCGCTTGTCATCTTCACCGCTTTCCTTCATCTTTTGTATAGCTATCCATGACGCTCTCTGTGATTTGCTTTGCATTAAATTTAGATTCTTGCTTGTACAGTAGGGCTGTTCATACAGGATCGTTTTTGCAATAATTATCGCTTTCTCATGTGTTGTTTTGAACATTGTTGCTAGGCGCTGCAGACACTCAGCAGGAAGCAGCTGGAGCTCAAAACGAAAGGTGAATTTTGTAAAATTTTCTCACTTTAATGCAACTTGTTTTGAAAATATTCCTTTGCCTCTACTCTTTGCATACTTAAATTCTTATTTTTTTGAGAAAGCTGAACTTTAAGGAGAGACTTGGCATGCTTTTTTGCTCTATTTTGAGACAATGAACGGAACAAATAGAATAATACAAGGATCGGGGGACATCTCAGAGTTAAGAAATAGAGTTTCATAAATTTTCTTATCGATTGAAAGCACCAAAGTGAACAATATTGATGTCTCCTTATTATTTGCCTTTTGCAGAAAATATTGCAAAAAAGATGCAATCTGCATTCTCTGGAATATCATGAAACATTGGTTACAATTGTTTAACCCCCCTCCCAGAATGGAAGTAAAAGCATTGAAGAGAAGCTTACGTGCCGAAAATTTTATGAAGTTAATGTGAAATACAAGCAGCTGTTGTGGACAGTTGGATGATTTTTAGTTCAATAGATTGAAATTGCATCCCGAATATTGTTTTATTGTTGCATGCTGGTGATAACGCCAGCCGCATCTTCAAATAACGTTTTCGAATTTCAAGTAGAAAAGAATACTAGAAATTGATTGTAGGCTCAAAATTTATCTTTTCAATTGAAGTGATTATTTGTTTTACTTTTTAAATAAAGATACTTCTTTGATTGTTCTTTTTTATAAGAAACTGAAAAACAGGAATTTGCTTTATGCTTTTGGATATGACGTCATATTCGTTTAATGCTGCATTATCAGGTTGGGAGTTTTTGTTGTTGTTGTGACTATATGCTAATCTAAAAGGCTGCTTGAATTCATTTAATATTAACATTTTAGGAGTGGAGTTACGTCATTCACTGCAAGTGAAAAAGAGGAAGTTGGTTTGAAGTGCAAGAGAATCATAGATTTAGGAAGATGCAATTATTTAAAAGGATTTAATTATAATACGGAGCTATTGTATTATGTTAGTCCAAATGTAACCCTGGAAAATGTAGCACTTTTAGCATTACCATCCTCTGTGATTCAAGACTAATGTCACATGTGGAGGAGGATTTTTCCACAATCCTCCCCCACATGTGACATAAATCTTGAAGATTTGAAAATTGATTTATGAAGATTGATCTTGAAGATTACTTAATCTTCATAGATACATCAATGAAGAACTAAACGGAAGTTTCTCGTTGACGAATTTATGAAAATATGGAAAATCGTTGAGTGATTGAATAATATACAAAAGAAATATTAGAAGAGAAAGAAAGAGTTAAGAGAGCTCTTACTTATTGATAAGCAAGGCAACATTTTATTCCTTCACTTTCTCTAAGTTGTGCTTTTCGCTTGTTACATTTCAATCTTCTGCTAGTTTTGTATTCGCAATGTTTTCGTGGCAAATTACTGGAGTTTGATGTATTTGGAGAAACAGAATTTAGCCTTGTTTACATCAAATTGGAATTACTATTTTGATGCAAATTTTGGTGACAAATAGCAAGTTTTTTCATTCCTAATTGTAATTATGCATGCCTAATAGATATAGAATAATCAAATTCTTTGTAATGTACGTTTTGAATAATTTTGTTTAATTATGCAGAAATTTGAATCTAATGCAATCGAAGGTCTTTTGTATTTAATATGGGCGTAACTGAACAGCTGAAAAATAATGAACGATATTCGAGGTTGTAATTTCCACTCATTGTACTCATAAAGCCTATTTTTCCTTAGCAATGTTATTTTAGAAGGACCAGCAACTACAGCACAATTGGCAAGTTAGCAATGCTTTCTACTGAAATAAAAGTAGTTTGTTGTCTAGTATCTATAACTACTTGTCTGATGTTGTGAATACTATCAATTCAATTATAAGAGTATTTTCAACGGCCAGAACACATTATGTATGAATACTTTTATAAAGACATAGGATAATTTGAAAAGTACCATCATTCGCAACATGTGATTGGTATAGAGAAAAGAATACCTCTTTATTTAGTTTAGCCTTCCTCTGTTGCAGTTGTTATCCCAAAAAAAGCAGAAAGAAGATTTACCAGAGTCAACAGAGCGGAGTCCAGAAAAAAATCATACCTTACTTCGGCAACTACTTCTTTCCGTAGAACCTTCCTCACTATACATACATCGGAATTGAGGTCCCATGTCGCCCCTCTTTTTTGCATGCCAAATTGCCCCATTTGTATGTATCAGAACTTTCCCCAAGCCACATCTGCTACACAAGCCTTACTCAAAACTATCATAAAAATAATCCACCCACCCCCTTCCGGCTCACAGCCCTGGGGCCGTGAATTTTTCTGGATTCTGGGTTTTCAAGCTACTTAGATACTTTGTTCAGATTCTAGATTCTTCGGCAGCGGACAATAATACTTTATGATTAAAATATTCTTGCTAGAATAACTTTCTGTGATTCTTAGGAAGATCTTGGCTATGACATTTTCTACATTCTTTTTCTTTCAAAAGAAGTGGTCAATTTACCTCTACATCTGCAAAATCGACCCCCGTCTTTGGGCAGCTGCGAAAGAAAAGGACAATAAAACAGGTTTTGTGAAAGGCACTCAATGCACAAACCATCGTAGAAGGAATAAAAACAATTCAAAAAGAACAGATGTTTATAAACGAAGTGATGTTAATATGTAACTAAATCCAGCCGTCCTGATAAGGAATAAAAATATAGTTCGGAGAGCATCATGAGTTCTACAGAGCAGAACAGCAGAGAAAATTCAAAACTAAAGGAGGAAAAGGCACAAAAAAGAGCCCGAAAGCCAAGCAGATTTAGAAAGCTTAGCATTAGAAGGTATGAGAGTGTCATTTAATACCTGTTGTGATTCCCTATCATAGATCCTTTTCATGATTTTGACAAGGACTCACAGCTAAAACCTACAGCTAATACCCTTTCAAGGCAAATTTAAGCGTACCTTTTAGAAAGTGGGCTGCATCTTTTTTGGATCCAGATTCCTAAGCACCTGAAAAGACACGTAGCCTGAAGGTGATATTCATGGTATCAGGGATGGAAAATCAATCTGTATGAAAAATGTCATTAATTTGTGCCTGAAAGTTGCTTTGACTTTTTACAATTAAGCAGTTTGCTCGAAACTTTGCTTTGCATTTTCTTCAATGGATTTGAATGTTGCTACGAAGTGAATTTCTCTGATGCTCAATGTAGCAGCTGTTGAATGTCTGTAATCGAGAGAAAGGAACATGACTGTCACAACTTTACTCTCGTGCGTGGGAGGTAATTAAAGAATTGCATTTGAGAAGTTTATGAAACAAAACTTGGAAACAAATTTTAAGAGTGGGTTAAAAGAGTTTCTAAGATACTTGATGGAAAAGATTTACTGTTGGTCATGTAGATTATCTTTTTAAATTGTTACTTTGTTAAATCAGTAATATCTTAAGCTACTAATCTCTCAAGTTGCTTGTTTATTCGTTTGTTGCTCATTCCGATGATCCTCCAACTTTTTAGTTCTATTTGTTGCATAATTGAAGCTAACGAATTTTTTATGAAAACACGTTTCTTTATAAGAAAAAAGTTTTTAAGAAAATGAGGCTCAAAGAGTCAAAATCTTAAGAAAATCACGAGGCTCATTTTTCAAAATTAAGTATTTTATTGGCCAAAAATCGATATTTCGTCATTATTGCATTCAAAATTTAAAGATGGAATTCAAATTCAAGTATACAATACAAATAACAAAAGTGTAAACCATTTCAGCCAGTTTATTTTAGTAACAGTTAAGAAGAATTTAAGAAAATGTCAGGCTCCATTTCGGGAAAAGTTAAGAAAATTGAGGCTCAGGCAAAAGGATAGTTTTCTTATAAAAAAAACGTGTAGATATGAAGCATTTGTAGCAATTAAGCTAACTTTTGCTGTTGCAGTTCAATATGCTAGTTTACGTAAAGGTACCACTGCTAGGCTTTTTAACAACCATTCTCAATTTTGTCATAAAATAGAACTTCCTTGAAACTACGATTTGATTTGATTTGATTTGATTTGATTTGATTTGATTTGATTTGATTTGATGGTACCCATCATGACTTTTGTTTTGATAACTTCTTTCAAATATCTCATCAGCTGTTGGATTCCCATTGATCAACATCTCTAAAGAGATAAATTTGACGTTACTCAATGAAAATGTGATTCTCTCTTATGAATCACCGTAATAAATTCTTAATCATTGCAATATATCTCATCTTTGCTAAATGGCCTGTTGAACGCGCAACGTGTGATCAGTCAGATGTTTACAAAATGTGTGACTTCTCCACTCTTTAGTTTAAAGCTCCACCTTTTCACTTTATAGAAAAAGACTGTAAACTGACTCGTCAACCAACATCAACTTTAATATAGTTTACCATTTCTAAGCTAATGAGACCATTATTTCAGCATAATTCTATATTCTTCAATTTAAAGACAGCTTGCCATCATGTCAATCGTGAAGCTTTTCTTAATGGAATCTACTGATAGTATCATGCATCTTCTTTTGGTTTCTTAAAAGCATTTTGTACCAAAAGGCATTCGTTTTGTAGTATGCCAGATGATAAAAACTTTTGGCTGTAAGTAACTTTAACAATAATGTCTGCAAAAGATGTCTAAGACTACAGCAATGAAAATGGTAACCTTCTAGGGTTGAATCATAAAGCATGGCTCTTTTTAAGTGCTCTACTTTTCTAGAGCTTCCCTTGGAAAAGACAAACGAAGTAATGAAGAAATGCAGCACTTGCTCACCACTGAAGAAAATGATCGCCAGGCAGAAGTTGAGCAAGAACAAATAGAAAGAAAAAAGGTTGGCGTGCCAACAATTGATGAAATACAGCTGAAAGAAGTACCAGTTTACTTAATTTGCCCAAAATGTGGCGAGAAAGGAATAACAAGGACAGAAACTCAACGTTCAAGAGAGGCATTTTGCATGTCCATCTGTCTTTGCCTACTGCAGTATGTATGACATTTTTATGCTACTTTTGACCTTACTATTTCATACAAGTATTAAGTTCTTTGCTACAACCAATGAACTGAAGTGCAGAATTTTGCTTAATACCTTTGCAAGTTACAAGTAGCATCTCGTTTTCTCCAATTTCCTTACCCTCCTAGAGTGGAAAGTATTGGTGCGAAAATTTCCTGTGCTATTCTGATGCTTGTAAATGTGCTTTTCAGACACGTACAAATGTCTTGATATGCTAAAATATATCAACACTTTGCTTCATTGAATGGCCTAACGTGCTACATGGTAGCACATGTTGTGTTATATGACACTATATGATACCATACCACAACACTTGATGGGACATGTGATCCTGCCATATTTCATTATCTATTTTGCCCAATCGCAGGTGATTTGTATTTGGTTTTGCTCTTTCAAATCAGCTACTACTTTTACTGAAAGGGAATACAGAGTTAAATACTGAGCAAGCTGTTGTCATAAGCTCAGTTGCGTTTAGCAACTTATCTACTATGATTCCAAATTTTCCCAGAAATTATTTTCATAATTTAGATCTTCTATCATTATGTAGATTTTTCTCGAATTGTGGTTTTGATTCTCTGGCTCGCAAGACAAATTTTAAGGCCCTATACAATCTCATTTAAAACGATGGAGTCTCTGTGTTGAGAAGAGAAGAAATCGACAGTTTTGTAATCTTGCTATTCTCCTTGATAATCTCATATAACTGGCCTATTCTTATATGGAATTTAGACCAATCATGTTGGCCATAGAAATCATGCTAAGAAACCACCTGCATCAGGTCACATGCTGATCATTTAGAAAGTGAAAGATGACCAACTGATTCTCTTTAATTAGTTATGCAAACCCTATTACTATCATACGTCAAATTCATAACCATAGCTTGCTAATTTCTGAATCTGAAATGATTTCATGGATTTTTACAGCTGACAAATCACTGACATATCATTACTTCAAATAATTTTTATTGGGTCTCGTAAACAAATGTTAGGAAACATCTTGATGTAAATCCACAAACTTGTATGCGGGAAGTTAATTCAATTCAATGTTGAATATCACACCTGATTGCATATTTGGCAAAACCTTTAACATAGAATGTATTGAAATAAGCGCAACCATCACAAATCCAGCAAATGCTAAAAGGACGAACATTTAAGCCGCAATGCTCGAATTTGAAGAGGCATCAATTGAAATTTCAAGGCCGTAATAAGCAAAGCAAAAATTGAAGAATTCAGTTCACAAGGCCCTCAGACTAGCTTTTCAGCATCATTTGCAAGTAGGGCGAATAAAATTTACAATGCTAACACTTCGTCTCTCTTACCAGCTGATTGGATGGTTGGTAATGGATTTCTTTCCAATAACTTTCATAAATTTAGATATCCTACTCTTGTTTACTTTAGATGCTACTGTTGTTGCTGGATTCCACTTGTAATGAATCGGTTAAAGGAAGTCACCCACACTTGCCCGAACTGCATGGAACAAATTGGCATCTATAAACAATACAATTTCCTTAGCAGGTTGACGAAGTCCGAAGAAAAAGAGGAAGCATCTTAGCAAGCAACACTTTCTTAGCAATTTAAAAATTCAGTATATATTATGAGAGGTGTTTATCTACCTACCCATCTATCTACCTAACTAGTCTATTATAATAATACTCTAAGGCATTAATATGCATAAGCAATAATTATTATGGATTTCATTTAGCTGGCAGAGTGTATGATAGGAGATTTGTTGAACTTGGTTGAATTAAGCTATAAATATTATAGATTTTGTAATTTCCATTCCAGAATGCTCTACTCAGCGTTGCCAGATTGAAATTCAATAAATTCCCAAGTCGAGGCTCAGAAACCCCAATATCCATTGTTCTCAAACATAAATTTTCAAGGTTCAATGACGTCATTTATCCACATCAACTTTTGCTATTAATAAGTGGAATGCTACTTTGGAGGGATGTGTCCCTTGACAGCACACTTTAAGGGGCGCGAAAGCGAAAATTTGGTACTTTAGCGTACTCTTTACGGTCTCAATGGGTGCATTATTTAGACATAAGGCCCCCCTAGAAGATAGTCTCTTGAAATGCTGCTACTAATGATGATGTATGTGAGCAGAGAAATAGCAGAGATAGAAGAGAAATAGCAGAGATAGCAGAGAAATAGCTAGATACCCATAATCACGTAGTTATGCGTAATTATAAGGGTAAATTAAAGTAGAGGATTGGAAGCTCAAATAGTCAGTTGACAGTTGGAGTCAGTTGACAGTTGGAGTCAGGGGGTGTTGCCCTCTGTGTAAATTGTTGAGCCACACCCCTAATCTTATAGAAATTCTCTTTTTGACTATAAAGATACGTATTCTCTACATATAAATTGGCAGATTTTGTTAATGATATGTTTTGTGGGAACTCGAAATAGGCCTTCTGTCTTGCTACTTTAAATGACTAAGAAAAAGAGAAGAAGGACTGATCCCCAAGCCTCCTATTCTACAGTTCTGTTCTCTTTTTTCATACAGTCATACATGAATATCGATAAGCTTTTAGGGAGCATGCGCTAATATTTCCAAGATTTACCCAAAGTTTTTTGGAAAAATTAAATTCCAACAAAAGTGCCATAGACTTGAAAATTCCCAAGATATTGGCATAAAATCCTAAGTCTGGTAATCCTGGTTGTACAACAGCTTGCTTCTAGTCACTTGTATTGGTGAGTTAGTTAGTACGAATGTCAAATTGACAGCATCTTTATTCCGGAATGTTATGTGAAATCTACCACAATATAGCGCATCTAAGTTAAGCAAGTGATAAGATCTATTTAATTGATGTTCATCCTAGTCATCATGACAATCTTTCTTCTTTTCCCTTCTTTAAATTGTGCTTTCCCACTCTAAGACCTTGTTGACGCTAGAGAAAATGGAACTGTTCCATACTTAAAGTGTAGACGCAAAACGGTTCCAAATGGTTCAGGAAGTAACTACAATGGAGGAGGGAAATGCACTCAATCACAAAAGTCCACTTTTCTTCGGAATTTGGCACGTGAAATAATAAAGCAAACAAAGGAATAATCTTTCATTCTCATATCCGTTCTATTTTGGTTCCGTTCCACTTGGTTCTGCCCGTTTACTTTGGAACTCAAGGAACTATTCGTTCAGCGGAGCCAAAAGAACACGGATAGCGGTTCCAAATGGAAAGGTTCCAACGGTTCTAGTGTAAACGCAAGGACCATTCGTACCAATGTTGGATCGGTTCCATTTACCTAGAGTGTAAATGGGGTCTAAAGTTCTTTACACTTCTCTCAAATTAACTCTCCAGGGATGGTGTTGTGGAGGGAGTTCGGCCCCCTGCTAAAATTAAGACAGCTTTTGGGAGGTTTAGCTCCATTCTATCAGTATATGCAAGCTTGAGTAAATTCTTTACTAAGCATTTGCCAAAGAAGGTGAGAGATGGAAGTTACATTCTTATCAATAGTAAAATAATGCTTGTGATACAGCACATTCTATAAACTAACAAAATTTTTCATTCATGAAAATAGAAGACTAAATTGTTTACTAAACTTACCTAGCATGAACTTGATAGTTTTAATTGGAACTTAAAGCAGGATTATCACTTCGTGATCTGTCTCTGCAATCATTGTTGACTTATTCTTCTTAATTTTCCACCAAATTTCAGGCTCGTATTCGTAGAGCATTATTCTCATAATAAGAGTGTGTTGGGAAGTGGTGTGGGAGCTAGTCTTAGCCCCAACCTCTTTAGTGTTGCATCCGCTTTATCCGGTGTATAAGAGTGTATTACGCAATCGCTCAACTCTTCAACACCCCCAACTTTTGGAACTTAGGAAAGTTAAGGTAAAGTTAGGCCCTTACATCGTCAAGATAAGGTAATTACCTGTATGAAGAGTGGATTTGTATTGTTAATTGTTTTATATATCTCGATCATAAGTAAACGAAGGTTCTGTGTATGGACATTTGTTTCTTCGTTCTTTACTAACAAAGCTTCAAACATGGATTCATGGTCGTCAGTTAATATTCTAAGTGCCCGTTTGTGTACTCTGTCTATGCTGTCATTTGCTGTTTTTCCACAGAACATCCAAATCTGGGTTTTGGAATAAGTTACTAACAACATATGAAATTTAGGTTCAGACTGGCTGTTATTAAGTTCTTGAACATTTCGTGGCTGAATTTTTCTTAATTTGTTCCATTGGGTGTTTGGCTTGATTGAGAGTCCACTAGCATTTGACCACTTGTTCTTAATCTGTTCTTACTCTTCCAACAAATTTGAAACTCGTGCTCTTAAAAATTACTCTTATAGAAAAGGGTGTAAAGGAGAAACTATCAATTGTTTTTATAGTAGGCTACGATAAAATAGCATATATCAGGTAGTCAATGGATAGATTTCCTGCAGACCCAGGCTCGTAGTCAAGGGTGGCTAAGGGCAAGGTCCCCAGAAGCTTCAAAATTTAGCTTTGTGCGCCCAGGAAATATATCATTTATAAGAATTGTTTGCTTCTCTTTCTCTATTTCTGCATTTTCATCTCTCCAAGTGATCTCCTATGCTACCATATTATGGATCAATGGACAAACCTTTCAAGCTTCGATTAAAACAAGTTTTCTTGTTCAGTTTTCTTTCTCTGCATAGAGATCAATGATCAAAATAGCCTCCATCTTACTTGAAAAGAGGGCATTTTCCAGCGTTCGAGAGAGTACGAACTTAGACACTTTCCTGGGAGCAGGCCCCCAGACCTCCGCTTTCCTCTCGTCACGGACAGCTTAATTTAGTCCGTTGGTACTACAGAGCTTTACTACAGCATGAAAAAGTGGCAACATTCTTTTGACATACTTAAAAGCTTTTTTCGTCCGACACTCATCAGAGTATGAAAACGTCGGATAGTGACCGAAAGGTTAACCGAAACACATATCCGCATCCGGTTAACCTTTAGGTCACTATCCGACGTTTTCATACTCTGATGAGTGTCGGACGAAAAAAGCTTTTAAGTACACGTTTTTTTTATAAGAAAATCATTATTTTGCCTGAGCCTCAATTTTCTTAACTATTCCCGAAATTGAGCCTGAGATTTTCTTACGTTTTTCTTAACTTTTACTGAAATAAACTGGTTAAAATGGTTTACACTTTCGTTAATACTATTGTATACTTGAATATGAATTCCATCTTTAAAATTTTGAATGCAATAACGACGAAATTACCGATTTTTGGCCTATAAAAACACTTAATTTTAGAATTTGAGCCTCGTGATATTCTTACGATTTTCTTAAGATTTTGACGATTTGAGCCTCATTTTCTTATAAACTTTTTTCTTATAAAAAACGTGTATGTCAAAAGAGTGTTGCCGCTTTTTCGTGCTGTGGTACAACTTAATTTCACCTTCTTGCAGGCGGTTGCACCTTGTCTGTTACTGGACCCCCTTGGCTTTATTGCTTCCATCCATTCTTCTTATGCTTATTATTTTTCAAACATCTTTCTACGTCTTGATCTATGTATGTTCTTTGCCAATTTCAATAACTGTTTTCACAGATCCTTCACCATTCCTACTGTACCGATTCATGCTCACTACTCTCGCTTCAACATTGCTATCCTAGGAATAGCAGCGACCAGAAATGTGCCAAGACAGTTTCCTAGTAAGGTCGAGTTGCAAAAATTGGACTAACTGTAACTAAAAGGGATCAAGGGAGCACTGTGACCCAAGGATGTGTTGATAGGGGGCGTGAGAGCCTCCCTCTCCCCAACATTTTTAAACTTGCAAGAAAGTTGGTAAAAAGTCAGCCATGCTGCAAGAGAGTTTGCCACATTGTTTTCTGTGACCCCTTTTATAATAAAAATAGTTGGCCCAATGGACAAAACGCCCCCTTCCTCAACGGAAAGTATTTCGGCACATCACTGCTGTGACCAATAGGGTGCTACATCTCCTGCATCTTGACCTACTTCTTTACAGATTTTTACACATTAAGGGGGCATCACACCCACTCACATACCCACCCAAGTTGGTACATCCCTGAATGTTCCCCTTTACAAAATCATGCTAGCGGCCTGTAAAGCGCCTTTTTGGGCATCACACCCACTCACATACCCACCCAAGTTGGTACACCCCTGAATGTTCCCCCTTACAAAATCATGCTAGCGGGGGACACCGCACCCCCCAATATTTTCAAATTCGCAAGGAAGCTGGTCAAAAGCCAGCCACGCTGCAAGAGAATTCGCCACAATATTTTCTGTGACCTTTTTTGTTTTATTAACAATAGTTGGTCAATTGGTCAAAACGCCCCCCCCCCCAACATAGGGTGTCTTGGCACATCACTGCTGAGGAAGCAAGCCCAAGAACAGGCGATATGCTAGTTCCAAAATCAAAAGAAGAAGTTTGAGGATTGGGAGCACTTTCTGGTTGAAAACCCCTCAACGATGCGTTAAAAGGACCATTTATGACGAATCTGAATTTCCCATTAGAAAATGAGCTTTGGAAATTCAGATATGTCATAAATGCAAATGTGTTTATTCAGATCAGAGTCTTATCAAACACAGTTTATCAGCTCTAGCAGCAAGTATTTAAAACCTCTAGTTGCTGTGACGTAGGAAGAAAGGGTGTCTAGGGACAATGCCCCCAGGAGAACTTTGGGTGCAGTGCTTTTTACTTTGGCTTGAAATGCATCTCCCAATACCATGCTTGCCATTAGCCGTAAAGACCTTCAAAAATTCTGCTATGTTTTGTACAAGAGGCATCCTTCAAGATGGCTTAGGAGGCATTCCGATATTTCATATTTGCCACCAACCGTCAGAATATCAGCCATGGTTG
Source organism: Cassiopea andromeda (assembly GCA_018155075.1). Classification (NCBI taxonomy): domain Eukaryota; kingdom Metazoa; phylum Cnidaria; class Scyphozoa; order Rhizostomeae; family Cassiopeidae; genus Cassiopea; species Cassiopea andromeda. The sequence continues at coordinate 379,088 of WIPJ01000776.1, read as the reverse complement.
ATTTTGTGAAAAGTGATTTCTTCAATTCAAAAGTCAAGCCTGTGGTAAAAAGGGGATAATTTCTACTGGCAAAACTCCATTCACTGGAGGGCAATGTTGAGAACCAGGGGGCAACTGCCCACCGAGTGTCTAGTTAAAAAAGGCCATTGGGAAACATGAACGATCAGCTGATGAGTCAATTCATTCATAAACTGCATTGCGCAAATAGTTCAAATAGCATGGATGTTTTTAGGGGAAATCCCGACACATGATCAGCTGACTGTCATGGGCGCTACTCTCCCTTAAGCTGGGGGAAAGTACCTAAACAGTCTTTGCCATGGGAAAGTACCTGTGGGGATTAGAAACTACATGACTGTGCAAAGGTACGTAGGCATGACTCACAATTCCTTATTGTCAGTGGTGCAGAAGGGGGAGAACGGGGGGGGG
>WIPJ01000776.1:331483-378490 GCA_018155075.1 Cassiopea andromeda | reverse complement strand
GGGGGAGAAACAAGAACATAGAAGAATCATTATTATGTTGTCAAAGGCTATTTCAGGTGTAAAAAGTGTTGAGAAATTGTTAGTTTACGAGACATAATAGGACTAGGAAGTATGATAATGGGTTTACAGATTCCGGATTAACAGAGTTATTGATGTACAGACAAGATCAGAAAAACTTGTCGAATTTCAGTTTGTTTTCATCAACTGCACCCACTTTTTCTCAAAACAGTAAACTCTGCCTTGTCTTGTGGACCACGTTCTGACGTTCCTACGTAAGGACATTTTTGCACACTGTTGGAAGTGAAATTTTATGCTGAACAGGAAACGCAAATGAAAATATGCGGGGAATAAACATGAACAACGTTACAGATGAATAGCTGGACAGCCTATCTCTAGGACTAGGTCAAAAATTTGCGACACTTCTCTCAGTGCTTGAACACACTAAGATAGTCTCCGGCTATTTGTGTTACGAGGCATTCAAATAGTTTCCATAATGTGTCTGTGGAGGTGGTCAGGCACGCCGGAGGGGGCAGACGGGACCAAACGCCCCCTGCCTTTCACTTCGGGAAGCAGGGGCAGCAAAAGTGCCCTTTTTGAACTTCAATAGAGTCCTTTATTAGACTATGATATGATACCAAGGAGATCAAATAAGGTATATAAACATGCAAAATATGATTGAAAGAGAGAGCTGTTTGTATAACTGTGTGAAATACAGGCCCTGCTAAAAGAATGGAAAGAAAATGTCTCAAAGATGTATTTCTGGTCCCAAAAAGTTGCCTATGCTAGGTGTTGTCAAAAAGAATTACCTATGCAAATCGGTGCCCTCTAGCTACTGTTTGTCCTCTTGCCCCTATTTCGTTCCGGCGTGCCTGGGAGTGGTGCAGGGTCATTCATAAAAGGTGTCCACACATTTCAGTCAGTTTTCAACTCCCGTCCCTCCTCTTGTCCATGCCTGTTCGCTGATTGTTTAAGAATCCCCCTTCCCCTCTTTAATCTTTAACGAAGGAAGCTGAGGATAGCATAGGGTATTAAAACAACGTTGTTTGCTGGACGACATTATCGTATGAACTGCATGAATTAACTTCAAAGTTTCTTGTAAGTATACATACAGTACATATGCATATTGATACAAATGAAAATACTAACTAACTTCTGCATAATTAACAGACAAAAAATACATCATCGCTAGTATAATGTTTAATTTGAATTTACTCTCTCAAGTGCCTACAAAATATATGAAGTGTGTACAAAGTTGGGGTTTTTCCAGCCCCCGGAGATTATTACAACCCCTCGATTATTGATTTCTCATCTTGCTAAGAATTTTCAGTAATAACATGAAGATCTAAAAACTCGACAGCATCAACAAGTATGAAACAATGGTAATACACGTCTCTGTTATAAGAAACAGCTCTCTGGTTTCAGGCTAGATGCTTCTTGATATTTCTTCAAATCCAGCCTTAAATGTTTCTTAACTAGAAAGACTCCCAGTGACACTAACAACCCTGATTAGACTATTGTGATGCAAGAGAAAGGATGCGTAGGTTTTATGAGGCATGTGTAGCGTGGTTAATGCTCCAAGGGCGAGACACGAGAGAATATGCAATTGCGTGTCTGTACTGTAAATCTCATTTCTACAGACCACCGGTGTTTTATGAATGCTAAAATATGAAAGGGTATATAGGAATGCTCAATATAATGTCCATTCATTTTGGAAAAAGGACTATATTACAGGTAATGGAAGATCATTCTGTTTACTCTCTATTTTATCAAAAATTTACTAGTAAAAACGAAACTCAGCCTGCTTATGTTTCTTAAATGTTTCTTAATCATATTTCTTATAAAAAACGTGTATCATGGTTCAGAAAAATAAAAATGAGTATAAAAATACAGCCATAGAAAGTGTCAATGATAAAAGAATATTGAATAATTCCATGTACGATTATTTGATTACATAGCATAAAACTGCATTGAATCGTGTGATGCAGGGGCGTGAGCATTAACAAGTCGAGGAGCACCCTCTCAAGATGTCTATTCAGGGGCACCCTCTAAAGCAAAAAAGGGCAACAGTGTAAGTTGAAAAGAGGCACTTTGTATAAAAATGTGTTAAAATAGGGGGTTTGTACCCCCTATGTCCCCTGTTTCTAATTTCATTATGTACTGTATACATACATGTATTCATGAAATCCAGTGCGGAAACAATGGAAATAGTTTGGTGGAAACTGTGTAAATTGCGCACCGACGTCACCATTTCAGCAATTCATTTGCGCACATCATTAGGAAAATTGTGCACTTGACAAATCTAATTTGGGCACTGCAATGAATTTTAAATTGAAATATTTACACTGTAATTGATGTAATTCTTATTTAGCTATTTCGATTATAACTTAGATTTCTATGTAATTATAGTTTTAACTACACGAACCCCTGCTTTTGAAGCGTCCGCGCGCCCAAGGGCTACCTTTTCTCGAGAAAGACAAAATACGCACCTAATTTTTATAACTTTATCCGCATCAGAATAAAATTCACAGTGAAGATTTTCGCTGCGCACTACAAAGTTTCCAGTCCTGCATCTAATTATCTGCATTCATACATGAACATTCGTCGTCCTCTTAAGTTCCCATCTATTTACGATTCCTCCCTCTCATGAAATGCCACCCCCCTCACTAAGTACCCATGGAAAAGGTTTATTCCAGACCTCTCCCTACTATTGAGACCCCTTTTCTTGGGCACCTGAGAATAATTCTATTAAACTAATGTATATTTAAAAATTCGTAGTAATGCGCAGCATTTGAATCATGGACAATATTCTACTCTACTTGGCAACAAAAATCTGCTGGGGAAACAAGCACGTACCTGCATAGGGCACGGGAGCGATGCTCTCCAAATGAAAATTTTGCATGATTTTGCCCTCCCAACAGAAATATCAACACGTAGATTTCCATTAAAAAAATATGACTTTTGCCCTACCAAAGTGATTGTACAGACAGGTTATGCCCTCAGGCCATTTTCTCCAGTCACGTGTTTGCTAGGAAAGTGTCACATAAAGCGTGAGACAGACCGGGGTGAACAGGAACTTACATTTCACCACAAAATTAGTTTAGTTCAAGAAAAAAAGGAAAATTGGTTTTATCCAATATATCATTACACAGAGTACTCCAAATATACCATATTTACAGTATGCAATGATTTATTAGCCCAGAATTTCCCCTGGTGACCCTTTTATATCCATTTCACCCCAATTCGCTCTGTACATTATGACAGTTTTCTTATTTAAAAAGTGATTTTAACAATGCTTCAGTATTTTCCTACACTTAACCAGAAGCGTGAAAATAGCTAAGGAATTATTCAGAAAGTAGTTAATAGAGAATGTTATCATGAGGTCCCCATGCAACGGTTTGTCACACTTAGCTGCTAGCCTCTCTTTGCTACATAGCATTCTAACAAGAGACCCCTAACTGCATGGACAAATACCGTGGCAAAAGGTAAAAATCTACTTATAGGGCTTGAATAGTTGTAGAATTAGAAAATTTGCAAAGTTCTGGCACAAAACAGAAAATAGCCAAAATTATCAGACGGAATTCATTTTTGGCATTAAGCAACTGAAGCAACCTTGCACCCCTTCTCTGTACTATTCATCACATACGTTCTAAGTAGGGGCGTCGAAGCGATGTTAAAAGTGAAAGAGACTGATTGAACGGGTGCCTGGGATACGTTTGGAATTCTGCTCCCCTGTATGGGCTATAACATCATTTTTACACTTTGCGGAATATTAGCAAATGGAAAATGGTGTTCTATGGTTACAAAAAAGTGTTAACGTGAAAAATTCTATTTTATGCAATTAAATATGGAAGGGGCAATGCCCCAACCCCGATTTCGACGCCCCTAGTAACCTAGTCGAAGATATAACGCAACGGTAACTTTTGATCTAGCTAAATAAATAGAAGATCTACAAACTAAGTAAAAGATCTAAAAATTGGGCTCCACGCAATCTGGAACAAAGATTCATTTACACTACTGTATATGTGTTGTATAGATAATGTCCATCTGTTGGCTGGCCGATTCTCATGTTCGGCTTGAAATGCTTTCGGTACTTGCATAGGGCAGAAAACAGGATGATGCAGATAACTGTGAGAAAGAAAAGGTGAATATTACTGTAATTGCTAGAGTTACAGGCTAAAAAGAAAATTTGTTACTAAAGTGAAAGCCATAAGATATTGAATGCCTTAGGAAAAACTTTACGAGTTCCAATTTTCTGAACATGCACATTAACGAAAGTGAGGCCGCAACGAAAGTGAGACCGCAGCGTGTACATTTGAAACATTGAAAGGTCTTAGTCAATAAAAGATAAAATTGTATGCACAGACAAGTGCAATTATATTTGAATGATATAGATGCATAAAAAAACGGATAAGCTTTCTTACTCAAAAGAACTGCAGATGTAGCTTCGAAGCAGTAGCTAAAGCGCTTCCACCGCGCCAACTCTTCTGATTCACCTTGGCTGCACGCTGGAAAAAACAGCGATAGAATCCTTTTACAAATTACATTCAAGATCGTTTTCCCACTGATTTTTATACAGACGTGTGATAATTTTAGATTTCCCTGCATACATTAGATTTTGCTAGTTGTGAAAATAGAGATATAAACAATAGATTTAAAAATTCAGTCATTCAGGCGTACGCTCGGAACAGGGACTACCTGCACAACACATCAATGAATACTGAACTAAGTATTTTTTGAATGGTCATTTACATGACTTTGGTGATAAGGGCCACTGGAGGATCTTCCCAATACCAGTAGCGGATATTAAGGGGGCAAGGGGGGCAGAGTACCCCCAGGTGCCATCGAGTCGGAAAAAAGTAATAGACCAAAGGCTAAATATGCAATTTCTTAATAAGAAAATAACTTTTTGCATATGTAATCGACTAATATTCCAAAATAGTTGTTGAATGCACGTATTTTTTTCTAAAACACTCGGCAATTCAGCCCCTTTGCTCCCCCGAACTATTGTTGAAAAACTACCGCTGCCAATACTGTATCCCTACTTTGGAGTGGCTGCTGTTTTCTTCTCCAAATCATATATATAACGTACAAGGCACCCTTCTAGTCTTACCAAAATGCATTTTTGACCCTATAACCAGAGCCGCTGAGAGGGGGGCAGGGGGAAGTTGTCCTAGGGTCTCAAGGTGAAAGGGGCTTCATAACACCCAATACTTCAAGGTCTCGGGGCCTCATAACTTGAAACCAGCAGTAATTTTCCAAAGTTATGTTCTTGACCCTGAAATTTTCAATGCAAATGTATACCAGTTTACGTAAATTAGCACCATAAAGAATTTGAACTGTTTATTACACCCATCATAACTGTAACAGTATAGTTAATGCAAAGGTTAGTAAACAAACCTCATCAGCCATGCTTAATTTATTGTAGTTGTTGTTTTACATTGAGTGGAAGAGGACAGTCTGCTTTCTTAATCCAACTTCTTATATAATTTTATATTTAAACTTATGCCTATTGCTGCATACTGCATAATCAAGAGCTAAACATTGAAGCATGCCTGATCAAGCTTCTTTCCTCCAACCACTCTACTTTTTAGAAAACTGTCACTAGCTGTCAAAGTTCCTTATCACTCATAGCAAGTTTGATTTACTAGGAGATGCATTCCAAGCCAAAGTAAAGGGCGTGGTTTAAAAATTTTTCTAGGGGCAAAGCCTCCAGATCCCTTCTTCTCTGGCCAGGCAGGTCTTTCCAGATGACTCTGAAGAACGAATTGTTCTCCCCCACCAATGAGAGCTCCCCAAAACTTCCTCACAGTATAGGAGGTGTGGCCTAAAGACACTTTAATAAGCCATGTCCATGTTTGAAGCCAATTTGTACTTGTACCCAGATGGCCCTCCCCCAATGATTTTCTCTAGATCCACGCCTGGCTCTCGGGGCCCTCTGGTTTCTTTTTTGTCCCGGGGGCTCTGAAGTCTCTCGGAGGCTCTCCCCATAACTAGCACTTCAACGTGTCCTTGCATTGGCAAGGTCTTGATGCAAGAGAGCTCTAGAACTCCATAATCTTAAGTGCGGTCCTAGGATCAGGGACATGCCAAAGTAGGGGTGTGGGGTGTTAAACCCTCCCCCCACTTAGCCGAAACCGTCAGTAATCATCGTCTGTCGGTAATTCTTGGACATTTAATACCCTGTCAGTACATTTTTATTGCTCAACCCCCTCACTCAATGGTCTTTCAGCACGCCACTGCCTGGAACAAACAACGAATAGCTAAACTGCCATTAACAAAAGTATTGCAGGACTTACCAGGTTTACTTGATCGATATTCTTCAACAGATTGTTCATCAAAGAACCATTCCTCTTTTAACGGAACTACTGATGATCCATTACAACAGCTGTTTCTACAAAAATTTCTTTCTGGTTCAAACAATGCCTCACAATTAGGTATCCCATTCTCCTCAAAACATGGAACGTTCACAATTGGTGGAGTTTTCCTTGAGAAACCTCGAACATTTTCGCCTCTAACTGCAAATTCTTTGCATTCAATGGCAAAAGTGTTCTTACTTTCCTTTACATTATGACAACATATCTTCTGACAGTACTCTCTGTCTTTGCCAAACAACGAAAGGCAGTTGGAATAGCCATTATCGTCATAACAGCCAAGGGTGTACGATGAAGATTTCAGCTTCAGTCCATATACTTTCACATTATCCTTTTCAAATTCTTCACATTCGACGTTACTTTCTGTTGTATTTGTCAAAAAGCCATTACAAAACAGTATGCAACTAACGAAAACGAAAATTTGCACCCTGCATCCATCCATAGTGTTTTAAACTCATGGCATATTTGAAAGAACGTAATTTTCAATGGCAAGAAATGATGTAATATCTAAATATGGCTAACAAATTGAAAGACTCTCTAGTGATTGGCCCAATGCCAGGTGAAGTCCCTAGGGAAAAACCCGTGGGGTGTAAAGTGAAATATTCACTTGTAGATTTTGCGCTCAAGTTACGCCGGTGCGAAGCGATAACATTTCATGCGAGACTGGCACGTAGCTGCAGAGGGAGAGGGGGGCAATGCCCCCAAATGAAAAATTATGTATGATTTTGTCCCTTCAACAGAATCATTAACTTGCAAATTTATGTAGTGAAAATAAGGCTTTTACCCCTCCAAAGTCCCGGGTGCATCCCGTGTACACTTCGCGCCGGAGGTACGCCAGCAGCTCCTCAGGTGTGAGCCAACGTTGATGGTTGGCGTACACCTGAGGTGCAAAGGTCAACAGTACCATCCGTCGAGATTTGCATTTTATTACGCCGGTACGCCAGAGTATAGTTTAGACTATATGCACGCCGACAGGAAAATTAACTCACGCCAGAGATCTTCAGGTATAAGAGCATGGAATGCACCGTGGTCCAAAGTGCCTGTACAGGCAGGTTTTGCCCCCCCGGCCCGTCATCCAGTTACGTGGTTGATTCGAGACAGCATCGTCATTTTGAGATTGAACGGAAAAGTGTTTCACTATAAACCGAGAGAATTTCAGTTAATTCTATTCGACATTCCTGAACACTTCGATAATCCCAGAACATTGCTCATTGTTTTTCCCCAAGGGACTTTACCTTGTATTGGAATTTCTTGCTCAAACACTCGAAAGCTCTAGGCAGTAACTCTCCCTGGCGGTGTCTCCATGCTCCCTCCTAGCACAGGCCCGTAGATTGCAGAACTGGATTGGGGTGGGTGGGGTGGGGGCACAGATGTAAAAGTTGTCATTGATTTAGCTCGTGCTTTGTTTTGAATAATTTCTATCGATTTTCTTGTTTGTTAATAGTGTAATTCGATAAAATTCCGTGTACAGCCAGAATTCTGCCAAAAGTTTGGCCGCCAAGAGACACGCTTCCCACGGCCAAGAAATTCGTAAAATGGCCAGATTTTTTAATCTGGCAGTGAGGACGGCCAATTGGCAACCCTGCCCATCACATACGTTTGAATCAGGGGCGTCGAAACGAATTTTAATGTGGAGAGGATTAATTTAACGGGCTCATCGGCGCAGCGGAATTCTGCTTGTCTGTGTGGGCTACAGTAGCATTTTGAAAGTTTGTGGAATATTAGCAAATGGAAAATTGTGTTCTATGGTACCTTGTACTGCCAAAAATTGTAAAAATGGTGGGTACAAAAAATAGAAAATGGAAAGTGGTCAGAAGAAAAAATGGAAGGGGCAGTGCCCCACCTCCGGTTTCTGTGCCCCTGCTAATCTATATACAACTTTAGTTTTGATCTAGCTAAATAAATAAAGGTCTACAAACTATAATTAAAGATATCAAAACTGGGCTTCTTTCAACTTGAAGCAAGTGCCACCCTTTCTATAGCCCTATCGCTTTGTTGTTCTTCATCTGTTGGCTGGCTGATTCTCTCTTTCTGCTTGAAATGCTTTCGGTACTTGAATAGGAGAGCTAACAGTATGGTGCAAGTAACTGTAAGAGAGTAAAGGCGCGAATGTTACGTTATTTGTTAGAGCGTTGGCGAAAAATAAAAGATGATCTGGGAAATCGTGCTGCCAATGTGAAAATCATTAAAATGTTCATGAGTTCCAATGTTATCCGCATGTATATTAGTGAAAAGTGGAAAAGCAATAGTAATACAGTTTGGCCAACCGACTGTTGAAGGGAAGCCAGCATAACCTACTAAATATATCTGAGCTTATAGACTTCGCTAGGTTTAAAAACCAAGTTTTAACTTTTCTAGCATTTGAGCAATCGAGTACTAAGTTTCTCATGAGCCACTTTCGCATAAACGGTTTACAATAAACCAATTTCTTATAAAAAAAGTGTCATTAGCATGCAAAGAATGATTATATTTGCATGTAACAAAACACGGATAAGCTAACAGTCAACTTATGTATACTTACTTAACAGAAACAGAACTAAAGCTATGAGTGCGTAGCTAGTGTGCTTCCACCACAATAGCTCTTCTGATCTTCTTTGACTACAACCTGGAAGAAACGATTAAATCTTCTAATTAACAATACCACGATTACATGGCTCCAACTATATCCAGTTTGCTATAGACGCTCTGAAGGGAGGGGGGCTTGACAATTTGTGAGAAAACGCACAAGAAAGGTGTGAATTAGACATGTGAACTTGAAAATGGTGAGATGAACACACTAGATTCGTGGTCTGCCGAGTGGATAATGAACACACTGGGTTCGTGGTCTGCCGAGTGGATAAAAGTTAAGCGCTTTTTAAGGAGCTTTTGAGAACCAAAAACTAAGTTTTAAGGACTGCTTTTTGCTTGTTTTAATAGCAAACAGCAAATCTTTTCCCAAATAGATCTGCCGCTGAAAATCTTCCCCCCCCCAAGAATTGATGAAAAATAAGGAGGTTCTAAGGAGTTCTAAGAAGGAGGGTGAGGTGGTACAGTGTTTATAGAGCGCATGTTTCCTATGCGGAAGGTCTACGGCAGTGGTGACGCCAGAGAAAAATGCTGGGGGGCTAGGACTGCCAAAGTGCCGACAGGGAGCGGTATCAAAGAACTTCATCGGATACCTATCGTATTGTCATATCATATTAATTATTATTAATAGAAGAAAGCCCCTCAGGCCTCGGCCTGATTCACAGGGGGCCATGTTAAAAAATGTACAGTAGAAAGTATTTTAATAATAAAATTAACGAAACATCAACAATAAATAAAATAAAAAAGTAAATACAGATAAATATTAAAAGATACCTAATTCGGGTGATAACTTTTCTGTTGTTTTTTAAAATTTGTTTTTAAATGAATCTTAGGATTTTGTAGATTTTCTTTCTGTGGGCAAGGTATTCCAAAGCAAGGCCTCTCTGTGTGTAAAGCAATTTTCGACCAAGGGTTGTGTTTTGTCGCGGGTATTGGCTAAAAAACTTGGGCGGATCTTAAGTTACCGGACCACACTAAATATTGACAATTTATATGTCAATCGATTCCTCTTACCTTCCTGAACAACAATACGCAATAATATTTGCGGAATATCCACGGCTAACCATATCGTTACGAACTAAGTAAGAAAACTAACGCTAACCCTAACCCTCACTCTACGAAGAACCATAATACGCGTCCAGGGTTAGGGTTAGGGTTAGCGTTAGTTTTCTTACTTCCGCCATTATGAAATTGCCCAAATATGGTAAAACATGCGTTGTTTTGGAAGGTATTTTGTGTTATAAGTTTGTAACGATATGTTTAGCCGTGGATATTCCGCAAATATTATTGCGTATTGGTCTTCAGGAAGGTACGAGGAATCGATTGACATATAAATTGTCAATATTTAGCGTGGTCCGGTCACTTAAGTTCCGCCAAAACTTGAAACTAAGTCAAGGATATTATAAAACTGTCGACAGTGCACAGAAAATTACATGCCGACTGGAGACTAAGTAAAACCGTGGGGCTATAGCCCCCCAAGCCTGGTAGCGCCATCCCTGATATACAGCTCGAGTTCGCGCTAAATCCACCGCGAAGGCGCAGCTATTAACCCTTAAGCGCTAACACGTCACTTAGTGCTTAGTTAGCAAATTAATATTAGTAAATTGCAGAACGTTCTAGAAACTTCAATTGCGTAATGTAGCTAAATTCTTGTTGGACAAATTTTCGTATATTTACAAAGCATACCATATTTGGGAAAAGTCGGGTGGGGTAGTACGCTATTAAAAAACCAAGCGATTGTGACTCAGCACTGCTTCGGTAGATGTTCAAGAGTGGCACATGATCGCTATAAACTCGTCTTTTATTGAGTAATTTCTGTATTATACTATAAAATAAGAACCAGAAGGGAGTAAAATCCCTTCAGAGTTCGACTAGAGGCCTTGACTGAATGCTCGCTGTTCACCCAGCAGCGAATGGGAACCTAATGGAAACAATGGGGAGATACGTAAAGGCGGCGAGGAAAGGAACTGGCCACCCTACCTCACATGCCTATGGTTCAGGATAATTGTCCTCTCTAACAGACACTAGACTAAGTATGAAAGTACATGAGACTACCTTTACTTTCTGGTCTTGGTAAAAAAAACGAATAGATAAACTTTCAAAGCATTGTAGGGCTTACCAGGTTTATTTGACTGATTTTCTTCAACAGGTTTTTCCTCGGGCAACCATTCCTTTTTTAACGAAACTACTGATGATCCATTACAACAGCTGCTTCTACAAAAATTTCTTTCTGGTTCAAACAATGCCTCACAATTAGGTATCCCATTCTCCTCAAAACATGGAACGTTCACAATTGGTGGAGTTTTCCTTGAGAAACCTCGAACATTTTCGCCTCTAACTGCAAATTCTTTGCATTCAATGGCAAAAGTGTTCTTACTTTCCTTTACATTATGACAACATATCTTCTGACAGTACTCTCTGTCTTTGCCAAACAACGAAAGGCAGTTGGAATAGCCATTATCGTCATAACAGCCAAGGGTGTACGATGAAGATTTCAGCTTCAGTCCATATACTTTCACATTATCCTTTTCAAATTCTTTACATTCGACGTTACTTGCTGTTGTATTTATCAAAAATCCATTGCAAAACAATATACAGTTGACGAAAATGAAACGTCGTAGCATGCTGCTAACCATAGATGGTAATGTACGCGTATGGTGTAATTGAACAAGTGCTACCTTTCCAAAAATAATATCCAAATATGGTTAACAAATTGAAAAACTCTTTATTGATTGGCCCAATGAAAGGTAAAGTCCCTAGGGAAAAACCCGTGGGGGCGTCACATGAGATACGTAAGTATGACGTCATAACAATATATTTTTAGAATTTGTTGGAAGTGATTGTTACGATACATTGTTATGTAAATGAACTAGACTTTCTATTGTTCTGTTCTGGGATTACCCTTTGTAGTTGTGTTGCTATTGCCAACGTTTTAACTTTGCTTAGTCATTATGTTATCGCTGTGTTTACTTTAGGCCAGATTTACTTTAATATTCGTTAGCTTTTTGATATTTAATCAACAGAATTTATATATTTTGCCCATTTGGAGTAAAAGAGCACCGTAAAATAGGTATGTGTTGAACGTTTTAGGTGAATGGTGTCAAAAGCGGATGAAATATGGCCATTTGATGACAGAAGCCTTGACATACAAAACACTGTATTTTCGACTTGGTTCATACTTTAGAACCAGGCTCAAAATACAGTGGTTTGATGGGAACTAAATCAGCATTCAATTCCCTATATCTAGATCATTAATTGTCAGATCAAGCTGAAATTTGTCAAGTATGGCTTTTTTAAGGTACTTCTTCAGAATCCAGAGCCAAAATTGAAATATTCCAAAAAATAGAATTTTTGTATCGTCACACTTCGGCACTCTATTGAAGACTTTGCGCACAAGTTACGCTGTAAAGTGCCGAGCGAAAGCATCTTTAAAGCATCATCATTTTGAGATTGAGTGGAGCAGCGTTTCTATAACAAAGCGAGAGAATTTCAGCTATTTCTATTCGACGTTTCTCAGCGACCAACGTTATCCCATAACGCTGCCCACGGTTTTTCCCAAGGGAATGTACTTTGTATTGGAATTTCTTTCGCAAGGTCTGCAACAAAAACTATAGGTAGATTCCTGGCTATCCTTATCCTTGCACAGGCCCCTAGACAGCTCAGGGACGGAACTTCAGTATACTTTGGGTGATGTTGAGGTTTTTATACCGCCAAAATGATATCTATAATATGATTATGGGTCTACGGGACCTGGGTTTAAAAAATCCGGCCAGAACCGGATCCACTGGACTTTCCGGCCATGCCGTATTTTCCATGATATCTTTAAAATCTTCCCACTTGGTATAAGAATTAACGGCAGGAATGAAGAAGGTGAGATTTTTGGCACAGTAAATGTCTTTCATGAATTTGCACTTAAGGAAGACACCAAACATCAACCTTCCTATCAGAGCCATAGTGCAATAATTATGTGACACCATCATAAAGGCAAGGCAAGCTGCATACATGCATAAATAGCTCAGCTTGTAAAACACTAGCTTTGGATGGTAGCTTATATTATATGCTCTGAAAGTTTTTATAGTAGGTTGGCAGCATCATCAAGGAATGGTGCTTTTGATCTTATGCCAAAATGGGTAACAACTTCTCTTTCTGCACCATAACTTAGCAGACATATAAAATCAACTTTCTTTTGTAAAGATAGTCTATGTAGCTTATGCATATCATTATATCTCTGTTTCTGTGTCATTCAAGATTCTGCGGCCCTCCACATGCTTACACACGGTGAGGGTGATGGTGAGCTGTGGGGGTTTGGAGGTGGGAGGAGTAGCAAGTGCTTATTTGTTCTCTGTTCTGTACATAATTCAATCTAGAAAGAACAATTAAATGCACAAAAGTTGAGAACTATTCAAAATAAATGCTCTTTTTAAGTAACTTAGGATTGCTGGATTTATGTCATACTGCTAATTAATAAATGAAAGTCCGGAGCTATACATGGAAAAATTAGGAAAGATAAAGTAGCTTGCGAAAGTACTTGTATCTGGTATTAGGACGTCTCACATGTAGTTATTTGCTATTTAGACTCACAGTGCTTGGAGAAGACTGTAGAGGTCTATGTCGTTTCGCGTTTGTATATTAAGGTATTTGGACTCTCAAGGCTTGGAAAAGGTTGAGGGTGCCATCACATATTAGTTATTCGTGAGATACGTCTAGGGCTCGACTAGAAATGAGCCAGCAGATTCATTATAGTTTCCAGGAAATGTTAGCATATGTGTATATCGGTAGTTTCTATTCATTAAATTGTAAGACGCACGTATATGTCCAAAAGTATGTTATATTAGTCGTTAAGAATAAGTTAGGTTGAATATAAATAATACAAACGTAGTAATTTCGTGAAGCTAGGCACACCATAGGAAAACCCGTAATAATGACTGTGCATGATGCAACATTCCATTCTATTGTTTTAGGGATTAAGGATTACCTATCCTTGCGTCCATACATGGCTAGACTAGGCATTCCAGAATAAACTAGCATTACCCGTCTTTTGTATTTTATGCTGAGTAACGATTACTCTATGTCGGCAAAAATGCTGATGCATCCTAACTCAGTATTTCTACGTTATTTAAGAGCACCCCTCGTAGAGAACTACGTTTAGGATTAGGATGAGTAGTAAGAAGAACTAGAACTATGTGAAACATAAGTTAGAGTTCGTTGGTTCAATGGCAGGGACGCGAGTCACCTAGCCGAGCCATTTGTACAGTAAAGTTGGAATGAAGATAAAAGTTAGTAGCTATTAAAATGTCTACTCTCTCCATGACGATTCTAAAGACCGCTCGTGCATTCAAGAAATCCTGACGGAAGATAAAGTAGCCCACCGAAGAAGAAGTTGCACTCAAGAATTCAATAACGACGATGATGATGATGATGATGATGATGATCTCTCTCGTCTCTTTCATCTCCTCTTTCTCTCTCTTTCTATATTTTTTCCTTAAATTTCACATTTACATACATTGTTTTCACGTTTTCTTCCATTTTGCTCAATTCCGGTCAATTTTAGGTTCTTTCAAGCTAAACAAATCATACCTAATTTTAAGGAAAATTTATTATTGCACATTTTACAAGAAATGAGGCATTCTGAGGGGGTAACACCAATAGGGGGCCTGGTATATATGTGCCAGCACGTTTTATGGGTTATTTTGAGATATTTTTCCAGTAGTATAAAAAACAAAGCTAAAAAACAGGGATACCGTAAAAGAAAAGTCAAGTAAACTGAGCAGTTGCATTTCACAGTACATTCCGTGATCTGGTAACATTGTTTTCAAGAAATTTAGGTCTATAAGATATTCTAAGATTTTTGAATATTTTTTTGTCATGGTTATGGGGCATTTTCCAAAGGAGATGTTGGACATGCAGTTAAACTTTGTAATATGTACGTACAGAAAAAGTCAGGACTTTTTTCCAAGTATGACCAAAATGGCTAAGCACCGTTCTTATCACTGCACGTTTCATAATTTATCACTGCACGTTTTGAGTTCATCACTGCACAAATTGGTTATCACTGCACACTAAAATTAGGTATGAAACAAATACACTTCTTACTTCAGTTCTAAGCAATTTACCATTGAAAATCTGAGCCATCATAATCTGAGCCATCAGAAAATCATAATTTATCACTGCACGTTTTGAGTTCATCACTGCACACTAAAATTAGGTATGAAACAAATACACTTCTTACTTCAGTTCTAAGCAATTTACCATTGAAAATCTGAGCCAGCATTAAATTGAGCCATTGAAAATCTGAGCCAGCATTAAATTGGGCCATTGAAAATCTGAGCCAGCATTAAATTGAGCCATTGAAAATCTGAGCCAGCATTAAATTGAGCCATTGAAAATCTGGGCCAGCATTAAATTGAGCCATTGAAAATCTAAGCCTGCATTATCTTTAAAATGAGTATCTGCATGCCTGTGTTCTTAAGTGCTTTAAGTTTTTGAATATTATGCCATTTGGCCTAACATGGCCTCCTGGGTAGGGCCTGGCTGGAAAGGTTTCCCAGTGTTGCAACGCAACTTTTTTGTAATTTCTGCTCAATTAAGGCCTATTGACAACTTTCTAGCTGGAAACCAACATACGTCGAAACTGAACATGAAACTGAACTGGCATGACCTTCGAAGATAGACTTAGAATAGCTCCATCCCCTACCGATGAATGAAATTGTACAAGAACGCTACTCTACCTAGGAATATGCTCTTTTGCTAGACCTGGGTCCAGAAGTTGCGCGAGAGAAATGCACTGTGTTGCCTTCTATGCCTAATGAAATGACAATTTTTCAAAATTGGGGGAAGGGGTGAGCCACCCCCATACCCCCTTAGGTTTCCTCCCTGAGATTAGGGGGAGGGCACATATGTAGAATTCCAATTAAGAGTCAGGAACTCCTGCATGTCCACATGTCCCAGGAGACAGGCCCGAAGTTTTATGATAGAGTACTGCTTAATGCTCTCAAAGTTAATTGTCGCTTAGCCTACCTTGGAAATAAAACGTGGCAGCGTTTGACAAACGAAGTTACACCAACAAAATAACCATTTTATTCTCAAACAATACAGATAAGATATTGGGACAGCGATAGATGCATCTGTAGGCTCTGCAGAATACTTCTCCAAAGAGCACGGTTTCAAACAGAACAATATTTTTTATCTTGCAATTATCAAATTCGTGTCTATACCTTTCTTTTATTGTTGACTTTAGATCTAGATTACTGCAACTTTTGTAAAGTAGGCATAAGCGAGCTGTATCTAGTAAATGTAGCCTACGTTAAACAAAGTGATGATGATAATGATGATGATAAATGCTGATATTATGTCATATGACGTAATGAATGTGTTCGGAAAGTACATGTCTAAAAGCAAATGACTTTTAGCCCGGTCCTCAATTTTCTTAATTTCTCCCGAAATTGAGCCCGATATTTCTTAACTTGTCCTGAAATAAACTGGCTAAAACATGCAACCCATTCGTTGGTAATGTTGTATACTCGAATTTAAATTCTAGCTTTAGCATATTCTCCGGGGAGAAGCTAAAGAAAATTGCTGGTGGGGTGCACAATCCCAACTTTCCGATAAACAGACTTCGTTCGAGCCCAAGTTGCTGCAAAATAGGACTTTCCTTGAGTTTTATAAAGTTGAAAAGTACTATTAATATTCAACAAATGTGCCAGCAAGCTAAATATTGGGGGTGTGGCATGCCCTGCATCCCATTATGACTACGACCCTGATTATATTGAATGCAATAATTACGTGATACCTAGTTTTGGCAAGCAAATACAATGAACTTTGGAAATCGAGTGCTTTTCCTAGCATTGGGGAAACTTGAGCCTCATTTTCGTGTAAACTCTTTTCTCACAATAACATTTACATCGATCAACTCTGAAGAACCACACAGTGTGTGCATACATCATTCGCAATGACTGCATATTGTCTACGACCATCTCGCCGCGATTTTCATCGAACGCAGAACGCGGTACAAAACGCTAAAGTGAATAAGAAGTACCTAGCAAAAAACTAAGAGAGAATAGTGGGTGCATTTAGCAGGGTAATTTAAAGCTCATTTGCTCAAGTACCATATTTAAAGGATCCAACAAAAGTAGAGCTCTTTATCCAGTCATAATTCAATTATTGCCCTTTCGTGTGCTTGTTTTCTGATATTGGATGCAGAAATAGTGGAAGAGAGCAATGATGGCAAACGAAACAAATGATAGAAAAGCATTTACAAATCATCAACATGCAGTTGGTAATGGTTGAAATTTAAAAAACAACAACAATCTTAGTCTAGAATTCATAAAAGAAGTTTTCCTGAAAACCGCGACAGTTACAAGATATGAAGTGATAATCATTTGCAGTTGCCAAAAATTGTGTGACAACAAAAATACTCTAGCGAAGACACCTTGGTACAGAGGCTACCTCTAATGGTCTTCTCTGTCAAAAAAAACAAAATTTATATTACTCTATCTGAGTTCTATGCCACACATACAATTATGGAACAGATATTTTTGCAAATGCAGATTGAGCAAAATGTGTATATATAGTGTAGGATTCTTGTAAATAAAAAATTTGCAATGGCTGTAATTAGGCTTTATTCGACATGCATTGTTGTTTCTTTTCTTTTCTTAGGAACTTGAAGTTAATTTGCAGTATGGCTTTAATCAGCTTTCGTGTGTTATACTTCTTAGAAGCCAAGGTTAAAGACATTGATCACATAAATCAAACACTACCATAGTTGCTTCATTTTTAATCATAATATTTTGGGAAATATGAGGCTTAAGAATCAAGTGTGGCAAATTCACCATAATTGTTATTTGAGATATCTCTAAGCCTTTGCTCAAGAGGTTTCTATATCAAAATGGGGCCAAATAACATGAGAATTTCTATCTTGCATTCCAAATGAACATTTCAAGCACCAGTTTTTCCAGCATGCTACATGTAGGTATGGGTAACAAGAAGAGTAGAGCACACACATGAGGTAAAGGGGATGAATGGGGGTCTAGGGGCTCACCCATAAAGAATTCTTTTAGGCAATTCTCTTGAGAGCATCTGAATATGATCCTTTGCAAAGTGGAGTGGATGCACACACTCCAATTCAACTTTTTGCACAGCCTTGCTTTCAGAACTCATTTCTTGAATAAATCAGACCAATCAATGCTCAGTAACAAAAGCTAAACTCAATGTTTTAGTGGGAATTCTTCAACAGCTGCCACTTTTCCCAAGCTTTTGTCATATCATCACAATCAGCAAGGCCTCTTTTGGCAACTAATTCCATGCAGTAATGCAACAAGTCTATAAAAATTTCCAACTCTGTACAAGTTCTAGTATAACTTGCTAAATTTTTCACCTGGTATAAAAATTTACTTGAAATTTTCTAAGAGCTATTAGGGGGTGTAGTTCAAGCCATGCTTGTCATGTCACTTTTTTGCTAGCAAATCATGATAACCATGGTAGCTTATAAACATGCTATTATTGCTACACCAACTTTTACCAACAAGCCAAAAAGATAGCTCAGCAAAAAGTGTGGGTGTGATGCTCTCCATTTATCCTACTTCAGCATCCCAAAGGTTAAGGCCCATTAAGATATGAAATAGTCCTATCATTCAAATGATGACAATCAAAAAACTTGGTCAAAGTGAAAATTTGTGGCAGAATCAAATGATGAGAGACCAAAATGATAAAATATGTTTAATGAAGCACAAATATGAGATTTCAAACAACCTATTGCTTTCTTCTTTGCTTTAGGCCTCATTAAAGGTGCATTGTGCTTGCGAGGGGAGATCTGGGTTAATGAGTCCTGATTTGCTGGCAAAAGTTTCTTAATTTCAAAGACAAATCCTTGTCATCTATTTTAACCATTCACACAGCAAAACACCAGAAATATAAAATTTAAATTTATGAAAGAAATCACTTTTGAATGAAACATGGCTCCATGGAATGTAAACATCTAAACTGACCAGAAGAAAACACTTCATAACAGTGCAGCTTGTGCAACTAACCTTTGAATAAAGAGTTAGACCTATAAAGAAGTGCTTGGGCCTTGACAAATAGAAATTACATATATATTTTTTAATAGATGTAATGTTCTCTATGGCAGATCTGTAAAGTACTTATTCAATTGTAGTCTCCTGAAGGGCATCTCTTGCTGCTTTATATTCTTCAATATCTGCAAGCTCTTTTTCTTTGTCCTAGAAGAAAATCTCATTAAAGTACAAAGCAATGATTCTATCCTTTTCTTTAAAGGCTTCAAATTTACAAACATATTTCTATATTTCTTTCCTGCTATTAACAAATTGTTGCTTACAGCTGCATTCTGTATTCAAAGTATCTTACCTGCCAAATATCATGACTACTGGTCCATCAATCTGTGGAACTATCATTAATAAACACAAACCAGTGGAAGGAGACATACACTCAAATGTCGAGTTAGTATAACTACATCAAATACTCTTCACTTTCACTACTGTATTATTTAAATGACAAGGCAAAAACAATGCAAAGAATTGAACAATAATACAACTGAGCAACAGAAGACTTAGCCTCAAATTACTGTAATTGGGTCAAAGGTTAAGGCGTCATTAACATTGCTTATGCTGGGTTCACACTCACACTTTTGTTGATAAATCTTTGTCTACAGACTTTTCTCCATAGATTTTTGTCACACAGTTTTGCATGCAGTAGCTGCACAATGAAACATGGACAAAGAAATTCATGAAATACTAATTTGGGTCTGATATTGAAAAAGAAAAAGGAATAATGAAAGATAAGGGGTTTGTGGGATTGACCCTGGGTTAATAGAAGGCTACTTTTGGAGCATAGTGCAGATTTCAGGCACTTGGGAAGGTACAGTTCAGGCACTTGGGAAGATACATCATGCTAAAAGAGCTATTTCAAAAGGACATTGGGACAATGTTGATATGACACTAGGCCATATGTGATCATGCTTGACAAACAAGAAATCATTTTGTGGCTTTTGTATTCAACACTATCAACCCTTATCAAACACTGTTACTTCTCCACAAGCTTGTCAAGGTGTTAAATCTTGCCATTTATTGGCATTACATTTTCCATATGTTTTCTCTTTTACCAAACAACTCTATTTGAACCAATCAACAGTGTTGATTCTATCGATCTACTGACCATAATCTATGAAAAGCAGAGCGTGTTTTACTTCCTTGATGTGCAAGTCATTGATCTTGTTCATACACAGCTTCTTTTATCTGCACTTGTTGACTTTTCATTTTCTATTTATGACTTTCACAAGCCATACATGAAGGTCAAAAGTGCAACCCCAGCTTTATGCTAACATAATGGCTTCCTTCTCTTCTTGCTGTATCAATCAACACTGCAAATCACTTACAGCAATATAATGAGCATTTGTCTGCTTTCTAGGTTTCATGTCAAGTGTGTGGGTTTCACATGATATAATTATGAAGCAGATAAACCATAATTTAAAAGTTTCAGAAATCAAAAGAGAAATGCAAAAGAACTTACAAGAAGTTCAGTTAGTTCTGCATGTGCACTGCGTAATCGCTTAGTGCAATCTGGAATCATTCTTCTTGATTCATTTAAGACCTCAATCTAAAAGATACATCATACAAACAAAATCCAAGAAAAAGTGTCAACCAGAAATTCTAGAATGACTTGGGCATTTGGGTTCAAGCCATGGAATATTACTTTTTACTCAATCTCTTTTCCGAAGATAGTAAAAAAGAATTAAACCAAAGCAGGTAAATCCACAAAATTATGTAAAAACAAAAATTACAGTTGACTAACAAAAATCAAAGATGGTTGCCAATTTAAGCAAAACAGTTTACTATGTGGTTTGCATAGAAATTAATGACAATTCTACTAAGCATATGAAAAATATTGCCTACTCAAATGCATAATAATGAAATAGGATTCTTACTTGGTGAGAAGAGATGGATTTTTGCCTTCTCTTTATCAGTCAGGCATTCCTTCAAATAGGAAATTTGCACAAAAGTGCTCTTCTCCTCAAACATTCATAGAAGCAAATCAACAACAAAACTCCTGTTTAATGCTTTTTCCACTTGATATCCAGACAGCAGAGTATGGCATTGTTTGACCAGATCTCCAATGTATAAAGCTAAATTACCCGGTGTGCCAGTGTGCACAAGATGATATTCTGGTGTGCTGGTGTGCACTGAAAAATTTGATTTAGGGCCATTTGAATTCTAGAAATATTTAACATTTCAATTGGCTTAGCATATATCTAGCATGGGACATATTGGCATGTGATAGCAATAAGGAGGGCTCAACACAGTTTTTTATTCCTTGTGTTAAGTCTTCAAAAATTCAATGAAACCCAGGCTAGTTCTTCCTTCTCCGCATAAAAATGAATGGCGATAGCAGCTTATATTCTATTTTGAAACAAGGGTATTTTTCAATGGTCTAGAGCATTTTGCCTTTAAGTTTTCTTAGGGCAAGCCCTGAGACACTTTGTTGCCTTCCACTGCTCTCACATGTCCACAGAACATTTCATTGATAGTATCCCAAAAAATTGTGCCCCTATGCAAATTCTTGAGGGGCTGTTGGACTGCTTTCTATCACACAAACAGTGGCCTTGGATAAACTACTTTCTTACAAGCTGTCAGCATTCTTAAAAATCCAACTAATTTGTATTTTTGTTACTTTGGCTTGATTGAATCTCAGGCATGAGCACTACATGATGTGCATTTAAATGCAAATGCCATCCATCACAAGCTATGACAAAAGCACTTTAGATTGGTCTGATAGTTCTTGATTTTGTACTAAGGTTTTAAAAGCAAATATGACCACGCCCTTATATGCTCCTTGTGCTGGTCACACCCAAGCTTAACTTATGTGCAGGAGCTTCAGGTCAAAAATAGCACAAGCTATACTCTGCAGACTGGCTTCATATGCACTCTTTGTATTTAGATATGTTTTCATCCGTAGTAAATTACCTGCTTTTTTATCTCATATTCATCTTTTTGCTCTGCTTTCATTGCTTCAACCCTAGCTTCTTGCTCCTTCACCTCCTTCTCATATAAATTTCTTTCCTTCCCAAGCCTATAACATTTATCATTGGGGTGATGAATGTGCAAATACAACAATTTTATTACACACCATAAACATATGACAAATTTCAATACAACTTTCTGTTCACAACAGTCCACATTGATAGCTTAGACAGCATGAATCATTAGTGTAAAACTGGTTAGAACTATGAGGGGCGTCCTCAAGTTAACAAGGTGTAATGAAAAACGTACCTTTTTACAACACCAGTTTTAATTTTTATTTGGCGTATTCTGGGGTCTTGTGGCGCCATTATGTCACTTGAGCTTCTTCTTTCTTCCTTCGTAATTTAATGTTTAAACTGATGCCTCCTCTCCCTGTTGCATCAAGTTAGATCTCCTTCACAGCACAACGCAGCACGTGGAAACGCGAGAGGGTTTCACAAGGTGGCCAACAGGGAAATGAAATTCTTGTCCAGGGGATTTCTGCAAAATTTCAGGGGGTTTTCCAGGGTATTTTTGACTATATTGTCGAAAAATATGATTATCACATATAGATCTTCTGCCTATACCCATCTACCTTTCATTCTGCGTTTTACTTGAAATTTTGTGTCCGTTCTTTGAAAAAGAGGCTGCTTGCCACACAACAAATGATTCGCTGTTTTTACCCCCCAACAACCTCATAGATCTTCCTCCCCTACCCTACAGGAATAAAAATGCAACAGCATTGCAAGGCCAAAAATTGATCCGTCGAAATCTGCTTCAGAAAATAATTTTTCAGGGGTGGGTTGTAATTTCAGGGTTTTCCAGGGTATTTTTCCGGGGGCAAACAAAACCAGGGACTTTTAGGGTCTTCCAGGGTTATTGGCCACTCTGTTTCAGAAGACAGTCACCGATAAATTAATTATGTTTTTCACTTCTTCCTTGTTTCATCAGTGACACACTGGCAAAGCGATACGTGCCTCCCTGGAGAAAATTTCGTAGGAGCATCACAGAGGTATAGTAACTTTGTGAGATATTCTGGAGGGCCATTTTTAGGTGTAACTAGATATTAGTAGTTTTTTCAGGGAGGTGCAGATGGGGGGCGTTACTCCCCCCAATATTTTCAGAGTTGCAAGAAGGTTGGTCGAAAGTCAGTCATGCTGCAAGAGAGTTGGCTACAGTATTTCCCGTGACATTCTTTTAGCAACAATAGTTGGTCAAATAGTCAAAACTTCCCCCCAACGGAAAGTGCCTCAGCACACCACTAGCTTTTTCTTAATCATCAAAGTGCCCCTCCCCCTGATGATGTTCTCCAAGCACGCTTCGTGTTTTCATGTCTTGTTGTTTCCAAGACAGGCCAACAGGATGAGCTGATTTTCAAGTGACCCTCTGTAGCTTCAAACTTGTGTAATACAAACACTTCGTGCAAGCAAGGAAGGAAAGAATGTAACAAAACATCTCTTAGTTGAATTTGTGCCTCCGTAAATGTTCATGGGAAAAAATATTAATACATGATTCATACTACAGCTGTCCAAACTATCTATTTTTAACTTAATAGGATGAAACTACTACCTGAATGAAATGAAAAATTGAGAAAAAGAAGCGATTTGAAAAAAGTTGTATTGAGATATGATGATAGAAGATAGCTCTAAAGGCTATACAGGTATTCTTTTCAAGAGTAACATCAAGTTAGAGCCGGATGGGATAGCTTGTGAAAGATTTCTCTTGAATTCAGCAGACTATTTCTTGAAAAAAGTACGTTGATAAGTAAGGCCATTTACGTAATTGGCATCCTTCTTGATTAAGCTTCGTTTAAATTTGAAAAAGGCAGGACCCTCTGTTAACAGAGTATGTAAAATAAAACTGCAAAGCACATAGCCCAACTAGAGCACTGAAAAAAGTGTTTGTGCGCATGTCTGTTTTTCCCAGTGTATTTTCTTCTTCAAGGTTTGAACAAAGGCTTTGAAGTGGCCATTTCCATCATTTCTCCGTAATCTCTCTTGTTTAGCAGCTGTGGTTTGTTCACCACGCAGCCCCTGTCTTCATATAATCCACAATATTCAAGAATGTATTTGACACATCTCAGATCTTCTTCGTTATCACATACTCTATAGTGACATGGACTTTTCTTATTTGTTTTGTCAAAAGAACAGGGTGCTTCATCAGATTCAGAGCGTGAATTCTCTTTGAAATTAGCTGAGCTTCTAGACAACCTAACTTCATCAATTCCTTCATCAAAGGCGTCCTACAACAAAAGACATACATTCAAAATATATTTCTTACGAGACAATACACATTCATTCTCTTCCAGTTATTTTGCTACAACACTTCGTCCAATAACTGGCGAAAAACAGCAAATATCCTAAGGAAACAGCAATGGTTGAGCATAATAGCTAACGATGAAGCAACACATATAAAACTGTTCCGTAAAGAATGCTACAAACAACACTATCTATGAACAAACCTCTTCAACATCCCCACCATCTCCAAGCGTCATCGGTGCATTGACTATCTTGTCCGTTTCCCATTTGTATTGGCTCATTGGTATTTGTTGTTCCTTGCACTTTATCCTTGGAACTTTAGGTGCAACATTATTCACCCATTCTTCATATTCCTTCAGTGCATCTGCATACGAATACTTGTTCTTTGTCTTCACTGTAAAAAACCAAATTACAAAAACTGCAGAAATCCACGAACCATAATAGTTTCACGTTTTCGCTGTGGGCCAAAACTTCAAGAGTATGTTGGACTAAACCTTATGTTGACCACCCAAAGAACAAGACATGCACAGACATGCACAAAATGGATTGCTAAAAAACTGACCATCAAACATAAGACAGAGTCTATGAAACTGGAACAAAGTTATACTCCTGACGTATTCTCTTATTTTCAAGCAATACATGAGTTCACATAAGACTTAATATAAAAACACACCTTCTTCTTCAGAGAATTTTCTTGATTTTCGTTTTGCTTCTTGTTTTTGAACTTCTTTCCAAAAGGGCTTTGACTTCCACCAGAGTGCCACAGCCATCTGCCTTTCCTTCCTAAAAAGTATTTCATGGAAAACATGTCACAGAAAACATGACAACCTTGTACTTTAACATGTTCTCTGACCTAGGCCAAATGATGTCACTTACTTCTGAACTTCAATCAGTTGTTAATCACCAGAATGAAGAATTTCCATTGACTTATTCATACAAGCATTACTTCTGAGAGCAGTGTTTTAAAAACTATAGCTCATAAGCGATCATTCACCCGTTAAGGAACGTCTCTAACAGGCAGGGAATGTACCTTCATTTAATACGGTACATTTTGTTAATGTGGAGAGTTATGTTACTGCACATCACGAGATATGGGGTGGGGGTCTCAACAACGGTAAAATTTGCGTTACGTAATGGGTGAATGACCCTTTAAAGAATAATAGAATCTATTAGAATAAATACAACTATCTACCACACAAAGGCGTCGTGGTACCTGTAAAGTAGGTGGGCAAGTTCAAAGATTTTCCGATAAAATTCAAATCCTTCATCTTTACTAACAGCAAAAGTTCTATGCTTCACTTTGACAGGATCTATTCATCCGTATCCACTACATTGGATTAAATGTCTTTTCTTGACTTTGCAGCTTAAGATTGAGGGTGGCTTATAGACAACTGACTTTCAAATCAAGGAAACCTACAGCCATAGCTTCATATGGCATTCCTTCTTGTTCATTTAGCTCAATAGCTTCGAAAGGCCTGACATGCTACCTTCAAAGTTCCAAGTGTACTGCAGTTGGAATCAAGCATGGTATCCATGCTCAATTTAAAGGAAATTTTCCAATAACACGCTATGCTAAAAAAAACTTTAAACATCTTGATTCAATACAGATGCTCGCTTCGGATGTAAGAAATTTAACAAAAATTCTGATGTGCGGCATTCTAAATGTTCTAATTTCATGTAATTACTGATTTTCAACTTATTTTTATTTATATGATGTTTTGACCCCTTAGAGTGCAGGGGCTGTTCATTATCGGATCAGATTGCTTGCTGGTATCTGGCGTGTAGCAGGGCCATCTCATGCTTTTTTCGTGTATTTCTTTTTTACTTTTTAGTCCAATTATATTTTATGTAATGGCCTCGAGTCAGACAAGTAATATTGCTCCCCGAGGTATCGTTCGTGTAGAAGTATTGCAAAGTAGTTTAGTAGAGTCTTATTTTAATATTTCGTAAATTTCTATACTGAATGTATAAAAAAAGGTTTGACCACACCCTACTGGAGCTTCTTGTGACCACGCCCTTCAAACAATCTAAAAATTTCATGTGGAAGCTTTTGTTGCTTGATGCCACATTGAAAAATATCTTATTATACAAAATTAACGAATGATTAAATTAACGCGATTGTTTTAT
Organism: Cassiopea andromeda; assembly: GCA_018155075.1. Taxonomy (NCBI): domain Eukaryota; kingdom Metazoa; phylum Cnidaria; class Scyphozoa; order Rhizostomeae; family Cassiopeidae; genus Cassiopea; species Cassiopea andromeda. Next base: position 352,162 of record WIPJ01000776.1, on the reverse strand, counting down.
CCACGTTAATTCTATACCCCCGTTAATTTTGATATTTTTGAATTTAGTCATAATTTTTGTGTTCACTAATTTTAATAACGTTAATTTTCTCAAGAAATTCCAAAACTTTAGTAATGTCCTACCTGAACGCCTAAAAAGCCGCTTTGGGGATTAAAATGTTTTAGCGCGTTGCTAATACATAGTAATTGATATACTAAACATGGACGCACCACATAATAGACGATAATACAATAATAGATAATATGACAATAGCTATTGACATCTCAATAGCAGTAGCAGATGCCAGAAATAACGTCGAGAGTTCGTTGAACCCATTTAGTTTGGCAGAAACTTTGTAAATTCCACAGAATCCTTTTATAGAGCTTTTCGCTCGACTGTCAGGAGAGGCATGTTAAACTCATTTCGAATTTGTTCATGTCTTCGTTTTGGTGGTATCCCATTAAATAAAATCGACAAAAAATCCCTAACCCAGCTAATTTTCTTCAGCGATAGCTGAAACTTCAGGAAACCGCGTTAATTTTGTCCGCTGTAAAGCAAAATAAGTTTTGGATCGCGTTAAGTTTTTCTAGCGTTAAATTTTTGGCGTTAATTTTATCATTCGTTAATTCTGCATAATAAGGTATGCTGCACTGTGTTCAAAATTTACAAAGAACATAAACTGACCAAGGAGCAATAAGACTTCTGCAAAATAAAAAGCATGTAAAAGTGAGGAAATTGCCCACAATTTTAAATTTCCAGGACTACACTCAAGATGTCCAAGACAACAAAGTCTGGTCAAGACTACCCTATAATAGGCTCTGATGGTACCCCCTGGTCACCAGTCAATGGCTCAGGCAACTGCTTATCCACATGTAGAATGATGATGCAATAGCTTGAGCTTTGGAATGGTGACCAGGGGATACCATGCTTGCTCACTGGTTTTGCAAAGTGGTAAGAACAGACCTTGAGTACACTTGATGCCACCACATCTGTGGAATATAGACACAGTCACCTTCTCCTGCATTTCCAACCCAATATCGGATTTTCATAACATCAGGAAATTTCTCTAGATCTACAGCACTTGTATTGATATCTGCAACCCCTTTAACTTTTGAATCATCTGCATAAAGGTATTTGGAATAAATTGGAGACACCATTATAGTCTGCAAGAAATAAAAGTAGTCAACTAATGAAAGAACAGCTGCAATAAATCACAAAAGAGAAAGGAATCAAAAACTGGCATGAAACAGTGGAGAAAAAATGAGTCTAGAACAAAGAACTTTGGCACCAAATACCAATAACTCTGAACCAAAAACACAAACACAGTATGAAAGTCATAGATGTCTTACTTTCTTGTGGCCTTTCAAGACACAAAGCAAGTTCTCATCAGTGTCAATATGAGCTGTTGACATGGTATTCCCTGAACTCAGCCAAAAATAGGAGACAAAGAAAAACCGATCAATTTCTTCACATCGCAGGCATAAAGGCAATGTGATTTCCTCTCTCATTTTTGGCAAAACCTCATCTACCATATACAAATTGGTTGACTCATTTCTATACATGTCTAGAAAGTCAGAAAACTTTCTACTGGGTGGGATATTTTCTTTATCATCATCTTTGGTCTCCATGAGCATAGTTTGGTTGCCATACTTTTCTTTTAAATATTCATCTGTCCATTTGTGATAAGCTGGCCAATTCTTAGCAGCACCTAACAAAACATATTTCAATTACTGAGCCATTTTGTTAAGTATTCCTTCATTGAGCCCAGCCATACAATCTTCAATTAGAGGCAGTTCTAAGGCCAACATGACACATTGAATCAAGTGGAGACAGAAAGGAAGCATTTCACTACCTCAATACAGACTTCCAAACATATGAAATTTTGCTTTAAATATTCAGTGTGTTTGCTATCAGGCATCAGTCATGAAATTTCATTTTCACTTCATTTTCCTAAAATCTTGAGAGGGTGGCCCCTCAGCTGAAACTGGTTTGCAAGGGGCCCTCTATTTACTCTACAATATACTCCATAATAAAATTGAAAGTTAAAATGCAATATAGTAATTAAAAATAATGCTAACATTTCAACATTAAACATACACAAATATACCAAAGTATTCTAAAACAAATAGAAAATAGAAGTTAATAAAAAGAAAAACACCCCTAATTCAGTTTCATTTTAAATCCCTTTAGGGAAGGTGCCTGCTTAATTTTCAGTGGAAGGGTATTCCAAGATGTTGCACCTCTATATGGAAAGCATCTCTGATCATTGTTTGTTGTTTTCTTAGGAAGTTGTAAGTCTGTACTGGTATTTTGTAGAGGCTACAGGTGACTATCAGAATTTCTTATAAATAAATCAAATGCTCTGGTACTAGACCATTAAGGGCTTTGAAGGCCATAGTGTTAGTTTCATTTATCAACCAAATTCTTAATTTTTTCCAACCCAAGATCATATAGAAGTGGTCTATTATCTGTGTCATCACTATTAGTTGCCAGTTTCCTTGTCATTACATTTTGAAGTTTTTGCAAGTGGTTCCATTCACTCACACCACAGTTTCCCCATGCAGAGCAGTATACATATCCAAAATGCGTCTCAACAATACCAGTATATAGTACCTTTAAAGTGTTTTGAGTTGAAAAGGTTTTTGCATGTTTTAAAAAGCCAATTGCTCTCCTGTTTTTTGATGACCATTCCAATTAAGATTACTGTTGAATTGAATACCCAGTTATCTGGCAGTTAGGACATCATCTACTCATTCTTCCTGAATGTGCAAAGACAATTCTTTGTTATTTTCAGCTCAACATCTTTCCTGCTGCTTTGTTTAGATAACTATTGCCTTTGTCTTAACAACATCTAGGGACAGTTAATTGCCCTTCAGCCAATCAAAAAAGACAGTTGTAAGGTCCTTGTTCATTACCTCATTTAGCTGGTGAATGTCATTAGATCGAATGGAAAGACTTGTGCCATCAGCATACATGGCAATCGTGGAGTTTTGGAAATGTAATTGATTTATAATTTATAACAGCAACACATAGAATACCAAGTAAAATCTGGTATGATCTAAAAACCAATTAGCTGACATGGGGGGGGTGGTTTAAATAGTAGTGGAAGCATTACTTTTCCATAAATTGTGGTCTCCTGTCCAAAACCTCATGTTGGCTTTAGTAGAGATATTGAAAATGATACAAACCATTTTCTTCAATGAACTGGGTGTGGAATGATAACTATCAAGTAACAAAATAGTACATGTGCTTGACAAGACATGTCAGGGACATCAAAGATGGGGGGCATTGTTTCATTACTTTTCACTCTTTGGCAGAAGGTACTATAAACAATCATTTTTCAATTATTCATATTCTGAATGTTTTGAAATTGATGTTGTAGCCAATACAGAAAAGCAGAGTTTCAAGCATATCCCTGACCTTTCCAGGCTTTCCCATTTCTAAAGTCATTTTGATGTCCCTACATGTGAGCTGAGAGAAATAGGAGATAGAGATATGATTCCAAACTTAAATAGTTCTGGAAATATTTGGTATTGCAGCATACAAATAATCCAGCAATTCATAGTTGAATCACTGAGAATATCAGATATCTAATAAAAAAGATGCTTACCTTTGATCACCACAGGCTTGTGAGCCACAACATAGTTCATATAGAAATCTTCTGGTGAGATCATATACTTAAGCTCTTCTGCATAAAAATCTGGTGGCCTGTGTGAGCCAAATGGCTTCATGTGACCACGCTTAAACATCTCCTCTTCTGATAATTCAAGCTTTTCATTTGACTGTCTGCAGTACTTATTTTCATTAATTGTGCACTCTTCACAAGAGATGAAGGGGTTTATTGCCAACATTATGACTACCAAAGGAGCCAGGGAAGTTCTGGGATAAAATGCTCCCTTTGACAAATAAAGAAGCACACGCTAATAAGTTGTCATAATTGCTTGTCATAGAATGAACAAGGCAAATAAACTGGAGCATTCAAATATAAACAACTGCATAATCAAACATCAAATCATTGAAGTGAACTTCTGCAACAACAATAACACATGTTGTTAGGACAATTAACTAGGGTTGTTCAAGGGTATCAAGGAAAAGAGGAACATGATAAATTTAGTAAGATAACAAAGCAAAATAGAAAAAGGAACAAGGAAACTTTGGGTCTTCTCTGGAGATCAGGGGAAGTAATATCCTTTTAGATGTTCTCATGGACATTTTAACATTAGTTTATTGAACTTTGAAATGAAAACTGTGTTGAAATGAAATCAATAAAGCTGGGGTGGTGGATCAGCTTTCCATAACAGCACAAACACAAATTTTTCCTATGTAGGATATGAGCTTAAAAACTACCAGAGGGGGCATGCACCCAGACCCCATTTTCTTCCTCTTCCGTGTCTACTGCATTTTGTCATGTTTAAAGTTGACTCTCAATACTTAATTAAAAGTCTCTTTTGTTTTTCCAAAAGCTGGGAGAACAAGCTGAAAGCTCTGATGTTCTTAGTGCTGTATTTAAACTTTGACTGCCATGGAATTTCAGCTAGAAAACATCAAAGCTAAACATGCTCTTTCGTGCTTAATTTTAGGGGGGTCATATTGCACATTTTGACATTTTTTGCCCCTCATACCATTTTATAGTGACCCCTCATTCTAGCAAAATTTGAGCATTATCACTATCAGCATAATTTTCACTGTCATTTTTATTCCATTATTCATGAGTGGACTCTCCATCAAGAACTTCACAACCTTCAACAGGTGAAACACTGTCGTCTACCACTCCATCCAATATTTGCTAAGCACCCAGTGGCAATTTCTAAAAATTTTAACAAGGGGGGCTCTAGGCACAACCCCACCCATAGCTTGGGTGTGACCAAGCTACAACCACGCCTATATTCTCAAAGATGGAAACATGATAATTTAGTTTAATACTGATATAGCATAATCAACAATAAGAAATGCCTCAATAACCATACAGCAGTGCACAATTGAACATAGCACTTTTGAAGCAAGGTCAATGGATTCTGAAAAGCTAAGCCAATGCAACAGTTTTAGGGGGGCTGAGTCCCCCAAAATGAGCAGAAAATTTAACAACAGGGGCTCCACACCCCTTGAGCCCCCTAGAACTCACCCCTGTTAACACCATCTTTTCAGTTTAGTTCAGGTGTTATCATTATAATTTGATCAGGGACAATAGTAGGGCAGGAGGGGCAGAAGTTTGGAAAAGGGCACTTGCACTGATTATGATGTCATAATGATGCCAGAATTTGAACTTAGCAGTTACTTTTCACAAACATATGATCCCAACAATTGTTGCATTTCGTGGCAAGTCATGAAATCCTGAAGATAAAAGGAGATCGAGCCTGAAAAATGAAGAACTTTTGCCCCCTACCTCTGTTCATTGAGGACAAGGAGTGCGCTGCCCCCCTTCACCTCTGTGCTCCGGTAGCCCTAGATTCACTACATAAAACTCATAAAAAACGATAATACAATGAAAACAAACAGAAACACAGTAATGATACAAATAAAAACAATTTTAACAAAGAAATTTCATGCACAGAATTACTTAAAGGAGGAACTCTCTCAATAGACAAACTAGTCGAGGAGAGAGCCCTCCCCCCCAAATATCCTAAAGTATTAGCATGTGCTAACGAGTGATCATCCATAAGCTTACATTGCGCAGTGGGAATAGGCTAAGTTTACTGTTTAACCTAGCCTATTCTGGTGGTATTATCAACTTTCTCCTCCTTCAGGGTCGTAGCTATTTTCCCGGTAGGTCATTTTACTTCTACCCCTCAACTTTATGAAAATCTAGAAAATATCCACTCTCCCTTGCTACTTCGAACTTCTCCCCCCTACAATTAAGTACAAAAGCCTGAACAAGAACTAGGCCAGTTGAAAAACTCAGTCAAGAGGTGAGCTCTAGTTAGTTAGTCTGTGTATTAAACTCCTCAAACGCTTGCAGCAACACTACATATATTGACCCTCAACAACATTTAAAAGCCTTTAATGTCATCATCGTGCACTATGGAAGAATTGCTCATCCTCTGGGACAAATACAATAATCAGAAAGCAAAAACAAACATTGTGACAGATTACCATTATGCCGTCTGCAGTACTTAATGCTTTCAATGACTTCTCAAACTGATCTCCCACTGTGTGATGCACTCCAGGAAGATTTCACAAGCCTCGTTCCTGATATATACCACACGTCATTTTTATGCCGAAAGCTTATTGACAGAAGCCAGTCATCAGAAGGAGAGCTAACAAAAGCCTGTTTCATGCCCCAAAAGAAGGGGCAGTGGCGGATCGTGCTATTGGGCATTATGGGCAATGCCCCCCACTGAATAATAACTTAAAAGAAAGAACTATGCGATTAATTTATAACGCTGAGAAAAATTTAAATTGTCATATCCCAGCATGTTTCACAAGGCATTCAGGGGCGCGAGATTCGATTACTTCTCATTTTCTTGACTTGAGCCTCATACATAAACATTTAAAAAATGATGTCATTTTCCGGGCAAACTAGATTCTGCCCTTGGAATCCACCTTTCGACGTAAAGTCCATGTGTTACAAGGCGTCACATGACCTTTAAAATTGCGCGCAATGATTGGTTAAGGTCTTATCTTTGTAACTAGAAGCGCGAAAACTAGGACAAGTCTGCGGCCATTTGCTGTGAATGTGAAGAAACCTTTCTATTAGTGTGAAAACTAGAAAAGTTCGGCGATGTCAACTCTACATCCACCTTTGAATGACATAGACAAAATAGACGTTTATGACTTGCGGATGTTCCAGTTGTCAAAAGGGTAGACTTGGACGTCACGCTGGTGCAGACTTTAATCAATTTAGGCCGTGAAGGTAGTGTTGACTTTCACAAAAATCCTTTTCTTCATTTTATGAGCATTGTATTGCCTGTAGTCGTTGTGGTATTGCTTGCAGTAACAGTGTTTCACCATTTTAAGTAGTTGTAGTTCTTTCCCACAGACTACAGTCCTAGCTTTCGCGTCCTTGTTTACAAAAATAAAAGCTTATCTAATCATAAGAGGTGGTGTAGTGTAGTGTAGTGTGTTAGGAGTAGTACCTTTGTAAACCTGTCAGCCGCACATTTTCCAATGTGGATAGGAGCACTGGTCTCCATCTACTACATAACTCTCACTTATGGCTCCAAGAAGTCGGTAATGCACACCGGCGGCCACACCACGGTACCTCACCTCGGCTGGTGAGCAAACCTAAGTAGAGGGTAGCAGCAATCTTTAAAGGGTTGTTGTATATGTGACGTCACCCCTTAAGTGCATGGAGACTGGAGTGGTGGAAGAGGCGAGAGAATCATCAAATGATCAACGGCTCTGAAAGCATGACAGCGGCTCTGAAAGCATGACAGCAAGATGTATGGCACATCAAGGGCATTATCATGACGAAGATGAGACATGGGCAGCCACCGTGGAAGGGATTAGGGCCCCACCATGTACTCTCGTATAATCAGTCATGAATCAAAGGAATAACGGTAATAAACATAATAAGGAAGGTGAAATCGGGACCCCTGTGATGACACTGGATTTGGGCTACAGGGAGGATGATGTTGAATTCTTGGTAAGTACGACAACAGATGAAGGCAAGGACTCAAACCCTCATGGGAGGTCATTGCCTGAAAGAGTTGCTCTGAAAACTAGGAATAGACTCTTATGCATTGGCACATGGAATGTCAGAACACTATGCCAAGCTGGAAAATTAAATAATACTTTAAATGAAATGGATAACATGAAATTGGACTTGCTGGGAATCTCAGAATGCAAATGAACAGATAACGGGACCATAGTGAATCAGATAATGGAGTAGGAATCATAATGAGAAAGGAAATAGTAAGATCCTTAATAGGGTATTGGGCAATCTCTGAAAGAGTGAAAATGATAAAGTTACAAGGAAAACCTTTTAACATAAGTATTATCCAGATTTATGCTCCTACACAAGATCATGAAGACGAAGAAATAAAGTTATTCTATGATGAAATCCAAACTGCAATAAAAAATGTGAAGACAGATGACATGCTCTGTGTTATGGGAGATTTAAATGCCAAAGTAGGTAAGGAAAGAACTACTGATATAACTGGTCGATATGGTTTGGGAACGCGGAATAAACGTGGAGAAAGATTGATAGAATTTTGTCAGCAAAACGAATTAATTATAACGAATACCTATTTTAAACAACACCCAAGAAAATTATATACATGGAAGAGTCCAGATGGAGATACCAGAAATCAGATAGATTATATATTAACAAATAAAAGATTCAGAAACTGTGTGAAACAAGCAAAAACTTATCCGGGGTCAGACATAAATTCAGATCATAATCCAGTAATAGTAAAGATGAAGATTCAACTAAAGATACTAAACAAGACAAATAGAAACAACAATTTGATTTCAGCTTACTTAAGAATAACTCATATGCAGCTAGATACAACATTGAAATTAGAAATAGATTTCATGCTCTTCAAATAGAAGAGCTTGAACAGCAGTTTGACGAAGAAGAACATATTGAAGACATTTGGCGTAAAGTGAAAGAGAGTATTATAGCAACAACAAAAGGACTTCTCCCTTTAAGAACAAAAAGGAATAAACAAATATGGATGACCGATGATATTCTAAGTAAGATAGACAAACGGAAAGCTCATAAAAATGTCGATAGAGACAAATATAACCAGTTAAGCAAAGAAATAATTAATGACTGCAGAAAAGCAAAAGAAATTTGGAATCAATAAGCAATGTGAAGAAATAGAAGAACTAGAGAAACACCATAATTCGAAAGAAATGCATGCTAAAGTCAAAGAATTATGGCGAAATAAAAAGTATAACAACAGGAATGGATGCATAATGGATAAAGAGTGAAATCTCCTCTTTGAGGAGGAAGATATCGCTATTAGATGGAAAGAGTATATTACGGAATTATATGATGATAACAGAGCTGAAATGCCTAAATTTACAATGACGACTGGATACAACATATTGCAAGAAGAAGTACAGAAGGCCATAACTTCAATGAAAAATGGTAAAGCAACCGGGTCAGATGAAAATCAACTGAAATGTTAAAAGCTCTAGTTGACCGCAATGTAAAAGCAATAACAAAGCTTTGTAATATAATATATAACACAGGGTATATACCAACTGAACTAGAGAAATCAATTTTCATAACAATTCCCTAAAAAGCAAAAGCACAGGACAGTACAGAGTTTAGAACTATCAGCCTTATAAGCCACGTCATAAAAATCCTACTGAAGATCATACAAAAATGCATAGCAAACAAGATCGATCAAGAATGTTGTAATCTTCACAGTGGGTTCAGACCAGGAATAGGTACCAGAGAAGGACTATTTAATTTACGAACAATTCTAGAAAGAGCAATAGAGGTACAGCAGGACGTGTATATATGCTCTATTGACTATACGAAAGCCTTCGATCGAGTTAACCATACCAAGCTAATAGAATGTTTGAAAGAAATAGGAGTGGACGACAAAGATCTACAAATTATCATCAAAATGTACTGGGAACAGACTACAGTGGTAAGAACTAAGACTGGGATTCAAAATAAAGAAAGGTGTAGGACAAGGTTTTTTACTCTCACCAAACCTCTACAATTTGTATACGGAAAAGATATTTAGAGAAATTGAAGGCATACCAGGTGTAATTATTGGAGGAGTAAACATAAATAATTTAAGACATGCGGATGATAATGGGCATTTAGCAATTGATTCTGGAAAATTACAAGACCTGATAAATACAGTAAATGAAAAAGGAAAAGAACATGGGATGGGCATTAATGTAAAGAAAACTAAAGTGATTTTTTGTAACTAAGAAAGAAGTCACACCAAGTGCTAAAATAACAATAGAAGGGAGGGCAATAGAGCAAGTTAAGAAATTTATATACCTAGGATATTTAATAACAGACAATGGGAAGAGTGATAGTGAAATAAAAAGACGAATAGAAATAGCAAGGGGAGCTTTTAACAACATCACAAAAGTCATAACATCAACAAAAATAAGTATATCAACCAGATTGGGACTAATAAAATATTATGTGTGGTCAACACTTTCTTATGGTGCAGAAACCTGGACAATATCAAAAACATTTACTGGAAGAATAAACGCCTTTGAAATGTGGATGTATAGAAAAATGCTAAGACTTTCATACGCTAAACACAAAACAAATGAAGAAGGTCTAGGCATGTTAAATACAGAAAAGCAATTGTTGTCTAACATTGTCAAACGAAAATGTCAATATTTTGGTCACCTAATCAGACGGAATGAGTTACAACGTCAACTGCTTGAAGGAAAGATCAATGGCAAGCGCAGCAGAGGAAGACCAAGAATTACATGGATGGACAACCTAAAGAAGTGGACTAGAAAATCATGTGGAAATTTGATACGAGTAGCAGAAGACCGTGAAAAGTTAAGATTCATGATAGTCAACGTGCTAAAAGCATTAGACACACTATGATGATGCATCATAGAAGACTATTTGAAAGGCCACGTGACCACAACTAGCACGTGGATTTTGCGTCGAAAAGGTGGATTGGCTACCTGACATGCACAATAGCAAGGATCAAAAGCCCAATTCCGACAAAAGAGGCACCCGATTGGCTGAAATTGACAAAATTTGGGCAAGAAACATTTTGCCCTCTCCGGTACAACAACAACAGTAACCACAGCATACTACCGCAAAAGATCTCAATCAAACTATTCGCATTCTTCAGTAATACTTGCTGATTACTTAACTCATTGGTTAATGCTACAATGTAAGTTATTGAAGGTAGTTAGAGCTCTTAGCCTGTGTCATTAGAAGGAGTAGGGGAGGAGAAGCACTAGTAGCCTGCGTCTTGCAACAGGATCTTGTATCAAGACAGCTTGCATATGCCATCAATTGCGATTGACTACATCAAGTTCTATGGTACTATTTAGACAAAAGCACCAGATAACGACCGTACCCTTTGTGAATTAGCGAAATCTGGGCTGTCTGAAGAAATCTGGGAGGTCTGGCGAAGTTACCGTGCGCGGGTTATCAATCTACACCTTTCTTCTCAATGCACAGGAATTTCTCACTATTTACGTTTGTCATAAATGCTGACGGGGCCAAAGTCAGTTGTGCTTTAGTGGTCATGAAGTTTAGTTGCATACGTGTTGTCGTTATAAGAGTTTTAGTTGTGTTTTTGGTCACCGTGAGATGTTGTCATATTGCTGAAGCTGCAGTTGTCGAACTTGATTATTTAAGGTACTCTTCATTGTTCAGCTCTATGCATCCTAGAATGCTGGAGATCATTCAAGCTTGTCTCCAGATTTACTGGAGCGCTGGAGACAAGCTTGAATGCTAGAGTCTCCAGCAGAATGCTGGAGACTTGGCAACTATACAGTTTTTGCCACTGTCTGGCGTGCCAGATAGGAAAAATAAGACTAGTCATATATATTGTAAATCCCTAATACCTAATCACTCTCTTGAGCTCCATCAACCTACCCAGCCCGTGTGCCGTCATGGTATGCCTTTCGTGGCCCCAAGCTCTAAATGAGTTTGACACCCCTGCTCTAGAGCGAATGCTATTTCTCCAACTGCATGCTATTTTTAACTTATCTTTCTGTCATTGTCAAGAAATTATTAATCAAACTAGCATTTCAGTTTGTAAAACCGGATATTTTACGCGGGCGGCCTGTACCAAGTGTAAACGCCAAAAGAGAATCAACACAGAAAAATCCACTGATCTATGAAAGCCAGTCTTTAATTCGTAACTTGTTAACGAACTTAGTTCGGCGAGGTGACTTGCGTCCCTGCCATTGAACTCGAGTGTGCGTCACTTATTTCCGTTCTATAGCTACTTATATACATTCTCGTACGTTAGTTCCTTGAATGCGGATGCTACTAACAATTCAATACAGAATAACTGCTGTATCTTAAAATGTATAATTATGGGAAGAAGAGGAAGTGGTTGTAACTTTTTAATTGGCACATAGTTCCTAGTTCAGCACAGACTTTCTAATTTCATAGTGACTATCCGAGAATATGACTGAATAAAAGTGATTTAACTGACTACTGATTAGTGCTGCAAGAATACAATTTGATACAATTTGTGTTGATATAATTTCATTGCAGTGCCTATTTTAGAGTGGTCTTCGCCACATGTTGAAATTATGGATTGTTTGAAGAATGTGGTCTCCAAAAAGGTTCAAGTAGGGTGTGGTTATGCTTTATTATAGCATAGTGTGCTCTTGGAAAATTTCCTTAGAAGAGGCCCAGTTTCATAGGACATGCCCCCCTATTGGTGATACCCTTGCCCTGATCCTACTCTAATTTTTTTCTATTCAAGGATCAAAACTTTTCTGTATCAGAATTTGATGTGCAACTAGAGGGGAAATCAATGAAGAAATCGTGTACTTGTTGACAGAAGAACTGTCAAAGTATTTAATAAATTTGAAAGATCTTGGAAAATCTAAAGTCTCCAAAGTCTTTAAAACTCTTTGAAACTCAATTCAGTTCAATTGAGTTCAGTTCAGTTCAATTCAGCTCAACTCAGCTCAAAAGCTTTACTACATGCATGGGCAATCTTCTTTCTCAAATGGGCTAAATTTTGTATTGTATAAAAGGCCGTGGGCCATAAGCAGAGGAAATGTAATAAAATATATTGGACCTGCACACGCTTTCATACGCGATAAAGTTATGTAAAATCTTTTCCAAAGTATTCATATCATAGCGTTGGAATACAGGGCTCTCAGTTAATGTGTGGTTTCCCTTCATTGTGGGAATGGTGGTCTAGTATTCGAATGCTTCTTCACCTCGATGTCCCGGACGTATCAAATAAGTTCAACTATATTCCAAGGAAAACTCTTGTAAATCTTGAAAAATCACACTGTATAGTGTTCTTCTCACAAAAACCCAAATTTCAAACATTATTCAAAAATTTATCAATTCATAAGGGAGGGCATAAAAATTCTTCGCGGGCCGGATTGAAACTATTTGTGGGCAGGATTTAGCCCGCTGGCCATAGGTTGCCCATGCATGCTTTACAGTATTTTTCAAAATATCAGTAGATTTTCAAACAATCTTCTCAAAATAATAGCTCTATAAAATGTATTCTGAAAATCCCAAACATTCTTTCAAACCAATGTTGTAGCTTTGCACCAATCTATCCTTTTTATTTGAGCAAAATGTTCAAATATATCTGCAAGCGAAAGAAAGAGTCTGTCAGAGTGAATGCAAATCAGCTTCCATATGACAACTTACGTACGAGCAAGAATACCTAAGGAACCGTAAGATCATCAAGTCTGGCTTGGCAGTACAGAACTGATTCTTACCAGGAATAGATGCGAAGCACAGAAACAAATTCTCAAATGCGCTGGCAAAAATGAACTAGTTTATATACATAACAGGGCGATGCAGCAAAAAGATTGTCAAACAGTGCCTTATGTTCTTTGCAAGCTTGTGTTAGGATAGATAGCAGCAAGCACAAAAAGTGAGGTTTTTTTATGTCAATGTTTTTACACATTAACGTTTTATATAAATGAAAATAAACTATCCTGTGAATTTGAATTATTTCGATTACAATGATGATTATTTGCTAAACCTAATAGTTCACACATCAAACAAAAATATTGCGTTTATAATAGAGTTAAGAAAACAGCAAAGCTTAATTGAGTAAAACAACCGAATAATTTAGCTCCTAAATAAATTTTTTGCAGAGAAGTATTGGAAAAATGTTCTTGCACTGGTGATCAATTACTAATTAATATTTGACAAATATCAAAATATTTAAATTGATTTATACATCAAGACTTTTAATAGTGGTGGTATTTCTTCTTTCATGATCAAAAAGGCTGTGATTTCCATCCTGGCAGTACAAATGACCTACAAATCTATGTATAGTCGATCAGATGGCGCGCTTTAACATCATAGAAATAGTATTTAACATCCAGAGCCGTGAAGACTCCAACCCACACAATAGCTGGATATCAAACAGAGTGAGTGTATATTCAGCTGCAGTTTTGATTAAGAAAAAGATGAGGATAGGCATATGAACAGAACCACAATCTGACGGCGCCTAGTCGCTTCAGATCCAAAAATAGATTCTTAAAAACTTATTGCATATTGATGATTTGATCCGATGATAACGGGAGAAGCAGAAAAATTAAATCTGATGTTAAGGCAAACGACAAATAAGTTGTTTGGGATTCCAATGTAAAATTCACCTTTAAAACAAATGAAGGATGTTGATAGGAGCTATGGCACCTCATTCAGCAAAGACAATCAGATAATCCCACGTAGACTCTTTAAGTATTTGCATCAGACTTCAGTCCAAAAGCATTCATCTTTTTGTCAAGTGAAGACATGCAAAGGAATTTTTTCATAGGAACTTCTGTCATAAATTGCACAAGTGGTTGCACACAGCATCTTAACAGTGAACAGTCAGAATATTCCGAAGTTTCTATTGGGTATTAAAGTAAGTTAAAAAGATAATTTCTTCTTTCATAGCTTTGTAGCTCTCGCATGACTAGTAAGGGCTGTTCGTAGAAAAGTTCGTGAAATGCTCTCCATGGGTAGTGCAAGAAGCTATGTCAACAGAACGCAAAAAGTCAACACTATTAAGCAAAGACATTTTTGTACGATACACTACTTTGCATTGCAAATCATTGCTAGAAGCCTACTTTTTGCCGGCTTTTCGCATGCGCTTATCACCGAGAAGGAGGAAATAGAGTGATTGGCATCTCTAAGTAGTATCACAATGATAAAAGGCTAGCAGCTGTAGAATCCCGATGCTTATAGCCTTTCCAGATTTGAGGCTTCGGAAATTTGAAAGTTTGGGAGATTAGAAATTTATTTGAACTCCTCCCAATGCGTCCTTGTCCCAACTGCAAAATTAATAAAGAAGCATCAGTTTTTACAGAATGAGAACGTATTTTGAAGAAAGTGAATATATTTTGATTGATAAGAGCGTGCCTTAATTTCCTCTAAAGCAAGCGGTTGCAAAGTATTGTTCATCACAATTCCATTTCATTTTGTGCTCTCTCGCTCAAAAATTTGTCCTCTGTCCTTTATCATTGTGAACGCTTGCTCTTTGTGATAGTTCATTCCAGTGTTAAAGGTGCCAAAACGCAACATAAGTGACACGATTATGTGATAAATTCCTATAGAGCAAGACATATCTTCCTTAGGTAAACCAATAGAAAATCAATGATTATAATGTTGGTTTTTCACACTTTAGAGCACCACTCTATTTGCTCTAGCAAGCGGAGGCAAAATTGATTCCAAGCCATTTTGCGTACGTAAATTGTTGGGATCAATATATTGGATAAAGATTCTGAAGTCAAGATAGTAAAATCTGTGCTGTTTAGTAATTTGGTAAATGAGAATCACGAGTGAAGCAATGCACTACTGCTGCCTGGCCTCAAAATTAGCTTCCTAAGCAGGCAGGTAACTTATCCTTAGAGTTCAAGAATGAAGGAATACAACGATTCAGACTCTCTTGGAAATATCACAGCAAATTTAACAAATGGAGTCGGAAACTCTACGATATATGGCAGTGTTGATAGCCAAGGTTTACATCCATTGTATATAGCTCTATATGTATCTGCAGCTGTGATGATATTGCCTGGATTGGCTGGTAATGGACTTATAATTGCTGCTGTTACAAAGGTGCGAACCTTGCGCAATGCTACAAACTATCTCATAAGTAGCCTTGCAGTAGCTGATTTAATCATGATGTTTGTTATGGTCTCATTCCTCCTTTATGATGGTTTAGAACTCAGTCTTCCGGACAGCATGCGGTTCTGGCTGTTTCCATCATTAGACATAGCCATCGCTTCGGCGTCAATCCTTAGCCTCGCATCGGTCAGCTTCGACCGAGCACTGGCCGTTACGAGACCATTGCATTACAATCAATTATTCAATCGTCGAAGAGCACTGCACGTGATCATCGTAATATGGACATACGTCATTTTCATCTTCACCTTGAGCATCCTGAGGAGCGAGTTCTTCAGTACAGCTTACCAATACACAGTACTAACGATTGCATATCTCATTGGTTTTATCATTCCATGTGTCGTGGTAGCGATATCGTACGCTGTCATCCTCTGCGTTACCCTTCGAATAATCAAAATGTCAAGACGTTTGGAGAAATCGCTAAGAGTGAACAGTCTTGATGGTGAGAGTAGAAAGAAGCAAGGAAAGAAGAAACTACAGTTGTACGAGGCTAAGGTTGCTGTCAACCTCATGCTCATTCTGGTTCCGTTTCTGGTGGGTTGGGGGTTTTACTTTGGCACTTTCTGGTCCGAGCATATCAATAGTGATGCAGCAAGAAGACCTCCCATTTATGAATGGTTTCTTTTAGTGATTCCATGGTTCATAAGCAGCATAAATCCAGTCGTTTACATTCTTATGACAAAGGTATTGCGTCATGGCTGCCGTAAGCTGATATGCAGCTATTTCAAAAGAAGAAGGAATCAAGATAGTCGAAACAGATCATCGTCATTCCACAAGATGCTTATATTTGGCAGACGTCAATCAAGCTTTGAAACTCAAAGCAAGAGCCTAATAAACCTGTGGTCACGTGGTAAGAGGTCGGGCAGCGCCGATACTATATTGCTACGCTTGAATCGTTCTAGCTTCCTTGTAAGCAAAGATAACGGAAAGGTTGCTGAGAAGGAGGAAGAGCAAGCATCATAGCAAAACGTTATTTAATTTTGACTTGCCACCAATTGAATACGAAAGAGCTGACTATACCTTAACTGATGTAAATAAAAATCTTGATTATTGAAGTTATCAATAGATGTATCAAAAAGAAAATACAATAAAATTTATTAGCTTTACCTCTTTCATTTCACTTGATTGTATTTGTTCTTGATGAAAGCGTGGGCTAAAAATAATTCTGCTTTAAAGCATATTTAACTGGCGCTACTTGTTTCGAACTTTTCCTACGTTCATAACTAAAATCATCAACCATGAATGATGCCAACCTTTAGCCAATAGTTCAACACCTAAGATGACACCAGGGCAGTAGTAGGAAATAGGTACACTCTTTCCAGTGGCGAGAGTAGAACTCGAGAACACTCAAATACAGAAAAAAATGGAGCATGGAAAATGAAAGAGCGTTTCCTTTTTCAATTAGCGTCACTACCATTCAGGCACCGATGATAAAACTAGAGACTAGGTCTTACGATACGTAACATTTCAGAATGTAGGTAACCTCTCATAGAGCATAACAAAATTAAAGATATCAAAAGCAATAAGGGAGATGTAACTATCGAAAAGACGTAGATATCACGGAGCTCACTCGCTTATGAAAGTAACCAGAAACGAGATCCTATTTGGGTACATAACAAGCACTGACTGTAAAAGCACTTTGGAGAGGCAAAAGCCTTATTTTGTTATGTTAATCACCAGACTAGTGGTTCTTTTGGGGGCAAAACCATGCAAACTTCTTCAATTGGGGGGCAATGTCCCCCATCCCCCATGCAGTTACTTGCTTGGTACATAAATGACGATATGCACTTGTTATCTTGAACCAATTCAAAGGAAAAAAGTGTGACAAAGATAGAGTGCTTTTCTTATTTCTTATACTATGGTAAGACGATTTTATGAATATGAATAAATTCAACAACAATTTCAAGATATAGATTCCCAAATCATAATTTGTTACTTATCTGTACTACAACAAAACAGAACAATTCCATATTATTTTGTCAATAACTATGAAAGCGTCACTCGGAATGATCTTGAATCACTGCCAAGCTGATTGCGAACAGTGCATCGATAGGTACCAGCATCAGAAGAAGTCGCTTTTGGAATCATCAAAATCATTCCAATCACACTTCGATCGTAAGTCAGTATGTCTTTTTGTATTGCAGAAGCAGGTATGCTACCTGAAAAGTAATTAATGAAAACAGAATAAGTATTACTAGGTGAGTCATGTGGTATGAGAAATGAGAAGTGAGCTACCATGCAAGATATTTTCACAAAAGAAGGCAAAAGGGCGATAACAAAACAGAGAGGGCGTAATTTGGGCAAGTTTAGGATGAATAGGGAAATTCTGACATAAACAACACCATCAAGACACCTTTCCATCTTCCAAACGATAGAGCTTACAAAAGCCTCAAAGGTATTGCTGCAAATGGTTACCAGTCATGGGGGGGGGGCTACCTGTCATGGGATGGTTACCAGTCATGGGGGGCACATACTCTCAAGTGCCAAATAAACGTCCTCCCTCGCTTATTAATTTCTCGATTATTTTCCAACCCCTCGGGCTTCATAAAGACCCCATTTATTGATTTTAAGAAAAATACAGTTTTTGTGAATTCTTCATTTTATTTCCTGTCTTTGTTAGTACTATTCACATCCACTTTGCAATGCAGAATAGCATCCTTCTGTTATTATTTTAGTTTCAAGGGTGCCTACACATTTTTTGATTTTATCCTTTGTGACAACCTGTTTTTGTTCTTTTCGTAGCTTTATAGTCAATTTAAGTTATTTCTCAAAATTCGACCCTCCGTTTATGCTGACCACTCCATTTATTAAAATTCGAATTTTTCCCGACCCCCCTGTTTATTCCAACCTCCCGTTTATTTGACACTTGAGAGTACAAGAAAATAAAATTAGCGGGTTGCTTTTATCAATGTTGCAGAAAAGGGCAAACATTTAAAATCAATCTACATCACCTGAATCCTTAGACCAAATTCTAGTTGGGTCTGGTAGAATGGTTCCTTTGAAGATACAAGCAAGATTCAGTGCATTGCCAAGCTGCCCAGGAACCTGTGCCTTCGGCATAACATAGTCAATCTTTGGAGCACCTGTAAGGTTCAAGCAACATATTAAGAAGCATTTCCTCATCAGCAAACAAATGTTTGTTCATATCTTATTGCTGTAACACAAATTCTAATAGGTTAATTTGCTGCATATTAGCAAATAATCCTTTGAAACCATCTCAATGGTTCCAGATCGCAGACTTGAAAATTTCATCACCTATTTCCACTTACTAAAACACTCCCCAACTAAGCAAACCTAAAGATTTCAAAGTTTTAAAATGGATAAATAAGCACAATACATTGACTTTGTGAACGCAAATCGATATTAACAACTATGGAAGTCAAAAGAAACTATTTACCTGGGGAATGTTTGGGTCCCTAAACTGCCTATTGAATATTGACTCCTCAAAAATTAGACCCCCCCTAATCTATGCTTTTTTAACAAAACACTAATCCCCTCCCCATTATGCCTCTTACTATTCGATGCCAAAGAAATTTGGTACGCAGAACTTTCTAAACTAAAATATGAGTGAACTTTAAATTACCAAAAAGTTGCCTATCCTAGCTATCTAGCATCATCCTTCTATGAGGATGCTGATTCTTTATCCTATATGGATACACGCGTGTACATTTTTACGTACTATGTGGATACGGGTGTGCAAACACGTACACTATAAAGATAATGGTGCGAACACATACAAGAGTATCCACATCGCATATGAAATTAAATTTCAAATAAATTCAAAAAGCTTCCCCTTCTGTGTAGAATTACATTATGCACAAATACTCGTGGGTGTATCTGCTTGTCCATGCAGGCATCTATGTATGCGCATGCACGTATGTAAAAAAACTTTATCAACGACTTTCTTACCAACACATCGACTCCGACTGTCTGACCCAATAGAAAGCGTAGTTGTTCCCTGGGGACATGTTTCACATTCACTCGACCCATTGACGTCATTGTAGGTGCCTAACGGGCAAGGTTGGCAAGGATCTCCAGGGCTGTTCAGCCCAGTAATGGAGAAATGTCCAGCAACACATTGAGCTGAATGGAAAATAAAACTTTATATTCGAGAATCTGGAAATTTGCTATAAATACTGATGTTCGTAGTTTGCATGAATACCAGAATGAGACCCAAGACAAGGATACGTGTTCATATGCAAAACAAGGCTGCACAAGCAAAAACCATTTGTGTAGTAATAATAATAGAACGGACCAATGCAAAAGATTTATTGATTTCTAAGCATTCTATGATTGAGCCACAGACATCATGAAAGAAATATAAAAAGATGACAAATGGAAGATATGAATAGTCAAAAATAGACAAAAAAGATAACGAAAGAATGAAAGAGAATAAAAGAGTACAAATTGGAAACGAAGCTCGTGGCATTACGCAGTGACTTTGGTTGTAAACGACTTACATAGACACTGACTCTGCTTTGTTGAGCCTGATTGTAGCGTTGAATGGAATTCAGGACATGGTTCGCACTCTGTCATACCTTCGTCATCTTGGAAGAAACCAACCGGGCATTCCTGGCATGTTGGAGAAGTGGCGTTCATGTAATGACCTCTTGGACATTCGTCTGTAATAAGCATTTCACTACTTTTTCAGAAGTCTAAGGTGCTACATTAGACAAACATGCTACGTAAGAGAAACATGCTATAAAAGACAAACACCCATCTCTAAAGCTGGTATTCGTGTATTTGTCTTTTTGATAAACCAAAAGCAACTGAAAAAGCCGCTTTTCTTGCAAATTAAAATTTTTCATTCATAAATATTTATTCAACAAAAAGATGATAAATTGATGGTAATGACTATGATCATACTGAAAAAGATCATTTGTACCACAACCATGGCGATCAAACAAGCGATTACCGTGATCTACTATATATATATATATATATATATATATATATATATATATATATATATATATATA
>WIPJ01000776.1:295816-325816 GCA_018155075.1 Cassiopea andromeda | reverse complement strand
TTGAAAGTCGATAGCCAGTGTTACACGAGCAATAGCGCCCACCATCATAGTTGTGGCAATTGTGATCACAACCTCCATTTTCTGCTGCACATTCATTAATATCTAAAATCCAAAACAACATTCATAAAAAGCAACTGTTTGTAGGTGTATATCATAGCATTACGTTTTATGTGTTAAAAAATGACTTGAAACAACTTGTAATCACTTTAAAGCAAACTGAATCCCTATAATCACTTTAAAGCAAACTGAAGCACTTTAATCACTTTAAAGCAAACTGAATTTAAATTCTAAGCTCATCTCCTTCGTTCGCACCTTCACAGCCATATGGACTATTTGCTTTCCTCTTGAAACCTGCTCTGCATTCACACAGATATCCTCCATCCGTATTTCTACACATTTGCTCACATCCACCGTTGCCTGTACCACATTCATCGATATCTGTTTTATATCAAAAGAAGCCACTCTAATCATAGTCGAATAGAAAATTCATTGGAGCTAGGTTTCCAATAAAACTGAAGAGGTCGTAAAACGAACATGACATAAAATAAGCTTACATCAATTGACAAGGGAAACAAGAGCATCCTAGGAGATATCAGATAAAACAGGAACAAAATTGTGGACAAGTACTACAATCACTACTTGGGTTGAATTAAACGTGGTTAATTGTAGTTCAGGTTGCAGTAAACGAAGCACCAGCATGCAGCCTCAGTCTGTTGTGGTGCTACTCACTTGAATTCTCTTTTTCTCATCTTCGTTCAAAAACGTATGTGGAATTCCTAGTTATATTCTTCATGCAGCACAACAGCTCACTTTACTGAATCAAGTTCTCTTCAGGAAACAGGGAAACAAGATCTAACTTGGGAATGATGTGTCCATGAGGATATAATTGATTTGCTTCATACTAGATAAATATATTTGAAATAATTGGATCTACAATATATCATGCAAACTATCCGGTAAAGTACATTTCATTGTCTGGAGTCATAAAACCAGATGTAATGAAGTTGTTCAGAAGGACTATAAGCAACATACCAACGCATTCTGTAAGGCTATCATCCTTAAGGATATACCCAGGTGAGCATGCACAGTAATACCCTCCAGGATAGTTTGAGCAATATGCATGCTTATCAGCTCTACACCCGCCATTGTTTATGTTGCATTCATTGATGTCTGCACGAAAAAGAGAACAAACATTTGAAACAGTCTCTAAGTGCCTCCATTCAGAGCTGAATCTGATGAACGCTATTTATTCATGAAAAAACAATTTTCCAAAGCAATGGATACGATAAACATACCTAAGCAAGATTTTGCATCGTATGCCAAAGCATATCCAGAGAAACAGCCGCATGATGTTTTCTTGTCGCATTTATTGTAGCAAATTTGATCACAGCCACCATTTTCAAGCAAGCAGAAGTCAGCTAGGCCACCTAGAAAGCAAGCCTAACAATTATAAACCAATCAATTTACTGTGTGTTATTTTCTATAAAGGAGATATATCTTCCTTACGGGATGAAAGAGTGTAGCCGCTCAAGTGTGCAAGCTAAAATAGCATCTGTGCTCCAAAAGTAAAATAGATCCGCATGAAAGATGGTTCTCCTACACCATGGATAAATTAATTGCTCTGATGAATGAATATTCTATCATAAAGTGAACTAACACTATATCTGCTGTACTGGTAAAAAGTATACAAGACTTAGAATAACCGGGCCTTCCAATTCAAATCCGTGTGATTGATCCTATCAACATCAACAATAATTACGAATCAAACGACTTCAACGACACATCGCAACATATTCGACAAAGTGCACCATACATCATATGACAAAGTCACTCACCAATCCTTGAATTCACAATGACCTCACATACTGTAAGAATGCCACGGCCATACATTTGAACGGCAACATATCTTCCCGGAATGGGAGGGTTGCATTGCAACCTAACTGCTTCGCCATCCGCTGCATTTCTGACACGATCATGACAAACTGGGTTACTTTTGTGATTTCTCTCGTATCGACCGATGTGAACTTGTACATTCTTGAAACGGTCTCCGTGTTCACCTCTGTTTATGATCGTTACATCTGTAACATAATCGTGATAGAATTTGCAGGGCAAGTAATGCTTTAGGATTACTATGTCCTATACGCAAGTCTCTATTGCTTTTCTATCAAGTTACAAGCTAAAGATACGTTTAACTAAGTGAATAAAATCAAATGGGACCAATGAGGAATTCAACTTAAGGCAAATTCCACAGGATTGAAAACCTAAAGTTTACTGAGGTATAGTTTGCATGTGGAACTTTGCAGTTTCAAAGTCTTGCCCATAAAAGCAAAAGATTAAAATAACACTTTTACTAAAAAAAACAACATGCTTTATTCCCAACAGCAAAAGAACAACATTAATTAGGTTTGCTATCTGAAAATCGAAGTGAGGAACTGGAATTGGGTTATTGGAAATAATACCTGTCACGATATATTCTCTCCCCAAATCCACTCGCCACCAAGGATCTACTTCATTATCTGTATGTGTACATGATTTATCAGACCAATGGAACTTGAAGTTTCCATCAACACCACGGCTCGCAAATCCATTATGCTTAGTGCTTGACTGAACTGCGGTTTTGTGTAGGGCAATATCTTGAAAGAGACAAGAAAGTTGAAGACATGATAACTTCTTAAGCAATGAAACAAACTAAGCAACTGTAGTTGATAACCTTGATTTCTCTAGAAATAGCAAACAGGCAAATTCAAGCAGTGCAAGAGAAATTATAAGAAACAACTCCTCGTGAATTTTCAAAACATTGTAAATGACTACATTTAACTTAATAGCAATTTAAAAAGTATAGCTATTTTCTAATAAGAAGAATTAAGATCACAAAAAACTTTTCAATAGCATGGCAAAATGATCAGAAGTTGAATGAGCAAAATGTCAGTGTGAGCTCCTACAAAATTTTAGAAATACATAGAAATATGCATTTCATCAAAACTTTTTCTAAAATATTCAAGCATAAATTAGCATAACTTACACTACCTTGGGCAAACTTGGAGCACACACTAGCAATTTCATCGTTTCTAATTTCAAGTCTTTGGTCTAATCTCATTTCAACAAAATCTCCACATCTCTCCATCCTCAAATATTTGTTCTCTAGATTAGAATAGCACATAAGAGGATAAATCCTTCGTTGGTGGATACTAAAGAACAGCAAAAATGAGAAACATGTGACTTCTAAACATTGTGATTCAAAATCAAGTATCGATTTCTAGAAACTGGCATACCCGTATACCATGGTAGGCTACTGTTGCAATCAATAGTGAGAAACAGACGGTTAAAAGAATGAGTGATAACATTTGTGCAGGGGTTAAGTTAGAATGAAATCCCTAAGAAAACTCACTTGGAATGAACGAAAACAGCATTTGTGGGTCTGGCAGTGACGTTGATAAAGCGGCTGTGCTCACATAGTTACAGCTACTCCCAAGGGTCAGTAAGGTGCCATCTCTGGGTATCATTTCCTGGCAAAAGCGACATTTATTAGGAATTTTGCTAACCAGTTACAATTAAACAACAAATCAATGAACTTCTACATTACTTAAGTAACAAGACAGCAAACAAAGACAATCAATCAATCAATCAATCAATCAATCAATCAATCAATTAAGGAATAAGCTGAGTATCAGAATCATGAAAAAACTAGCCCCGTGTTTTTTTATCTACACTTCCGGACTTATTTTTTAATTATCCGCCCATAGCAGTACAGCAGTTCATAAAAGTTTTTCACCTTATTTTGCGTTTGAATACAAAGCCCAGAGCTCTTGTGTTGGAGGGATCCTTTAGTAGTAAATCCAAATTCATGACATCCTGATCTCACAATTTCCAAATTGACACCTTGCGCTGCAATACCACCAGCTGGTCTCACACAGTATGAGCTGTGGTATAAATTTCGAAGTTGATTGTTGTCTTCCAGTTTCCATTCAGTACTATGAAAAAGAGAAATGAACGAAAAGTGACAAACGCAATGCAAAAATCATGACAAATAAGAACTTTACGCATCGCACAACATAATACAGCGAATCATCAAAATTAATATTGAAGCTTAGTGTATAATGAAACTTCCAGAAAGTACATCATTTTTTTCATTTCAGATTCTTTTAGGCTGTTTGTAAGCCATAAATCCTTATTTCAACATTGAAAAACAAGCTGGAAACCAATACATTCAAAAAGTGTAGACATACCAATAAACACCATCTTTTTTTCTATGCATGACCATTTAACACCTCGCTAAGTCCAAATACTGACTTATGATCAGTTTCACTGGTGGTTGATACGATCATAAGAAATACTGTTTTTCACCCCGTGAACTAGGGAAAGAACTTGTTATAAATCATTTTTGAAAACCATACTTACGCATCAGTTTGACATTCACTTCTTAAAACCAGTTTATTTCTTGAGTTCACACCGATGCACTTAAGAGATCCAAGATGAGACAATGAACCAGGTCCTTTAGCTGACGTATCTCCCACTATAAATACAATAATTCATGCAAATTATTTCAATGCATGCAACAACACAAAATTGTTTTCATCGTTCCTCACCTGCAACGTGAGAAAAACTCATTGAGATTTCAAAGCCATCTTTATATAAAATCTAGAAGTAAAACATTTCTCAAAAAACGAAGCTCAATACATCGTAATAGTGTCATAAACATGAAAAAACCTTGCTCCTACTTACGTAAAGAAAGCATTTTAAGGTAGAAAAGGTTCCAAAAGCATAAAACATAATTGATGGATAAGGCTCCACATAAAAAGATATGAGCATAATTACCAACAGTAACACATTTATCACTTCTCTTCCTCTTTAATGATCTCGTAACGACATCACATTCTGGTTTCTGACCATTGTCTTTATCTTTGCAATCTTTCTGCACCACGTATTCATTCAATTTATCACTAAAGTGGATGCATTTCTTTGAATGAAGATTCTAAGAATGGAAAGGAAAAAATACGCAGGTAAAGCCAAAAGAGCCAAGGGAATCAAAACTAGAATAAGAAAACACTATTTAGCTAAGCTGAGAAAAAGATTATCTTAAATCTCTCTCTTCTGCAGTTCGAGATTTTGGCAGTTGAAAGCTAAAAACGACTATTCCACGTTCGTTTTGAAATATCAAACTCTAAGACTTGTTATAATATTGAGAAGAAAACACGAATAACCTATCAAGCTTTTCGTTCGGTTCTTAGCTGCAATGAAAAAACATTGAAATGCAAAAAGATACAGATTTTGCTCTGTTTTCACATACTGAATGAGCTATTTACATCCTTTTCTGAGAAACCAAGATACAAGTTCAAGTCAATTCTTCACAACATTTACAAACACAAGAACAGCACAAAAGCATGAAAGCTATGAACATGTAAACAGCACAGGACCCCCCGACCACTTTCATAAACCTCACAAAAGCATAAAAGCTATGAACATTTAAGCAGTACAGGACCCCCCGACCACTTTCATAAACCACCAACCAGCTTCCTTACCGAGAGGTGCTAATTGACTGCCTAGCTTTTATCATCACCAACTCTGTCTAAACATCACAGAGAATGAAACATTAGCCTAAAATATATTTCACCTTGAAAAAGATATTCTACTACTTACGATGAGTGCACCTTTAAGAGTAAAAGACCATTGCTGCTTGGAATCAGTATCATTACAACCCTTTAAAATTATTTTTGAATTTTCATTTGCATCTGTAACAGCCAAACATGATCCAAGACGGAGCTCATAACCAGTCAAAGTTGCTTCAATTCCAAATGTTCCTAAAAGAAATATTGAAAATAAATTAGCAACAGAGTTAGAAGATAAACATCAGTATTTGTTCCTAGGTTATTAACAACTAATATTTTAGCATGGTAAAGCCTCATTCATACACAAAGTAAAATTAAAAGAGAGTAAAGCCAATAAAATCCAACACCTGATAAGTCGAAATCTGTAAACGGATTTGGAGGATCATAAGGGTCATAAGAAATAACAGATGTTCTTGCTTGTTTGACTCCTTCTTTGTAATTATAAAGACCTGTATCTTTTGCACTAATAATGCTAGCAACTGGATCATTCAAGCTAAATCTGAATCCAAAATGCATTCGATTTCCAAACAGTGTTAAATCTATTTCAGCTGCAACCATAAAACCACCACCAAATTTGTGACCGAGTCCAAGTTCGAATCGTATGCTATGAAAATAGATAGAATTATCAAAATGCTAATGACGGATACAAAGATCAAAGAGTAACACAACATAAAATGTTAATCGAAAATTGTAATAAAAACAAATATTGAGGAAACAGCAAAATTTGCATCCAGCCCTGCATTCAAAGTAATGTTATGAAAGCAAATTGGCCATCATCTCCGGCATCGCAATAGGACTGGCAATAGCCATTAAGATTTTGCCCAATATACTTATCGCACTTTTATAGCTAGACAGAATGTCTCATACTTTGGTGAGATAAATGTATATGCTAGTAGCTACTTACAGCTATGGAGTGTATATTTCTCAAGTGTAACTGTGTAGCAAAGGTAATTGCAGTTAAGGCATACTCATTTCGCTGTAAGTAGCTACTAGCATATACATTTATCTCACCAAAGTATAAGACCTTTATAGCCTTAAGAGTACAAAAAAATTAATCAATCAAATCTTCGTGGTTCTCCCTAGTTGTAAATCTAATAGCTTACCCGTGTACAAGGAACATCTGTAAAACGAATTGGATAGCAGCATTTACCCAGCCAACAACTGCCTCTGCTGCTTTAAGGGCAGCAACAGCAACATCCAAGAAACTGCATAGGCCCTGACCAATGAAATTCACAGCTTTGCAACTACCGTAGCACAGATGCGAAATTCCTACAATTGGTCAGAAAAATGGACTTAAGTCTGTGTATTACGCAAAGACTAAAATTATAAAATAAAATTCATTTATGGCTCGTTCCAATAAAGATGAAGAACAATTCTATGAATATTTTAATGCATGTATTACGCAAAGATCAAAATCATAAAATCATTCATTCATGATTCTTTTCCACAAAAATGATAAATAAATCTGTGAAGATTTTAATACTACCAAGCATCAATAAGGAACAGAAATACATCAATTTACCCTTGCATCCACCACCAACAAGGCCTTCGCAAATAAGTTTGCTAATGAATCTTCGGTTCCTAACATGAAGATCGAAGTTCTCATTTCTTCGTGCAATTAATGATCTTCGTCGTCTCCAACCACTGAAGAACTTCTTGATTTTCCTACCAACCTATGATTCAAGGTATTGACAATGTTTGAAAATATTTCTATTGCATCTGTGTATCTGTTAATCTTCATCAAAGTCATCCTACTGAAGATTGTTACAGTGAAAACAAAACAATGGAAGCATTGAAAGCAAGGCTGTATGATTGGCAAATATGACAAATTGCGGCATAAAAAAGAACACTATTCTGGTTTCACATTGAAGTTACAAAATACAATTGACAGCTCATTAAAGTAACAAATAGCATAAAAATAATGAAGTAACATGCTATAATATAATGATTCATCAAAACATCATGTAAATATAAGAAATAATAAGTTGTAATCAAACATTACAAAAACAAAATAATAAAACAGAAGAAATGATAAGAATTAACTCAATGCTATATAATGTAGTGTAACAACAAAAATACGATAAAATATTAGGTAACAAGAAATTGAAATTTAAAACACTATAATGTGGCTTTTCACCTTTGCAACTCCATCCTTAAAATTATTCCAAGTTTTCTTAATCCATTTACCTTCAAAAAGAGTATTTCTAGGGTTTACAAATAAAAGAGAAACATTTCATGCTGTAAAAGTTGGCTAAACGGATTGCACAAAAGTGAAAAATCTCTTTCAGTCTTGATGCTAACGACATCTTAACAACATGTTTGACAATAGTGCTGTAGGAAAAAACTTGCCTGCTGAATTGATGACCCCACCAATCCATTTACCAGCTTTATCTAAGAATCCTTTGCAGTTTTGTTCAGCTTCTTTACATTTCAACGCGTAGCAGTTCTGACATTTGAGTTGCAGCACTTCCTTGCACCTTTTCTTCGCACGTTTGACATCCTCTACTTTCTCATTGAGAGTTGCTTGGGCGGCTTTAAATGCTCTGTCTACCGCTTTTCGCGCTCTTTCAATTGCCTGTCAGAAATCAAGCATTGATGTTGAACAAAAGCAGAATGCTTAATGTCAACACCATTACATCATCAACTTTTATTCGATCTCTAAAACATCAACTTTTCCATTCACTACTTTGAAGAAAGTTTTAAAATGTCATAGTATAAAACTACTCCACAGTGCACAGCTCTTTTTTCTCTTGATGACTGGTAAGAGTTAAATTTGAAATTACATGCTCATGAATGTAATAAATCAAAAGTTGCAATTTCAAACATAGAAAATTGTACTTACATCAGTAAGGCCTCGCAGATCAACTATCACACGAACATAAAAGTGGGCATTTTCTAAATCTACAACATCATAACCAGCCGAGATGTATAATTCTGCATAGATAAGGTTCCAAGCTTTGCCCCACACGTAAATCTCAGTGGCTTGCATCGTTATGTTAATGAAAGCATACGCTTTTATGCCAAAGAATTCCCCGTATCCTTCAAAGTACATCTAAAAAAATGGATGCAAATATAAACTCAAGTTTCTCATCGCCTTCTTATAATGACACATAGGAATAGTCAAGTGTTATTCTGACATACCAGGTACCAGTTTATGTATTAGGAGAAAAACAGATAAAAGACTTTAAAAAAGAAATTAGTCGTGTTGTTGCAATCTTCAAGTCTGTTAAAGCTACAAAAACCATAAAAATTCTCTACTTCTAAAAATATAATTGGAAGTTTATGAATAATCCATACTAGTGGTGATGAATTTTCAAAAAAACTCACTTGGAAAAAGGGCAATTTTATAAAAGAAGCTTCCTTTGGTCTAAACTGGAACAGCAGCCTTGGACCAAGTGAATCATGGGTATTGTTTCTTGTAATCTTAACTAGACCTCCAAGATGGATTGGATCACATTCCCCCTCAATGTAGAATTCCTAAACAAAAGCAATGTCAAGTGAATGTTACTAGCAAGTAGTAATCTCATAGTGAAACCACAAGAAAAACGTTCAAATGCATAATCACATATCAAGTATGGAAACGAGAACTTAAATAAATCTGCATAACATAACTTGAACAACAAAAGTGTTTAAAAAATGATGTTGATATGATGGTTTATACAATAAAGTCAGAGAGGATTTTAATCGTAAATAATAAGCCATGAACATATATTCATAAAGGTGCTAACAAAAAGACAGGAATCCAACACATATTTAATAATACTACGAGCCTTGCATTACGACTTTAAATTAAGCAACAAAATGATGAATGGTAAAACATTAAAAAATTTCTCAGTTAAAGCCTAGAGGCCTCTTTAGGTCGTGATAAACTGCATTATAAGAATAGTCAATATTACCATGTCCCCAATTCTGATATCCACACGCACTTCCCATCCAAACAAATTTAATATTCCTTTCACACGCCAACCAATGTAGAGATAAGGCCCATTTACGATGGCCAAATTCACAGCCGATGTTCCCGCATTATATGCAAACTACAATTGAAACATTTGTACTATTTCATCTGCAGTTCAAATAAGATGCTACTAATGAAACAAAATCTCAATGCAAAATCTTGCAGCAGTTTCCTCCAAGAGCATATTCCTCCAGGACGATGACACTGAAAATATTTGCACTTAAAAATATTTGCTCTTAAACATTCAAACCCAACTCAAACCAATTGTTCTAAAACGGAGTTGCTTTGCACTCATTTTCTATCTCAAACAAGAATTTGTATTCTAGATTTCTCCCCTAACCTTTTGCAGAACAATGCAATGCTACGGTGCAAGAAATGTCAACTTTGGGGGAGGGGCATTGCTACGAACAAGACATACTAGCATTGGTATAGCATAGGCGTCAAATCTTGATTGGCTACCAAAGGAATCACCATCGAAGGATTCCGGCTAATAATCCTTCGATGGTGATTCCTTTGTTAGCCAATCAAGATTTGACTCCTATGCTCATCGGTATGCACATATGTAGTATGCACTTACCAAAGCACCCTTAGGGAAACCAGTCTCGGCAACTACAGAGGGAATTCCACTGGTATCTCCTCCAAACATCCTTACCACTTTTCCAATCGTCAATGCCGATACCTCTCCATAAAAATATGTGCTTGGCTTACCAACACCAAAATAAATTCTGAGCTTTATACAATGGCCCTGGATGAAGAATTGGAAATAAATGCCAGCCTAAAAGTCTATAAAAACATAAATTGTACAAATTGCATAAATATGCAATCAAATCGCATAAATATGCAATCAAATCGATACGCGCAGAAACTCAAAAAACCGAGTTTTAAATGCTCGATTTCTCTTTATGGTAAAAATACCAAAACCAAATAGCACAAAGACAGAAGAGCATGATAAATATGGTAGAGATAAAGAACAAAATGATGTCTCGAAAATACTAATAGAATAAAATAGAACAAATAAAGGAAAACAGAATAATTTGAAAGCAAAAATAAATAAATTTCTACTTCAAGAGCAAAATCTGCATCATATAAACAATTTTCTCCAAATTCGAGCTGCCCTCCAAACTGAGCACCAGATATTCCAATTGGGCTTTCTGCTGATATTGTAACTCTGAAAAAAAGGATTCCATTGTAACGAAGTGTCAAAAATTTCATCGATATTTCTATTACAGGTATGGGCTTCAAAGGATTGTAAACTCTGCATGAAAGAAACAAGAGATCTGGGAGCCAGTCAGAGAGTTTGCTACTGTTCTCCTAGAACAAATTTACCCTAATGAAATGGGGTTTCTGTACAGCTGGGGTTCTACTCAATGCAACCCATATTTGTGCAAAGCCAAGCTGGCTTTAAAGGCTCTAAAATATGCAATAAACCTAGTGTGTCCCAACAGAGATGGTACAAGAGGGTGGAACACAATTTCCTACAATAAAATGCGCCGTTTAAAGTTCACAGTAGTGCCTGGATCAATAGGGGTTAAAGGGTTCAGACGTCCCTAAACAATCCTTCTCTTCTGAGAGCACCCATCTGCATTTCGTTACTTCATTGATCGTGCAAATAACAGTGAGTGGTTTAGTAGCATGATGAGTTGCAAATTTGGAGATTTCTATGCTTAGTATCAAATTACAGGGGCGCTATTTGGTTCAATGGGAAGGAACCAAGCGCTCAAATACAAACAGCATATATCAAAGATATTAAATGTAATACGACGGCCCCATGACAAAAACATACCCTAGAATTATGTTGCCAATAGCCAACCATTTGACGCCAAAAGCTTTCCGCCACATTCCCCTCATGTACAATGAACCTTCAACATCTGATGTGCCTAGTTTGTGAGTTATTTGTCCTCCGAGGAAAAGATAATTATCAAGCTTAAATCCATCGGAGTAAATTTCACCAGAATTCACGGGGAACTTGACTTCAGCCACAAAACCGAGCTTAAATGATGACTCTGATTTGTTATACTAAAAAAAAATGAAATCGATCTAGTTACACCTTACATTGCTACCAGCTATTCAAGTTGCTTTCAAATTTGAATTCAAACCAATTCTGGCCTGATCAGAGTCTTTTATGAAAAGAAATTTCAGTAATCAAGCCATATTTCCTAAAAAAATCTTAAAAAATATTTATAAATCAAAACTAAGTGAAAAGTAATTAGCAAATGACCTGACCACAGTTGAAAAGCAGATACAACTATTAAGAAACTACAGAAAAATACTCTAATTTTGAAATTTTCCTACTAAGAGCTATGATGAAAATCAATAAAATTAAAACCAGCTAAAGAAATGATTTCATAATTAGTAAAATTCTATTATCAGGAAGCTTAAAAAAAGAAATGGACGACAAACTAAGCGCACTTTAAACGATTCTACGGGTACGCTTCATAGCCCTTTGTGTTATTGAATTATAGAGAAGGAGAAAAAGCATTACTTTACATTACATTACAGAAAATAACATTACTTTCTTCATAGATGGTCAATTCTAATAGCTTTCAGAAATAGATGAATGAATGAATAAATGAATGAATGAATAAATGAATGAATGAATAAATGAATGAAAAGGTTAAGCCTAAAGTATAACAAACATTTCTGCACCTGGTATGGCTTTCCAGGTTACATGATGTACCTAATGTGATAGTTAGAAACAAACTTTTACCGTCATCATTAGGTCGATTCTTGAAAACCAAACATTTTCGGCCAAACGGATATTTCTAAAGCCAGCAGTCACACTGATTATACCCAATTCTGGGATTGCTGCAACTATACGAAACACAACATCAGGTCCCAAGATCCTTTTCGTCACCTTACAAAATGAACTTGTTCCACAATCCTTTGGTAACTTTACCTGATGAAAAACAAAAACTCGACGGTAGCTGTATTGATGTCTGAAGGACAGTCGTACTTGAAAGTAAGAATAGTCATTTCCCAAAAGACTGACAGATAAGCAACATATTATTTGGTATCTAATAGGTATAATATTTGGTATCTGAGAACTGTGGAGGAGATTAACTCGCACCGGCGACCCTGATTAATCGAGAGAGGCCGGCAGAAGAAGAAATTCAAAGGGGTATACTATCAGTTACAAAAATAAGAAACTAAAAACCTCTAAATGTCCAAAAAGGCCCTAAATGATATCACAATCTTCTAGGACTTATACCACGTTCAAAGGCTTTATTTTGAAGCAAAATTGAAAAATATTCGGGCGCTGCATTGGAATATGTTTCATGCGTAAAAAACAGGAAAAACAACTCGATAATAAAATAAACAATAACATAGGCATAAAAACATAAACAAAGTAATAATAATAATCATTAGGAATTCTGTAACTACAATGGGTAATAGTTTCATCCTATCATTTGTCCAAAATTAAGTAAAGCTAGGCTGAACAATAGTAACATTCCATTTTGAGACGAATACAACTATAGCGCGCAATATCCTGAACCATGCATCTTGCAAAAAAGGAGAAATATTTTTTCAAACGGGCACGTTTGGATCTTGATATCAAAACAGGCACATTTTGAACGGTGCATCTTGCAACGGACAGATTTCAGGCAAAGACATGTGGTGCTATAGCAGAATTTAATGCTTGTTTTAAAATGCATAGCTAGAAAATTCCCAAAATTTCTCACATACTTGAAATGGCCTACAAATAAGGAAAGCGATGGCTCACTTGTGCAGCAAGTAGGAATCCTTTTGGTATTGCAGATGTAAGATAACTCAACGGATCTTTTCTAAATGATGTGGCAGCACCTGTAACTTTAAACTCTTCCAACGGATTAATCATTATGCCAACCTATAAGTTAATGCAAAAAATCATGTATGTATGTATGTATGTATGTATGTATGTATGTATGTATGTATGTATGTATGTATGTATGTATGTATGTATGTATGTATGTATGTATGTATGTATGTATGTATGTATGTATGTATGTATGTATGTATGTATGTATGTATGTATGTATGTATGTATGTATGTATGTATGTATGTATGTATGTATGTATGTATGTATGTATGCATGCATGTATGTATGTATGTATGTATGTATGTATGTCATGAAATGCCATGAATATTTCAAAAGGATGTATATGTCAGTTTAAATGAAAACTGCTATTAACATGTGTCCTTTAAGCAAAACAAGAAGAATAAGTTAATAGATATATTCTTAAAGTTATTAAAGGCCTATAATCTTCATATTAAATTTAATGAAAAGAAGAGTTCAATTTGTTTTACTCTTTCTAAAACAAAAAATACCAGTATAAATTTTTCTGCAATGGCCTATCAAAATTGAGATGATCAAGCATTATTTAAAAAATAAATGAGGAAAGAGACAGTTCCATAAATTAAGTAAAGTGTATAAAATCTTTAAAAAGAGTAAATGTGGTAATAAAATCATACCGAAACATCAATGCCAATGCTGTCAAGAAATCCACCATCAGATACCTCCTTTCCTGAAATTTTTGCGATTGATGCAGCAAAAGATTCACCATCGAACGAAAAGCCGAGAGCAAATAGCCATCGAGTTCCTTTAAGACTTGCTATGATTTCAAGGTGAACAGGTATCCCATCAATGTATTTAGTTGCTGTGAATCTGAAGGGTGTTAATGTTTCTAGCCATCCATCCAGAAAATCATACCCAATCGAGCAAGGGCCAAATTCAAAATCCCACACTTTTATTTTCCTGAAAAAAAGAATGAAAGCATTAGGGCAGTACAACAGCTATCGTTACCACAAAACTCTTAGGGATCATTTTTAAGCAGAAGTAAAAAATATTTATAATCACCATTCTCAATCAACTAGCCAACAAATTTAAACTATTATGCATCTGCTGGGATTGGAACATTTCATACTATAGTCATGAATTAAACACCATAAGAGTTATTTTCTGCAATCACAGTAACAGATATCTGTTCTCTGAAAATTCGCAGCGTTAAATAAAATTGCCTATTCAAAATCATCCAAGAACATGTTGTACATGAAGACAAAGGAAACACCCATAATGAGGTATAAAACAATTGTGATGGAGCCCTGTTTAGGTGGGGATCACCCACAGTCCCAGTTGGGTTACAGTTGCTGTTCATCCAAAGGCAGCACGTGACTGTTCATAAATGGTAGGGGCTATATCTCCCAGTCTCCACCTACACAAAATGCAACTATCCGAGAATGAAAATGAGATTTCTTACCTAAGAGCTGTCTCAATAAAGCTTGGTACATTGGAGAATCCAAGAAAATGGAAAACATGTTGGATCTTCATGCTTGCAGTTTCACCTGTCATTACTGTAATACCCTTAGCAGTTCTGAATATCTTCGATTTGAAAATCGTTGGAGAAAACCTAAAATATTCCCCTTTCGCCATGAAACTTTTTGTATCTTTTTGGCTGTTGTATGTAATTCTGTAGAAATGGAAAATAATTATGAAACAAATAAAACGGATTGAAAGAAATAAATTATTCTCAATAATTTGCCATTCTCTCAGTTACCGAAAATGGCAAATAAAATAAAGCCAAACCTGGAAATTAATGATGGAAAAACTTAACATTCCATGAAGAGTAAAATAAATTCATAAATGCTTGAATGGAAGCTTCTTGTGATAAACCAATGCAGTTAGTAAAAGTCATGTTGAGTTTCAATAGACATGGCCTATTTGAAAATAATTCTTTTCTATTTAAGCTGTTCTATTACAATTTTCTCTATAGGAACTTCAAACTTGGAATTACAGCAGGCCAGCTTCCACTTATCCCCAATGACATTGCAGACCTTTGCATTAATGTCTACGTAGGTCAATGCAATCCTCTAAAATACTGTCGCCATTAACAGGGCAAGTTGTAATTAATTTAGAATTCCATAGCAATCTATAAACTTCCAACTCCATAACTCTTTTAAATAGAAACGAGGTTACTTACGAAACATTACGCATTTCAATATTTTGTCCGGGACTAAAATAATCCATTGTCTCAATTCCAAAATCATATTCCAATAAATCGTACGGCGCTTCATTTTTCACTTTTATTGAAAAACCAGTGACTGGTCTGTTCTCATCCAAAGGTTTTTCATAGCCTTTGATTGGTTGCACCCTTCTGTAAGAGTCCAACAGATTGTCTGCAATATCTTTTATCGTTACCGCTGGTACAGGATCGAAGCAATACTATCAACAGCAAAGGAGAACTTTGTCAGCATGATTCGAAATAAGTGTCAGGGGGAATGTCCTATGCTATGTGTAGAAGTATGGACTTGCGGACTAGGGGGGCACATGGGCCACTTGCAACAAATTTGTATGCAAATTGCCCCTTTTCAGGTTTGATGGTGGCCCTTTTTTGCTTGTGAGAGTGCCCCCCTGAATGAATGTGCCCTCCCCCATTTTTTAATGCTACCTACGTTTCTCGTTAGAAAAAACTGTTCTGCTCAATCTGACTACACAATTAGTGAAAATCGAACTGTAAAATACTCTGAAACATGAACTAAATTTGTGAAAAACAGGCTTTATTGAAACATAATAAGAGCGACGAAAGCTTTGCATCACAAATATAAAGGCTACAAGTATCAAAAACAGTTGTCACGATCTACTACAAGATATCTCTCAACAAGGAAAAACTCAAACATTAACTAACTACAAACTCCATTGACGAGGGAGTAATAAACTTTTGCCGTTAAGATCTCCATTGATATTATTGCAATAATAAGTGAATGAAAATCCAACAAACCCTGATCTCTTTCCCTCCATTTTCCAGCTTCAAATTAAAGTAGCCACTTCGAAAATTGCTTGATTTGAAAGCTAATTTTTGGTAAACCTCATTTGGAACCCTTTGGTTTGATGGAGTCACGGATCTATATTTATTTGATACTCCACACTCTCTGGACATATACGAATGTGGGAAGACCGGAGCAACTGCTGCCATAGTGGGTACAAAGTCTGCGGAAGAATATGGACGATGAGATGGCTAAAAAAATTGGAAATAAATATGGAAAATAGGCATACAATGGCATGAAACGGCAGTACCTTTTTTTGCAAAAATTACTGACTTGCTGGTCGACGATTAAAGAAAATTGCCCGTCAAAACTTACAGAGGTCATGCAGTAGCTTTTTCTACACGCGGTCCAGTGGAGCAGGGATGGCTTCAAATTGACCGCAGCAAGTTAAGCTTTCTATGCCAAACCCCTAAAATTGTTAGGAAATTTAGCGACAGCGAATTACGTCCGTGTGTAGTGGAACTATCATTCTTAGATTTTAGGAACCCAATTCTATAGACCTGTCTTTATGAATGTTAGTAAGTGAAAGAAAGTATGCGCTCTATTGAAAAACTTGGCATGAAAATGAACTGCAGGTGTCTGTGGACTTGGACCCCAAAAAAATTTCAAATCCATGCCCTTCACTTTGGCTTAGAATACATCTCTCAATATTAAGGTTGCTATGGGGACCAAGGAAATTTGGTAATTCGTGGGAG
The DNA here is from genome assembly GCA_018155075.1 of Cassiopea andromeda. Classification (NCBI taxonomy): domain Eukaryota; kingdom Metazoa; phylum Cnidaria; class Scyphozoa; order Rhizostomeae; family Cassiopeidae; genus Cassiopea; species Cassiopea andromeda. The sequence goes on along the minus strand of WIPJ01000776.1, from coordinate 308,761 downwards.
CTTTTTACAAGACAGCGTGGGGAAGAAAGTATTTTGTCGAGACATCCTTGAATTTGACTGTACTGACTCCAAATTGATTTTCCTTCATACTTTCTGTGATCTACAGATAGGTATGCCAGTGGTGATTTAAGGTCATCTCCCATTAGATGCAAGATGTATGTCCTGATTATTCTGTAGTTGTTGTTATACTGTCACAGAAAGATACCAACAGAGATTGAAAGCATACGTTTGCCGCGCTGTCGAGGTTTATAGCTTTGCACTAAAAGGACCTAAAAGTCTATGAATGTGGCTGCACAAATTGCAAGCTTCAGCAGCTTCTTACGGTCCTCCATGAACGCTTCGTGGTCCCCTAGAGGACCGTGGACCCCAGTCTGGGAACCATTATTCTAAGGTAAATAGGTGAAGGAAAATTAGAATAGATAAATAGATCAAAGAGGTGCTGCCACAGCATACTTGATACTATGCTATCATATGCATGAAAGAATGTCTTGCCAACAAGCATCATTCAGTTGGTAATAAACACGTACTTGATAATTTAAAAAATATCACTCCCCATCGCAATAGCAAGTTTGACAGATTAACGTAAAAGAAGCAAAAGAAACTAATGGCGTCTATTTCAAATAAAAAAAACAAGAACGCAGCAAAAACTAATGATAATAACTTACTAAGACAGTTCCTAGATGGGCATGGCTGTGTTTCCCTGGCAGTTCCTGGGCATTCTTCTCCTCCGTTTTGAGGTGGTGGATTATTGCAAGCTCTGGTTCTTGATTGCTCCCCTTTCATGCAATATCTTGAGTTACATTGATCCCAAGTAGTCCATTGCGACCAACTGCCATTTACAGGATCTTAAATTTAGCACAAGATTCAGAATTTAAGTCTGTCTGTAGTGTGGCATAACTATGAGCAATGCAAGATTTGACTATATCAAAGCTGGAAGTGCCTTCTAACAATAGGCAGGTTTTTATCCTAATTCCAGTAAAACCCAAGTACTTTGATGCCATTTCCATTTCTAACCAAAATAACCTACTAGGGTTAATTACTCAGCATAAGAGGCACGATATATTTTAAGGAAATTTTACTACTGGGTCAAACCCATTTGTGGGTCATATTTCACTCGCTGAAAAACTCAGTCTATATGCCCCATTGACTCCATTAGCACCAAGAAGGAATACCAAGAAAGCTATTTTCGTTTCTATTATTAAACGAGCTACAAAACTTCCACACTATTGGGCCAAGAAAATGAAATTTTGCGTATGCCCTTTTCGGCATTACTAATGGGTACTTATTGAAATAATACATGTAAAATTTCTACGCAATTTTGAGCCGTCCTCATTCACTTGCTAAAATAAGTATCACAACAGAACGTAAGTGAAAACCAAACGAAATAATGGATTTGCGGCAAAGAACTTTGTGTGAGAAGCTGGACTATTTATGTTTGCATTGAATTTTGTAGTAATAGCATCTTCTAAGCTACCCAGCTTGGGAAACAGCCAGCAAAATCCAAATTTCTAGTGTCACAAGGGAAAGAAGTCATCATCATCAAAGTCACCTTCTCATCAAAAGCCCACCACCTTCTCATCAAAAAACAAAGATATATACATGTAAAATCAAAGAAGTCGTCATACTAACTGACGCAATCTCTAAGTTTGCAGATCTTTTCCATTTGAAACGCGCCAGTACAATTTGCTGCTCCATCTCCTCTTGGCTCTGGGTTGTTACAATAGCGATTTCTGAATTGTTTTCCAGGCCCACAAGGTCTGGTACATTCGGACCAAGATGACCACTGGCCAAAACCGCCATTTTCTGTCGATCATGAGAAATGATGAATTTAAACAATTTAGTATTCCCGAAAATTAGAAAAATTTCATATACCTAGGAGTATTCAGAAGTATGAAATATGAAGATGACAGGCATAACAAAAGAGATGATATTTCTAAAACAGGAGAATAGACGTAGTTAAATTTAACATGGATTTACAGACTATCAAGTTATAGTTTCTGAAAATATTGTTTTCTCAAAGCAAAAGAAGGGAAAGCTACGCTTACGTGGACATTTATTGAAGCATGCAACGACAGTTTCACTCGTCGGCCCAGCACAGTTGCTACCACCATTCATTGGAGGTGGAGAATTGCAGAGTCTAGTACGACTTATAGTTTGTCCACCAGTGCTTGAGCATTTTGACACACATGGTGACCACTGAGACCACTCACTGAATCCACCATCAATTCGACCATCTACAAGAAATCACAAAAAACGTTCTTAGGAAACAATTGATCAACATTCTAATATTTGGGAATTGTACAAACACTAATAAGTTTGATTCATTTTTGAAATGCACATTCATCCTAACTGATATTCTTGCTTCTCGATCATCATGCTTTCCTCCACATTCTTTCTCGCACATATTCTACCTCAAACTTTACAAAGACAAGAAAGTTCTTTTGCGGCAAATGTATACAATAAGAGGGGAACATGATCATGAAATAAAATAACAATTAATGCAATTGTAGATGAAAGAGAAAGAAAAATTAATTAGAATATGGATGGAAATAGATATGCAAAAGTAGTAAGGCCTTCATCTTGAGATACAGTAACCAAAGGAATAACCAGAACCAAGGAAATACAAGTTTTTTTATATAAGAAAACGATCATTTTGCCTAAGCCTCAACTTTCTTAAGTTTTCCCGAATCTGAGCCTGAGATTTTCTTAACTTTTACTGAAGTAAACTGGCTAAACTAGGTTATCCTCTCTCTGTTAATCTTACATACTTGAATTTGAAATCTATCTTTAACATTTTGATTGTAATAATGACGTAATGTTGAATTTTTGCCAACAAAAATGCCAACTTTGGAAGTTGAGCCAAGTGATTTTCTTAAAATTTTCTCAAGTTTTTGGCCATTTGCGCCTCATTTTCTCATAAACATTTTTCTTATAAAAAATGTGTATTCGACATTCTACTATTATTCTGGAATATATTCGAGTATTTCATTGAAAGTAAACAACAACTCTAGTCTCCCTTTAAAGTTTAACTTCGTAGTTTAGCAAAAGCAGAATAGGATGCTAATTTTCGCCAATTCCAACATACTGCATCTTGATATTTTACTTTATGTTGTTCTGTATGCCGTTCTACTACACCATAGTTAATTATGACTACACTCTTCATGTTAAGTGTTCTCTTTATAACAAAAATCATCATTTTCCCTGACCCTCAAATTGCCTTAACTTGTACTGAAGTAAACTGGTTAAAATAGGTTACACTTTCTTTCTTTTCATGTATACTCGAAATTTTAATTCCATTTTCAACATTTCCAATGCAATAATGATAAAATATCGACTTTTGGCCAACAGAAGTCTGGAAATTGAGCCTTGTGATTTTCTTAAGATTTTGGCCATTTGAGCCATATTTTCCTATAAACGTCTTTCTTACAAAAAAGCCTGTATTGCACGTATATTGCTCACAAGCTCTTTGCGTAACTTCATTAGATTTGGCCTGGTATTAGTTATATAAATAAAAATCTGCAATGCTACCATTTGCACTCATTTTGATAAAAAATCTATTCAAATGTGAAAGAATAACAATTACCAGGACACTGTGACAGGCATTCTAGCTTTGTTTCTGTGGTGATTCCCCTGCAAAAAGCACCTCCATTGGCTGGTGTTGGGTTGTTGCATAATCTCGTTCTGTTAACAACTGAGCCTCCACATGGTTTTGCACACGTGCTCCATTGAGACCATTCACCCCAACCTCCATCAACTAAAACATAAACATTATTCAACGATAGATGTCTTCCAAATGACGTTGAAATCCCTTTTTGGGTAATTCAATTCATCGAGACAAAATCTTTGTGGCACCCACCCTCAAAACAACAAGCTAGTTTTTCAACTGTTGGTACTAGACAAAAAGGTTTGCGAGTGTACAGTCATCTATATAGTAATTTTGGAGTAATCAATGAATGCAACCACTTCATTTGGGTATACAGATCAAAGTTATATTTTGTCCCAAGTAGAATATATGGCCAAAGGATGAACAAATGTACGTATAAGAAAATAAATGCATGAATATTAATGAATGAATTGATGAACGAATTAATGGGCAGACGAATAAATGATGAATAAACAGCAATGAATGAATGAATGAATAAATGAATAAATGAATGAATGAATGAATGAATGAATGAATGACTGAGTACATGGACATGTAATAGAATAGATAGTGAAATGAATGACCAAAGGAAGAACTAATGGAGATATGTCAAAAAACAAAATGAGACAGCAGATAGCAATGGATTGGTGAAAAAAGAATGAATTGGCCAGTGAATGAATGAATGAATGAATGAATGCAGAGTGAAAAAAGTCAATTACTAGATGGATCAAAACAACAAATGAGTAATCAATCGTTGAAAAGCAAGATGATTACTGGAGAGTTAATACTAGCACCATTTGGTTGCAACTTCTGTGCATGCTGGGAGCATTGACAACAAAAATTCGTACACGATTGGCACACGACTGACAGTATGCAAGGACATTGAAATCAAATGGCACTAGTGTAAACCAGCCTTGTCACAAAAATAGCTACCAACCGGATCCAGGTTCATTTTCTGCGTTATCTCCATTACAATAATTTCCATCAGTACTTGGCATAGGATTTGTGCATGTCTTAGTCCTGACCCTTTGGTTGCCAGAGCAAAGTCCTTTAGCCCAACCACTCCAGTCAGACCAGCTACTCCAAGAGCCATCAACTGAAATACATAATATTACATTTTTCGGGTATTGGTACGTTTAGCAAGCGATTTCACAAGGTCTCATGTGTTACAAAATAAGTTGTATTTAGATCGTTTCATACCATTGGATTGAATTTACAAAACGTTAATTAAAAATAAACCCACAATTTCTTAATTTTTTTCAGCATTTTCGAAGGGCAACAAAAATTTTGAGAAAAATTAAGAAAATGTACGTGTGCTTTTGATTTTTCCTTACAACCTTAATGTAGTCATGAAACACCTAAACACAGGAAGGCAAATCAGTTCTTATTTTGAACGACTGATGGTATAGAATGAGACGCAAAGTTGCTTGTCCATAGAAAGCTTTTTGCACACAGAACTACGCCAGAAGGCACCAAAGTATTTATTTACACTTTTTCAACATGTTTCATAAAGCTATGGAAAAAGAATCGGATTTCCTTTACTTGTGCTCAAAAAATCACCTAGTACGCATCGACGATCAAGTGAGATCGCAAAATGTTAGTGCTATTACATATATTTGTAAAAAGAAACATTTTTCTCAGAAACGTTTGTGTTATTACAATTAAGAATCATTTAAGAAACACAGGCAGGCTGAGTTGACTTGAAAAACTGTTCTACAAGCAAATTTTTGACCAAACTAGAAAGAAAATAGCAACAACACCCATTACTTACTTAAGAACAATTTAAGAACTATCTGACGCTAGATTTGGAAAAATATTACGAAGCATCCAAACTGAAGGCAGAAAGTTTTTTTTTAATAAAAAAATGTGGTTGAGCGACTGTTTTGTTCAGAAACTTGTTTGTTCTGTTCAGATATAACATCCTTGTTGAGTTGTAGTCATTTAGCTCCAGAAACGGTTGGCTGGTTTGGTTCTAGAAACTAGCAACCAATGAAGTAGTGAACTGTGAGTTCCACTTACCAATATTCAGTCATGCTGGATAAGGGAAGCAAATTTGGCGGTCCCTCCCCTTGCTTTTTTCAAAGGATGCAGGAGGTAAGAAGTTTCCCCTATCAAATTCCTTGTTACACTCATTAAGAAACCAAAGTCTGAGAAATAATGAAAAGGTAATACTCGTTCAATTTACTTTCACTTACGCGGAAACCAGTCTTTGCTATCATGCCCATAAGTGCCCTTCAAGAAAAAGTCTGCCCCCTGCACCCCACAACGTTTACGGTATCCTTGCTAATGCTCCTAAAGACCTACTCTTATCTTACCCTAGTGGTTTGCATCCTCAACCTAACGACTCTATTCAACCGTTTTTGGGGGCACATGCCAAAATGTTCTAAGCTCTCTGTAATTAGCGCAGAAGGGTGTGGCTTTGTGTCTTTTCTGAGTTCCATCTTCACAATCACATCAGCTTCAATTAGCGTTACATTGCTCTTCAGAGTACATATCAGATAAAAGTTACCGTGGGATTATTATCAACAGAAGTGGAAGCTGCAGTTCTATGAGGCCCACTAAGTCCGTCACCCATAATTGGTTTATTTTGAGATATACTGCAAAAGTCACAGTAACTAAAGAAAGCATTCAAGGAATGCTACGGAAACGTTAGGGAATTTGGAAGAGATACCACTCCTAGTTTATAGTCATTATTAGGTAATGATTACGAAATTATGAACTTTGATTACCAAGTACATTTAATAGTAACTAAGCTATCGGGATTGTCGCCAAAGAGTGGCTTCATTTCTCGGAGGTGGGAAAACTGTACGAAACTGCAAAGCGACTTTGCAGGAAGCTCCATCGTTCATAAGGTACGCTTAGGGTAATGACAAGAAAGGAAAGGGGGAGAGAAGAGTGGTGGAAAGCGACAAAAAAATAAAGAAAGTAAAAACCTCGACCAGTTTTACATTTTACTAGGATTACTATCATTAATTTTATTACTTTAATTTTGATAACAATACTTTCTACTATTGATAAGGTATTTACCCTGTATAAACATGTATGTTATTATTGTAGGAAATGAAATAAATTTCAAGATATATCCTGATGCCCATTAAAAGTAATGCAATTAACAAATTTGCTTTTTGAAAACGTAATGAAAAGCTGAATAGCGAAGTAACTGTGAAAATGCGTAAGGACCTAGCGTAAATTTAAATTACTGATCATCGGCACCTCAAAACCAATATACTAGAAAAATTGCTACAGCAATGGAAGGAAAAACTCAACTCTGAAGTTGTGACAGCAAGTTAACATTGCAATGAAATAAAAACTCTATCAAAACGACAGAAATACTAAAGAAAAAGGAAATCAACTTTTTATTACTGCCCTATCAACCTTGCAGTCTTTCCATTATTTTTAATCAAAGAATTTAAGCTGATCTACCCTCTAAACAAATTCCCCCACGTAGCCAGCACACTGTGGATCCCATGTTTTTTTCCAGTTGAGAAGTGCACAGGCATTCCGCCTATCTAATGTGCATATTCTTTGTAATTTATTACTAACAATTACAAGAATGGCTTGCTTATAATACTGATGTTTTGTAGATGGAGAAAGTCACGTATTTCATCTGAACAAAACTAGAGCGAATTCATTGCAGTACTTACCAGCTGATTGTACACTATTGCAAAGTACAGCAAGTAGCAGATAGAAAATCTTTCTCTGAGCCATCTTCCTCAGAGTTCCTATCACGAACGTGACGCCCAAGCCAAGACTACTGGCTCAGAGATGTGCCAATGTAATTTGCAATACAACGAATTAAACCAAATGAAGATTGACAGATTCATTACAGTAAATTTGCACATCTGTGTCTCAACGCTTATCAGCTGCAAATTGTTTGCATAACGTATAATTTTTGCAGGTTTGTATGAACATCAAAATGGAAATTTGACAGGCATTTCTGAATTCAAGAAAGTTAGTTATGATGGAAGGAATCATCCACATGTTCAGTTTGCCGCAATTTTTCTTTTTCTTACGTCATACTCTAGTGTCTCTAATAGAAGGGGGAGGCAACAAAAGGGGGATGTTCACATCGGCCAATTCTTAATAGAAGGGAGGTGCTAATAGAAGGGGGGGGTGATCGTGTCGACTAGCTTTCAATAAAAAGAGGGTGCTTATAGAAGGGGTATGTATGTCGGCAGCTTTTCCATAGAAAAGGAGTGCTAAGAGAAGGTGGTTCATGCTGGGAAATTGTTTTATTAAAAAGTAATGTAATTTTCTGCGTGTTTTGATCATGATCGATTTGCAAAATTTAATAGAAGGGGGTATTAATAAGCAACGGGGGAGAAGGAAAAATTCTTCTGAAATTAATAGACGGGGGGTCCCTCTGTTAGAGACACCTGACTAGTTGGTCACACTTTTGCAAAACGTCTCCCCCCAAAGGAACTTGTCTAAGAACATCATTTATTATCTTGCTTACTCTTGCACTTGCTGTTGATGAAATATTTACTAAAAGCCCTATCTAGACCCAATCCTAGTCTTATATCTGAACTTCAAAGTTAAGCTTGGAATTAATAGAAAATCATGCTACCTGGACTGTTGAAAAATTAGATCAGGCCTCCTTTCAAAATTTGTTTTTTTACCTACATAAACCTCATACGGAGCCTACACGTGCATGATTTTTGCATGTGCAGTCAGAAAAGTGTGGCATCAAGAGCCTGCATTGACTTGGTTAGTTGTGAATATGAAGAAGAGACTCTACCGACAGCAATAGGACACTCAGGGAACACAATCTTCTGTTTTGCTTATAAATTGTAAGTTGCATTATCTTCTAATGCAATTATTTATAAAAGACCAGCTGAAAACTCATTCTGAAAACACCGTCTTCTGACCAGTCGTAGGATAAACACCGTCTACTGACTAGTTGTAACACAAACACCGTCTATTGACCACTTGTAACACAAACATGTCAAGATGCATCTGTATGCCTATGGGAGACTCTAATCGTATCAACTTCACAATTAAACTCAACAATGCCCGAATTTCCACATTTTGCCAATACATGCATTTCACCAAAGCACACACTTGAAATTCTATGTTTACGTTAATTTGTGCCACAAAATGTTCTTGAGTAGTTCTCGTTGCTTATTTACTGAAACCGACACATTGACTTTGCTGTACTTAAATTTTGATAAAGAGAGAAAGGGGAGAATATGAATGTGTTCTAATGGATATAATGCTAATATATAGAAAGCAAATATTAAAGTTGATGTCATAGAAGAAAGAAAAAGAGCAACAGATGAACGCTCGTTTAGAGTCAGAAAATTCAATAATTGGAATGCAAATGAAAGCAGGTGTGTCAAGATATTTATCAACATGAGAAAAATGACTGCTAAAAGCTGAACAAATTTACTCGAGATATGCATACAATGAAAAATTGCTTCCAAGATTACTCAAGAGATACCAAGACTTGCCACAATTTGAGAACGAGACGTAGAGAGGAGGGGGGAGAGAATCAAGAATAATCAAGAAGGGGGGACTCGTTTACTTATAAATAAAGTACTACGACAAAGGAATTCTGAGGTCTAAAAAGAATATATTCAGAAGGTCTTTTTTTTAGTAAGTAATGTCGGGGAAAGGCCGTAGGTCCTATAACAAAGCACCGACAAAGGAAAAAATGAGAAGGGAAAGTTTAAGTAGAAAGAGAGACAAGATCAAGTTTGTTGATGTTAGATTTAAAAGATGACAAATTGTAGGATTCAGGGAAAGTAGTGGGTGGCAATGAGTTCCACAGTTGAGAAGTTCTAGGAATGAAAGATGATTTGTGAGACAGAGTTCGTGGATTAGGTAGTGTAACTTGGAAAGGGTGTGAATAGGTAGAGATTCCGGTGGTTCGGACACGCCTCAGTCTAATGAAAATATGTGCATAGAGACGAGGCTCTTATGAGGATAAAAGTATGAATAGCATAGTACGCAAAATTGCGCAACAACAACAACGACGCACAAATTATCGCAAAAAACTGGCTTGTTCTACATTCCCAAACAAATATGCAGCATGATTTGTAAAAAAAGATTGCCATCACAATATGTCCAATACCAAAAGGCCAAAAAGAAAGCATTACCAAAAAGATACTATTTAAAATATGCATTCCATGAAAGTGATTGAAAAGTTGCTAACCATAAATGAAAGTACTCCTTTGGTTTCATAACGATCAACGCAGGCCTCCCAGTGTTTTCTTGCTTTATGCTTTATTTAGGAATTTAGGACATATATTCCCCAAAGTTTAGGACTTTTAGGGTTATCGGTAAAATTTTTATGACTTTTTAGGGTATTTGAAACTCAAAAAAGGCACCCTAATACAACGTGTGCAAATGTTTATCTGTTTGCCAATTTTGAGAATTTTGTTACATATGTCAGAAATTGCAGCTTTTTTGCAATTTTGTTGATATAGCACAGTGCTCCAGAATTATTTTTTGCAAATGCCTCGTAAAAAGAAAATATTTTGTGCTCTCACTCACAATAATTAACATCAGTATATATAAACATCGTGTTAGCATACTTAATCGCGGGGTCGCACACGCCTCTCTGCATCACACTACACCCCTTAAAAGGAGTTTGCCCCACTTTTTCAGAAGTACTAATATAATAGGATTAAACAATTACTTTCCATGTTCAAGAATTGTTACAGATTGATGTTGCTATGTTTTAAGAAAACTTTATTATCTTCACATTATTCAAATTTCTACGTTTCCTTTAACATCTTTAATAACATCTGACGCTGAGATCCTGAAATCCTGAAAAAATTTAGGAAGTTTAGGATTTCCTGCTACACATTTTGAATAATTTATGAATAATTTAGGGGTTTCAAGAGAAAAGGCAAAATCTTTGGATTTTTAGGATTTTAGGATCGACTGGGAGGACTGTCAATGTCAGGGGTTTGAAAAGTTAACAATAGGTACTATTTTATCAGTTGAAACTTATGATGGCTTAAAATGTAGAATTTACGAAAGGACGAAGAGTAATAGTTGTTTTATTGGATTATAATACTGTAAAAGGAAAAGTCCTTTGCAAGTTTTATAATCTGTTGGATCCACTAGATAAAAGGGCTATCCATAAAGGGCGTCCGCATACTTTTGACATTTTTATCCCCCCCCGCTTGCAATTACCTGTCCGGACAAAAAATTGATGTTTTCTTCTATTCTGGAAGCTTAATATGGGTTCCCTATGAGCCTGCACAAAAGCATGTACTGACAAGTATTAGATGCATTCGTTGCAATTGTCTACTTGAGGTAGAAGATTATTAAAGAACTGCATAAAATATGAAAGAAATAAAAATACAGTGAACAGAAATGTATGATGTATTATTTCTTTTTGCCTTCTTATTTTTCAGTCTTTAACAAAAGTAGGAGACAATAAAAAAATAAAACAACTTTTAAATGACTCTCATTACTTAGAAAGACAGCTATCAACAATATATACAAAAAATTCTTTTTAGAGGATATCCCCTTCCCCTAAGGTGCAGACACCCTATATGGATGGACTTAAGAAAATCAGAAAACAGTATCAACTACATTGTCTGAATGTATGGCAGTGTTAGATTTCAAATAGACAAAGATGGATAACTCAAGCATTAGGAAAATATTTGCAAAGCTGTACTACACAAGGGAAAATGTTGACTTAGCTGGCATGGACATTAAATACGTTATACTCATACAAGACTCACCAATACGTGAAAACACTAATGAATTAGCAAATTCTTGATCATTGAATTAGGAGTCTAGAAAATTGATTTGTCTATGCTGTCATTTATGAATGAGTGTTTGCAAAACCTGTGCAAACTAATCTCAGAAGGCAAAAGTGTAGATAAAACTCCTAAATGAATTTTCTGTTAATGTTCATGAATAAAACGGCTTCATCAGCTTAAATCAAAGACTTTAATAGCTGAAAATCCTCTTGTACTATTACAAAATACTCCAAAAATAGAAAGACCAGTCAAACAAACATTAAAAGAATTTGATAAATTCTTAGGATGACATCCTATCAACAAAATTCCCAAGACTCTTTCTTAATGCTCATGACCATATACTCTCAAAACAAAATGCTAGCAGACCTAAACTAGGAAGTAATCGCATTGGCAGACTGCCAGTCTTCTGTTGGCCACATTTCAAAAAACAGTATATAGAATAGCCTGAAGTCACTTTGTTGAGAAATTTCAAATATGGAGGCTCCGACAATATGGTAAGTATGAGCACATTCTCACAAATCTTTTCTCTAAGTTAAGTTACTTTCAAATTTAATCACTTACAGTTAGTGCTCCTTTCAAAAAGGAATGCACATTGCAAACACCAAAAAGATAATTATTCATTAACTTGACATAACATCTCCAATTATTTTCAACTGATAGATGATAATACGACCAAAGAAATCTGTACTCCCAAGGAAATGTAATTTAAATGACTTGGTCATGACTGCAGAGTCCACTTCAAATATCTATAAATAATTAAAAAGCTTATCATAGCTTGGAATTTAATGACAATCAACATAATCAAATCTGTAGAGACAGTTATACAAGATATAGTGCACAGAACAAAACTATTTTGTTGCCCTTGAACTGTAATTTAAAACCAAAACAGAAACCATAATAGATCCAACTTGAAATGTAAATAAAAGTCACAAAATTCTGCCAAATTCTAAACAACTGTAACGACATAGTTTGCTCAAATAAATAAAGATAAAATATACACAATGACATGTTGACCAATTATTCAAAAGATCATGATCTAGGTGATGATATCAGAATTTGATATTAACTATAACCTCTCAAAAACATCTGCTTGCCTGTGCAATGAAAAATGTGTGTGGGTGCATAATGTGCTAAAGCACAAAGATTACTAATATTCAACTTCCCAGCTAAAATTCCCTTCTATATGAACTTTAACTTGGTAGTTGAATATTGCCAGTCCTTGTAATAAGCTTTTTTTCTTCTATCAAAAACACCATCTTACAATAATATCAGCATTCAGAATAAAATATGAGGCTGTGATATCACTGATAAACTTCTTCATTACTGATTTACTTTTCTTCCAAAATTTCTCAAGCCAATAATATCAGATATAAGATGCAAAAAAACGACAAGAATTTTCAGTTTACAAGACATGTTTCGGATATTTCACTATCCATCCTCAGTTGTTATACTAAATTGTTAAATGGAACACACTACTAAACGTTACAAAATCAATAGAAGGTATAACGAAAATTAATAATTCGAATAATCAAGAGAACGAAAATCGTTGAAAGGGCTAGAATGATAAGGAAAAATTGTAAT
>WIPJ01000776.1:275090-294619 GCA_018155075.1 Cassiopea andromeda | reverse complement strand
TTATCATTCTAGCCCTTTCAACGATTTTCGTTCTCTTGATTATTCGAATTATTAATTTTCGTTATACCTTCTATTGATTTTGTAACGTTTAGTAGTGTGTTCCATTTAACAATTTAGTATAACAACTGAGGATGGATAGTGAAATATCCGAAACATGTCTTGTAAACTGAAAATTCTTGTCGTTTTTTTGCGTCTTATATCTGATTTACTTTTATTTTCACTTCAATAATCCCCCAGTGTAAGAAACCAGTGATATATTGATGCAGGCTTTGTCATTTAGCATGTGCAATCACACAAGCATGTACCCACACATGGACAAATCAAGTTGCATGTACAATTGATTGCACTCACAAACAGCATTCCTTGAACATTTGCTGCTAACTTCAACTTCCAATGATGCAGTCTGTAAAGGCCTTAACCCTTATCTTTTCTCTGTAATTCACACAGTAGTGTGTTGACCACAATCATAATTTATTTCTGACTTTCAAGAACAGTGTTTTGTCTAATGATGAAGCACTTTACATTAAATCTAAATTGCAGTAGCTTTGTTTTTCCTTGAATAAGTATGCTTGATACATGCTATCTTCATTGCATGTAACACTTCTTTCACATTGTTTCTTTATCTGATATGTGGGTGTATACATAAATTATGTCTTAAAAGTGCGATTTCACATGCAAAATCATTTGTGCATGCTTATTACCACACAAGTGGTATTTTGCTTACGAAAAGGCCTGATTTGTGTCAAACATTTTGATGAAAAAAGAATATTCATCTGTGAAATATCTTCAAATGGATTCAACTAAAATATACCTGCATTTGGTTTCCATCTTCAGGGTAAAAATCTGTGGTAATCACCTCACCATTTCCAGTGGGTTGAATTTCTAATTTACAATCCTTTCCTGCAAAGCCACCTTGAAACTGTACATGAATTTTTGTAATCACAACAGGACATTCACATGAAAATGATATTACTTGTGTGTCACCCTGCAAAAATTGGATGATCAAAAGGAAACTGCTAGTTCAGAACACTTCAAGGTATGAATGTTGTACAAAATGATCCCGCATAGACAGATGACAGCAGCTGCAGCAAGCAGCTTCAAACATAAATCCATGCAATTATATTGCAAATCTGAAACCACTAATCACAAGGTAACAAATGTACATTTGATACTGTCTTTCTGATGACTGCCATTGATCTCTAGTTTTCAAACACTCTATTCCATAAAAAACACATGAATGTCAAGTGATACTGAAGCTAAGAGCATGCTTCAGAAAAATAGCTTTATTCATAATTACAGCTATAGACAATGTACTATGCCAGAAGAAATCATACAAATGACACAATTACACCAACTGTCCTAATATTGAAATCAATGTGAAATGACAAAGAGGAATTGTAACCATCAAAATAATGGAAGTAACTACATTCAATACAAACCTGGTCTGAGTTCCAGCATGTATCTTCTCTACCATCAAACATAAATTTTTTGCCATATTCTTTTACATCTTTGTTGATGACTGAGCTAACCCTGAAAGGATGTTCTAAGTATTTAATTAACTAAATAGCACAACAATGTGCTAGAGTGTGTATAGTTATCATAGCTCAAGTTTAGTGCACAACATGGCAAGTAGATCTGAAGGTGCTTGTTGTGCCCACAATACACAGGAGAATTGACACATTTTGGCATTTCCACTGACCAATGTGGGGTTTTAGATGGGGATTTGTAGTTTGAAATCTATGATGGCACACATTATTACTACAATGATTTCTGGGCAATCTACTATGCAAATATGGAATCAAAACATTCCCAGGGGGTGGGGAAGCTTTTGACAGTTCTCCGCAAAATTTGTCCCCATATAGTGGGATATTTGTCTGGTTTCACTCATATTGCAATACCAATCCCAACCCTAAGATGGGGGTTTAGGATTTACTTTGATAGGTGTAAAAGGGTAGCATCCATTCAAATTTGTATTTATATGATCTGCTATGCATAAATAAGGTGGTATGACTGAATGATTGATGTGCAGTGACATGAAGGTATGGATTTAGCAATTATGGCTTAAAATCACACACTCTATCACTTTATCACTCAGTAAATGAGTACTCACACCTGCCACAAAGCCATGAGGGGGCACAAAGGGACATTGCCAACCCAACTGAAGGATCTTGCCTGCCCTTGCCCATCCCCAACTTTGAATCTTGATCATTTGGTATCTTGTCTTTGCCTCTTCTACACATTTGTCAAAGATCAAAAACCATAGTTATCTACGCATTTTTTTACAAGCATACTAGCTGAAGGCTTGGTACTAAAAGTTTCTTAATTTTTGGCATAACAATTTCCTTAAATTTTCCTAATTTAACAAAATAAATTGCAGTGAAAACATAAACAAAATGTGAATGTGGCAAACTATTGGTATCAACTATTAGCTGTATACAATTCCCAGATCCAACCTTCTCTGGGGTGGTGCTCCTAAGTCTTCTCTCCATCTTCTTGACAGGGTCCATTCTAAAGCTATCCATCTCATCAATAATCCAAACCTCACCAATTCTCTACAGTCTCTCTCCCATTGTTGTCTCGTTGCAGATCTTTCCATTTTCTACTGCTATTTTCACAGACATTGCTCTCAGGAAATCAAGAATATTATACCTGATCCAGTGAGGCATGTTCGAACCACCAGCTCTACCCATTCATACCCTTTCCAAGTTACACTACCTAATCCATGAACTCTAGCTCACAAATCATCTTTCATTCCAAGAACTTCTCAACTGTGATACTAATTGCCACCCACTACATTCCCTGAATCCTACAATTTGTCATCTTTTAAATCTGACATCAACATACTTGTTCTTGTCTCCCCTTCTACTTCCCTCATTTTCTCAGTTTTTCTGTTATCAGGGCTTTGTTATAGGCCCTATGGCCTTTCCCCAACATTACTTACTAAAACAAAAAAATCATAACAAAATCCCTCAGTGCAAGCTAAGATCTAAAGCAATGTTGTTGTCACATTGTTTTATTTCAGTTTTATGTTGAACCAGGCAACATTTTCAATGCCCTATTTTTCTAAAGTTCCCTTGTTCTTTCCTTTTAGATCTAAACGTTTCTTAAATTTATGGGTGCCTAGTACTAGGTTGCATATAAACTGGTTTCTTGTAAAAATAATGAGTAAATGCTAACATAACAATGTTTGCAAAAGGCCATTTTCCAGCATTGTAGAGAAATTTAATTGTAGTAATGTTTCTGGAGGCAAACCTTCTCTCTTTCCACCCTTATGGCACTACAAAAAGCATTGGCTACACTATCACCAACATAAAGTGCATTGTGATCAAACCATTTCTGATTGGCACCTCCAAACTCCTCCCTTTCCTTGTGTGACTAATAAGCACTTTCCTTACATTTAGGTTGGGTTGCCACACCCACCCAGTTGCCCCCTTGTATTTAAGACCTGCCAAATCTCCCAGTTTTACCAAGAGACTCCTGCTGTCATCTACCTCCTACCACTCTCCCTGCATCTTATCTATTTCTCCCAATTTCGAAACATGATGTTGAATTTCTCTTGTTTCCTCTTGGTTTCCCAAAAATTCCTGCGGTAGTACTGAAAACTACCTGGGACCATACCTTCCCCAGAATCCATCGTCTTGACAAAGAAAACAGTAAGAGTTAGCACTCTATTACATGATTGATCTCAAGCTAGATGGATCACTTTCTGATATTTTGGCAATGAAGTCACATTACCCAGAGTCCAGAATTCCTTGCCATAAATGGGTAACCCAAAGAGGAAAGCGTGAAAGTCAGACATCTTAAGAACTGAATAACCAACTTTTCTATGGAACTGCATTCATACCTAAATATATAGAAGTGCTTTTATCAATTATTAAAGGTGCAACAGTGACTAAAACACATTCTTCCTACTTCTTGACATTTCTCTCTGTTTCTCAAAAAAATCGTCTGGTATTTTGAAAGCTTTAACGGTAAGCTGCAGTCCTAAAATTGAATAATTACAGTTGATAGCAAAGCCAAACCTTGTTTTTATTCGATCTCCAAGATGCTGCACTAAGTCATAACCGGCACAGTCTGACATCATTGCTCGGCAACACTAACACATGCTTGGGGGCCATTCATGAGGCCATTACAGCTGCCTCACTATCAATATGAGACCAGTGCTAGAACCATTTAAATGAAAAAAGATGTCAGTGAATTATGCAGCTGGTCTTAGTTCCTACGAACATAAAGGAAAACTTGATTTGAAAGAAGTATGCAATAATGTTTTATTTTTTGTTGGGTTCTAAGCAAGATCCCCGATTTTGCTAATGTCAGTACGTACTGTTTATCAGCAGACGTTACCTAATTCAACTTGCACCAACACGAACCTTATTTGAAGTTTCGAAGTTGAAATTCTGTAATATCCCATGCCAAAGCACAAAGATTGCCTATGTCCAGTTTTTTCAAAATAAAACGTCCAAAATTCAATTTTTTGCAATAGTGTCAATTATCCTTTTGACATTTTACTATAAAGTGGAATATGAGACGAGAGAAATACCAAGCAAGAATTGGATTATTTGTAGAATATCAATTGAATTATGTGGTTGTGTATACTTGCTTCATGCAATTTCTGTGGTGAAGTAATTGGAAAAGATAAAACCAGGAATATCAATAAAAATGTTGAAAATTTTATGACAAGATTTTTTCAAATATGTTATATAATTTCCATGATTTATCCCAGTGCTTTTTTTGCAAAAACAACCCAAAGGAAAATCCCATTAGCTTAAAAAAGTTCTCCAAGGTCTTAGGATCAAGTCTGAACCCTTCCACCACAAGAGGCCATTATTAACATCAGGGAGGGATTACAGTCACATGTGGCTGAACCTAATTCATGCTATCTCAGACGCATTTTCCAATCCTTACAAGGAAGGAAAAAAAGCCAACTAAGAAACAGTGCATGATATTGCTACTTTCATGAGTGAATGCATCACTGTAGTAATGCAAACACCCACTTAAATGGTAGATGACCAATAATCTCATCAATGACTCGAAAAAGCAAAGGAATTACATTTTTATAAGAAAATGATTTATAAGAAAGTTAAGTGCAGCTGCTCAAAAAGTTAAGAAAGTTTAGCACTGGATTTTTGAGACCTAAAATGTTCATAAATGTATACCTGTTTTAACTTTGACTTATCAGTGTACCAATTGTCATGTATGTGATGTTGGCTGCCCTCTAGCAGTTTTCCTGCTGTTATTTGCTAAGATTTATCCTCATTTCCAGTTTATACGGAGCTATTTCACATTCTATGAATTTGCATACACAAAACATTGGAACTCAAAACTTTTTGCCAAGAAAGTCTTAAGAAAGTTTTGACACTGGAATTGCAAAAAAGTTAAGAAAGTTTCAGTACTAGGCCAAAAAAAGTTTCTTATAAAAAATCATAACAGAGATAGCTTTCAAGGAATGGACAGCATTGAAGTAATTATACAGAATACTACTTGAAAACATGGTTATGTAGATACCACTTACTGAGATATAAGAGGTGAATTGGAACTGTGCACCTCTTGAAGCATATTTGTATTTCATACAAATAGACCCATATTTTGCTTTGCATTTATGGTTTTGCCATAACTGGTGTATGAATTTGCAGTCAAGAATAATGAGGATATGCTCAGATACAAAGTATCTGATGAGAAAATTGTTTATCTTGTATTTACCATGGAAACCATGTATAGGCAGCACCTTTTTCCAATTTTAGTTTTGAATATTGTGCAGCCTTTGTGCAGAGTGCACTCTTCTTCAGGAAAAATCCTTGTTCATAAAATGCTGTTTGTTGCCATCAAAGACAATTGAAGCATGCATGATCAATGTCATACTTAGCCATTCATGTGCCAATACTTAAAAATTTGCAGCACACACTGCGAGCTTCTAATTTTCAGTTTCAATGATCATCAATATATCCACCTTTATTTTGTATGCACCCTTGGCCTAAACTTAAAGTAGTTTATATGCAAAAGATAATAGAAATCATATTGAAGGGATGGTATAAGAAGATGGAGAGGTGAAGAATGACATTAGACTTCATGTTTGTGGCCAGGTTTAACTTTTTGCTTGTAAGCTAGACTTTCTTTTGATGTAGTCTATTTAGCAGATTGAGATCAGCTCAAACATTGCAGACCTTGGTTACATAGAAAAATCTCAAAAACATTTTCCTCTGATTGAGATGCTATATAGTTGGGTTGAGGCCTCTAAGCAGGGGTTGCTTACACTAGAGTTTTATTGTATTTAGTTTTTGTATCTAGAGCTAGAATGTAAAGGATATGTTGGTTTTGTCATATCACATGTCCCATTTGCTGGACCTATATTCACATCTTGTTTTCTTGTTGAATATGAATTAAGGAGGTGAAATTTTCTATTTGTGAATAGGAATTTGACCCACCAGAACAGTTTGCCAGCAAAGTCTCACAATTAGTTGCCATGGTGAAGGAAGCAAAGCATTTGGTTGTGCACACAGGTGCAGGAATAAGTACCTCATCAGGGATTCCTGACTTCAGAGGGCCTAAAGGAGTTTGGACATTGGAAACCAAAGGCATAAAGCCAGAGTTTAATACTAGTTTTGATGAGGCTGCCCCATCAAAGACTCACATGGCACTGGTTGCTCTTGAAAAAAGTGGTGCATTGAAATACCTTGTTAGCCAAAATGTTGATGGTCTTCATGTGAAATCTGGATTTCCTAGGTAAATTTCACAAATCCAACTGACCAGCTTCAAAAATTTACAGATTTCTGCTTTTCTATTTTTGTCATTATTTGAATAACTTTAAGCTTTTTTAGTCTCACGGAGTATTGTTCCAAGAGTACACACATTTCAAATTTTAAGAGACATCCCTCTCTGTTTTCTGTTTTTTCTTTCTGTTTTCTGTTTTACTGAGTTGGTTTTTTATCCTCTTCCATCTCTATATGCTTAATTATATTTTCATTGTCACTACGCTCCTTTCTCAATGAACTTGCTAGTCCAAGGGATAGTGCCTGGAATTTTCTGATCAGAACTTGACTCTGATGGAAGGGACTAAAACACAGTTAGCATGGTGCTAAAACTGGACAAAAACTATGAGAAAAGAGTTCTTCACCTTCTGATGGTGAACTAGCATGTTGCAGCATGGGGACTATACACCTAGCCCTTACTTAGTGCCACCCCCCTGCCTAATTATGGAGCTTGCTTTTGAAGGGGAGTTCCAGAGGAACACTAAGCAAAGTTTTATCTTCCTAGATTCTTCTATTTTTCATTTTTTAGGAATAAGTTGTCAGAGCTCCATGGGAATATGTTTGTTGAGAAGTGTGAAAAATGTGGGCACACATTTTTAAGAGATACAGCAGTTACTACCATGGCCCAACAGAGAACCGGAAATAACTGCAATTATGTACAAAGACGGGGCACAAGATGTCGGTATGTAGCATGTTGCTGCCTTTTGTAGCTTGAGTGCTCATTTCTGACCCACATTTTCATGCAAGGCTGCAAATAAATATTTCTGTTTGCAAGATTGAGTTTTATGATCAAGGTTCTTTAGGCTTTCTCAAAGAACAATACTCAGTGTGACACAGTGGTAGATCCAGACATTCACAAACTTCTTGGCTGAGACTGTCAGATTTGCAATTATTGGAGTTTTTTGTGGTGAATTGAATTTGATTCTAAAACATTCATATGGTTCCAATCAAAGCCAATCTCAACTTTATTCAGAACACAGTGTGACAAAAAAACAAATAAAAAAGCAACACAATCTATCACAGAAGTGTATACTGTGCAAGAGATAGTAAACTTGAGTCATTGAAACTATAAATGATTTTATTATTGACAAACTTTGTGCAAATTGCAAGAGTAAATGATGCAGTTCTTATAAATTCATTTTATGGAAAGATTAGACAGATGCTAGACCTTAAATTTCTAGACCTAGAATTTCTCTAATCATTCCATAAATGAATTTTTAAGAAGTACATCATTTACTGTTGCAATTTGCACAAATTTTGTCAATAATAAAAATCATTTATAGTTTCAATGATTGAAATTTACTACCTTTTGCTACTTCATGAGAAGATACTTATATCTTTTCATGAGGTATTTAACAGGTACTAGAATTTCAGCAGTAGCAATCATTGTTTTTTCAACAGCTACAGCACAGTTTGCAAGGTTCCTTCCCTGTGCCTCTTGTTCACCTTCTTGTTTGTACTACAGAACTCTGTAATAATTCTATTCTTATTTATCTGCCAATGGGATATAAATTTTAGAGGGAGATTGAGAGATACTGTTCTTGACTGGGAAGATAATCTGCCATTTGATGACATAATGAAAGCTGAAGAGCATAGCAGGTAATTAATTTTATCCATCATATTTTTTTAATTGTCCTGAATTGAAATAAATAATTAAGGTACTTTCATTTATAGTTTAAGATTGAAATTGCTGAGATCTATTTGTTTTGAAATATTGAATGACATATTTCAAAATTTTTTATCTGCATAAGCATATATTGTTTGGTAAACCAGAAGTCTTGCTTATGTCATTCCTATGAGACCTTTGGACTTGAATTTGCAGAAGGGGGCTATACCTTCCAGCCCATACACAATTGATTTGTTAATTTCTTTCAGAATGGCTGATTTATCATTGTGTTTGGGGACATCGCTTCAGATAAACCCCAGTGGAAAGTTGCCAATTCTCACAGTAAAAAATAAAGGCAAATTGGTTATTTGCAATCTTTCAAAGACAAAGCATGTAAGCTATATACTTTCCATATTGTATAGTGTCAATTATTTTGCAATCTTCACCAAATAATTATTTCTGCCAATATGGCTTCTTGAATTTTAATTAAACAGCTTGGTTCCATAGCCTTGCTAGGACAAGTCTAGCTTTTCAAATATGGTTCTGATATTCTGCTATCAAGGGTTAGTCTTTTGCTTTATAAATGTGATACAAGCCCTCATTTTTTGTACTTTATACAATGGAAAATGTAATTTTTAAGCAAAAGTGGTATGATTATCAGCAGATGCTCCGAAACTGTTCTATCATACCAGTGAATACTTTTCAGCTTATATCCATATGATATCCCATTTAAGGCTGGCTCTCCTCCTGGATTAGTATATTTAGATGTTTTCTAAAAGGTCATCTAGGGCCATTCTTGAAATTGGGGTATTCAGGTGCCCCTGGGAGAGTGTTCAGTAGGAAGTTGATGCAAAACACCACATCAATTGGATAATCATTTCTTGTTTGTTTTAAAACTGTTATAAATAGAAAAGCAAGGACAACAATTCATACTTCAGCTTGCTATTAATCTATTATATATAGCCTTTTGTTTTCATGAACTTTACAACTTGCATGCAGATTTGGAATTTTGGCTCTAATTGGCAAACCCAATATGCCACATATCCCCTCCTAAAATGTTATCTGGATAACCCTCATTCCACCCTACCTACCTTCAGCCCTGTTTGCATTATTTGTTTTCTGCTCAAGCTAGGTCATTCTTAGGTGAATTTTGGCGTATTTACCCTTTGTGGGTACTGAGATTAGTGAGATTCATTCACAAATGGGATTGGTTTCCTTTACATATGTGTAAAACAGCAATGCTGCAAAACATGCATTTGTGTTGAAAGCTCATGGAAAACTATGGATATTTGATATGGCACATACTCTTTCAATTTCCACAAATAGGGCTTTCACCAAATTATGATTTGTGCACAGTTGGAGGCAGTGAAAGTAGGAAGGGGAATATATTTCCCCGCACACTACAAAGATTGAAACGCTTCTTGGAAACTGCAGCTGATTTGTAAATGTCAAAAGAAGAGCCACGACGAGAAATATGTCAGAACGAGTTCCTTTCCTTATTTAATTCGACATTCCATAGTTCATTAGTTCGACATACCAGAAGAACCGATGTTATTAAGACGTAGCCGATGTTATTAAGACGTAGCCGATGTTATTAAGACGTAGCCGATGTTATTAAGACGTAGCCGATGTTAAGATATAGACGTAGCCGATGTTAAGATATAGACATATCCAATGTTAAGACACAACCAAAAAGACTTTACCTATGAAATACAGGACGTGTCGAGACATCATTTCTCATCCTCAGTTATTATGAAAGTGGCAATAAGAAGTTTTATAGATAAAATTGAGGAAAACAACAAGTGGGAAAACAAGTGGGAAATCAAGAAAAGTAGACTCATGGGGAAACTATAAAAGGGGGAAGATAAATGTATATTCCCCCATTTATGGTCTCCCCGTGAGTACATGGGACTGAGTATATTTGTATTGTAGAAGTGCCATAATGCTATGGCTATGTTGCAGTTAGTCATATCTTTTTTCTATATACATGAATATTTACAAGCATACGAATACAATACTCATATCTTGATTCAGCCATATCTTCATATCAACTATGGCTGTTTGTATTTTTCAGGACAAAAAAGCTTCACTTGTAATCCATGGTTATGTTGATGACATAATGGAAAAACTATTGGAAGGACTTGGGCTCTTGATACCAAAATATGATCCAAAAACTTTTTTATCACAAGTGTCACTATTTGGAAAAGGAAAGGTAGAGGACCAGAAAGTTGAATCAAAATATGGAATGCTTGATAGTCACATTGACAACAAAAGGTTAAAACTGGAATCTAGCAATAATGATTAGATACTAACGTACCGTTAAAACCGCATTTAAGCAACCCCGCGTATAGGCCGCAGCCCAACTATAAAGTATTGGTAAAAATATTTTTGAAGATTTTAATTTTATAAAGCTCTGCTATACGTGAACTGATACGGTATTACGAATCTGCTTGTTAGGCCCTATCAAAAGAAATGCTAGCTTACAAACAAAAAATGTACCGAAGTTCTTCGTTGATAGACCTGCCCAAAAACAAGAGGTTTAAAGTCATTTTGAGCTCTATCATCAGAGAAAGTCTTCATGAACGTTAGATCGCCGTCCAGCAGCACAACTTCCATTTTCCTATGCAAACAAAGCTACTATGGGTTTAAGTCAAGCTGTTCATGAAATACAGGAAGATATTTCGATAGGATTTGAGAATGAAAATTGGAGTTATGCTGTATTTCTTGTAAACTAGTATCAAGAACCCTTTGTGAATTGGGATTTAATTTTTCCCTTTGAAATTATGCACTCTGCACAGGCTGCACCCCTAATGTTCGAAGCTAGAATTAGAAAAAAGATGCTACCTATATGCGGGTGTCTACAGTATTTACATTTATGAATATCTATCACCATATTTGTTCAGCATTGTAATTTCCTCCGTATTTATAGTATTCTTTCCTTCCCATGATCATTTTTATCTTCCATTTGGTGTGTTCACTGTTATTACTAGTAAGCAATACATACTTAGAAACCTACGTTTTAAAGTAGACATCATTCACTAATATACGTGGGGCTGATAACTTGTTCACACTCATACTTATGGTTGGCAAAGTCTGAGGTCTGGATGAGAATAGCCAAGGGTGTGCTGAAGTTGGGAGTATGCGGTGTAACGCCCTCACTTCTTGTGGTATTTTTTTGGCTTTTCCGTTAAAGCAAACTTCACAATCATCGCTTGCAGGTAAGGAGCCATATATTTATTGTATCTAGAAGGATTCGCAAATTTCTAAGTTCCCCTCCCTTGCTGGACATGATCTTGATCTTTTAGACCCCACCTCTAAGATGTACAAATTCACATAATCGAAACGGCCAATTATGTCATTTCATATGTCATAAAGAGTTTAATTTATCAGATACACGACATAAATAAGAATTGCACGATATGCCGTCATGTTCATATTTTCTAAGCCCCCCTCCCTATTTCTGGATACTTTGTAGCCTTTCGGTAAACTTGTTTTGCTACACCCAGACATGTGAATAATAGAAAGCAACGCCCATCCCCCAAAGTCTGGAAACTTCAATTACCCTTTTAAAAGTCAACTTTTGAACTTTGATTTGTCCTTCTGATGAGTGCACTTTTCTAAGTAAACTCAAATGTTTTGCTGCGTTGACTTATGTTGTCCTTGGATGTTCTTGTAGCTGCCTTTTTTGGTTCTGAGTAAGCGTATATGATATTCACTTATAAATTGTATTTGCTCTTTGGAGCTCCTTTTTGAACGAATAGCTGAAAATGCTGCGAAGTGATCCTACGCTTTCCAACAATCTAAATACTAAAACTGCATCTTTCTTCCTTCTGGTGGTTTTCTTCATTACCTAATATATTTCATCATCTATATGCGTCCATGAATATCATTATAGATGGCTACACACCTTTTTCTAGAAGAATGCCTAATTTTTAACTGAGCGCCTCAATTCTCTTAAATTATTTTGCTTTTGAGACTAAGATTAGTCTTAAAATATACCTAAGTACTGAAGGTATAGCTTCTCCTAAAAATCAGAGCAACAAATTCAAATGTTTGTGAATGTTTTAATTCTTCATAACAATAAATTTTGCATCGACAGTGCAAAAGTTGATCAATAAAAAATGCTATATCTCGAACATACAAAATTTCTGAGTCTTGGTGGAGATTGAGCCTTGCATTGTTCTTAAATTATTCCTAAATGTGAGTGATTTCAAGCCTTGATATTTTTATAAACTTTATTCTTGCAAACAAGTGTGTACTTTACATTCATAGTGAGATCTGCATTAACATGTTCCAAGATCTATTTCAAGGGCACACAGAATCCTTCGAAATGGAACTGGCCACAGAAGAAGCAAGCGTTTTGTCTGGCGTGTTTACTGATTTGGAAACTTCTAAATGGAATGCAATTAATTATATGCAATTAAGACTTTTGACTATTTTCCACATGCGATTTTTAAAGGTAAATTAGATGTTTAGAGGTCAAATGAAAATTCAGCTAAAGTTAGAGCTTCTATCTTTCTATGAACACCCAAATTGATCCAATTATTCTTGTCCCTGGCTACACCCCAATCAAGACAGTCGATAGGCATTGTCAAGATAGCACTTACCAACTGTCTTGAGAAGTGACGTACCACCTACAGGCATACAGCAGACACAACCAACCTGGAACAATGTGTAGTCCCATTCTAAAAATAGGTTCCGCTACTTCTCCTTATAAAGTACCTCTAAATACACTTGCAACGGTTTATGGGAGGGGAATGAGCCCGACCTAATAGGATGCTACTAATGGGGGTACTGGAGCCCTACAATTTCATTAAATTCCCATATTAAGCTTTCTATGTATTGTTGGCACATTTCCATTTTTAAGCCACTATTGAAAGCATGGTTCGTTAATATATTATCTCCTCGCTCAGTGCTGGGTCTTTAGCATCATTTAACCCCCGGGATTTCTTTTCTGGCGCTCCCTATGTCCCTTGGCCTATTTTAGACTGGTCTTGGCCACATTTTGTGGTCTTTGAAATCTTGAGTATGGTCTTAGAAGTTTAAAAGTGTGGTCAACTTTCTCATTTTCACATGCATCATATTTTGCATAAGTCTTTCTGTATCCTGTGGGTCTCTATGTGTTCAATATCAATTTCGAGAACAGTGAACATGTTTTAACATGGCATCAAATGACTCCAAATGACATTTTGAATTTTTTGAAGGGTGTGATCCCCAGCAAAGCTCAAATGAGATGTGGTCAAGCTTTGTTATAGCATGGTGTGATTTTGGAAAAAAAGCTAAAGATTATCCCTGCCTAAGCCTCCCTCCTCCACTGACTACGATCCTGACGTATAGCCTGCCATAACGTCATAATAATGTGGACTGGAGACGAGAGTACAGAAATGCAAACAAAGGTGACTACAGAAATATTTCAATCTCGAAAACTCACTATAGGTGATGCCGGAAATGTGTTGAATAATGTAGTTGCTCAATTATATTGCAAGATATCTTTTTGAAGCCGCAAGACGATCAGAAGGACTGGGTGTGACAAGAAATCAAGACTGATTTTCAAAGGGAGTACATTATAAAAAAGTCAACAAAAAGCACTTCCGCATGATGACTTCACCCACGAAAGACAAAAGGTCTGGAGATAATGCATCAGGCACTGTTGACCAGAAGCCGAAAGTGCATAAAATAGTTGTGTTAGGAGAAGGGGGAGTAGGAAAATCAGGTATTGATTGCTGTTATTTGCACATTTAAAAAGCTCTTTGCATGTCTGTAAAATGAAGTCCTAATTTTGTAAAGATTAATGCGAAGTGAGGTTTTAGTTAAATCGATTTCATCGTTTTCTCCAAATTCTTTACAATGCATTTCCTAATTGCAGCAATAACTCTACAATTTGTAAGCAATGTCTTCATGGATATTCATGATCCAACCATAGGTAAGTTAGCAATTTTGGTTTATAACGTCTGTTTGTGTCACAACTTGCTTGTTTCGTTGAAATGTAAAAGTGAGCTGCAATGATATGACTTGAAAACGGGCTGCTACTTATACAGATTGCAAATGAGCATTTGCTACAAGGATTTTTCTATCTACAGAGGATGCTTATCAATCGCAAATTGTGGTAGATGACAGAGCATGTATGTTGGATATTTTGGACACCGCGGGCCAGGTACACTCTTTGTATTTCATGGGAAAATAGTACTTTTTTTGATCTCAAGATTCTCCCTTACCTGACAATGTTGTAGCTAATACTTACTATTATATTCATATCAAGTTTTCAAATGCATTTGTTCAGTGATACACCTAGATAATTGACACCCCATGCTCACCAATGGCGAATTCCCAATACAATGACCAGATCTGTCAAGGAAACATTCTTCAGATGCATTTCAACGCCCCTGTCAAAGACATTCAGTTTTGTGCCATTGGACAAGATGGCAGTTCTGCAATCATGTTCAGTGATTAGTGGTTTTTTAGTGATTAGTGATTAGTGGTTTTCCGAAGTACTTTTGAGTGAGGGGTATGGCAGAAGAACTTTACTGACAGGCTACGAAGTCTCCCAGAATTACTGACAGGCGACGAATTCAAGCCAGCCTTTATACCGATATGCCAAAGGATTAACAACGGCTTTTGGAAAGTGTGGGGGATGTGATACCCCCACATCCCTTACTTCACAGACCCCTGACAGCAATGCAAAGACGAAATGCTAATGCATGACGTCACATACCTTATGAGCTCGTAACCCAATTATATTTGCTAGTGTGAGTTCACTTTCTTAGTAAAGTGGATACCGTTTTACTAGCGTCTTTTACTGGATTGTGAAATGCCTTGCGAAATCTGTGCTGTAAGTAATGCATGAGGTTGCTCAGCTGATATACAATATTGTCCGTCAACACTGACTGAATTTGAATTCATTTAGATATTGACCAATACATGGGTCTTGCAAAATCATGGCCGGTTTCTTGGACAAGTATACCGGACATTATGCATGGATCCCCACCTGACAATAGTTATGACGAGAATAGTTGGAGATCAAGTCTCAAAATCAGCTGAGACTTTAGTGTATAAATGAGGGACTTGAATTGTCAGCGTTGAAGATATGCAACAAGACCCTTAGGTTCCATATTTTATCATTATTATTATTATTTCTGCCACTTTAAGCTCTATTGTTCTCTCTTCCAACAATTTTTTGTCTAGCATTTCAACTGCCCTCTGTTAAATTCCAGCAGTGCCAAACAGTTCTCCGCTCTTCATTGAAATCTTTGAAGGATGAAGCCATAGTAAGGGTATGGAAAAATTCAAACTGTGGAGCCAACATTCAATATGACATATCAAAATACAAAGCAAATTCCGAAATCGATTCTTACTGAGCATACAGACAGAATCCAAACCGAGTTACGATCACACAGATTTATTATCTCATTCCTTCTTGCTTATTCTTTAAAAAATCTCAATGCACTATGGTCTTGGGCTCAAAGTAAGCTACCTGCCAATATCTTCAATTTCACAAGCAAATACCTTAACAATACACTCGCCACTAGGAAGAACCTTTATTTATGAGGCCTCTCAAACACTTCTGACAGTTCTTTTTGTCTCCAACCTGAGTCACTACTCCACGTTGTAGCAGGTTGTAAAACATATCTTGACCAGGGCCGTTTTACTTGGAGACATAATTCAGCTTTAAGCTTTCTGGCTCAAACTTTCCGATCAGTAAATTCATCAAAATTATGTGTGGACCTCCCTGAATTGTATATCATTGAATCAACCGTAGGCTTCGAGACAAATCTAACAAAAAATTCTTGTCGAAAAGAACTCAAGTAACCTTTCCATAAGCTGTCTTGGTATATGTGGTAGTCAGTTATCAGAATCTTTTCTCAGAACGTGTACTGAACCAGGCTTTGATAAGCGACCTCCTATTCACTATTGCCAAGCTATCTACTATTGCTATTTGCACGACCTACTACATATATATATATATATATATATATATATATATATATATATATATATATATATATATATATATATATATATATATATTCTGTATGAGAAGCAAACCATGGTGCAACCCCGAGTTTCTCAGTTATTGATTATGCTAGTCGATATTGTTACTGCTTCTGTATTGAACTACATATAGTGTGTACCTTTTTCTTTTATTATAATCTATTATATGTATACATAGTTTTTTTGCCCTTTATTTCTAATTAACTACCATGGTAAGCCAGCCAAATACAGATTAACTATTTAGCGAGATTAGTATTTGTAGATTTTAACATATGTATGATGAAGCTTAATACAAAAATTATTATTTTGTTCAAAATATGGCATAAGTACCATGATTAAGGGGATACCCTTTTCCTAGGATATTCTTTTGAAAAACATATATAGCATGAACACTGTAAATTTTTCAAGTATGAACAGTTTCATGATTGAGTGGGAGAAAAGTCATAGATTAATTTCCCTCTTGTGTTGTAGGTGAAGCCATTAAGGAAGCGATTCCCCCTTCCTTTTATATGTAAAGGTGGTCTTCAATACATCGGATCTAGGCTATGCCCTTTATTACTACATATAATATTTGATGGCCTTTCCTATATTTTGTTCCATTGATTGCAGGAGGAATTTGCAGCAATGAGGGAGCAGTACATGAGGCATGGTGAAGGGTTTTTATTTGTATATTCAGTTACTGATTTCAACAGCTTTCAAATGCTGACGAAGCATTTAAAAACATTAGAACGAGTCCGAGATTTCGAGCCAGTCCCGGTGGTTCTTGTGGGAAATAAAGCCGACCTTGAAGACAAACGCCAAGTCAGTTACAGTGAAGGTGCTGCTTTAGCCAATGAAATGGACTGCACTTTTCTTGAAACTTCTGCTCGAGCAAGAAGAAATATTGAAGAAACTTTTTACAGTATTGTTAGGGAAATACGGAGAAGAGAAAAGGGTGGCATTGATCCTACAAAAATAGAAAAGAAAAAAGGACTTCTGGATAGGGTGAGGGGATACTTGAAAAATATTATCAAGACGAAAGGTTAAAGTAAAATAATGATCTTTTGATCCACGATGTTACATCAAATAAACTATGTAAACAAGCAAAATATGATTGGAAGAGAGAGCAATTGGTATAATCGTTTGAAATATAGGCCCTGCTAAAGGATGCAAAGAAAATGTTTGAAAGACTTTGAGAAATTCTCGCTCCATCCTTTAGCAGTGCCTATATTTCACACAATTATACAAATAGCTCTCTCTCTTCCAATCATATTTTGCTTGTTTATATAACTTATTTGATTTCCTTTATATGATATCAATGTCTAAAAAATTATTTCATTGAATTTCATAAAGGGCACTTTTGCTCCCCCTACTCCCCTAAGTGAAAGGCAGGGGGCGCTTGCGCCTCTCTTGCGTGCCTTTCTACAAATCTCCATTCATTCTAATCATCAGCGATCTAAGTATACTGTTCTAAATGGATTTTTCGCGCTGATTTCAAACAAACTAGTCAATTTTTACCTTATGCCAGTGTTGTAGAAGAAGGGGTCGTGGAGGCAGTCCCCTAGCTGTGACTTGAGGGGACTGAGCCCCCTATCTCTGTAAATGTTCTCGAAGTGGAAACATAGAAGAATCAATATTCTGCTGTAAAAAGCTATTCTAGATTCAAATAGCTGTCTAGAAATTGCAAGTTTACAAAATATAGGGTATTAATAAGATGTTATTTTCTGGATGACATAATCGTGTTCTTACATAGCCACGTGGATTACCTTCAAAGGTTCTTATAAAGAGCCCCCTAGCTATCAATAGAGCCCCCCATAGCTATCAATAGAGCCCCCCTAGCTATCGATTCACTTCTACACCACTGTCTTACATCTCACATTTTGAGATACAGACAACTTGTTATTTCACCGAAAACAAACGAATATGAAATATCAGCTTGAAAATAGCATCACATGTAATTTAGCAACTTGTGGAACAATTACTTATTTCAATGTGATTCCAGGACTTTACCTGACCCATTTACAACCATGTTTAGCCTTACCAAGACCATGTAAATGATGCTGGCATCTTATTCTTTACTTCTTTGGTAATTTCAGTTTAAACTTCATCTAATTTGTATGCAATATATTAATTTATGCAGCAGTCCATAATGTAAATAGTCCTGAAAAACTCATTTCAACAAAACTTCTTATATTTATTCGACTTGGATTCTTCATGAAGGTGATTTTCTCTTGAATGCCTTGTCGTGTGACTGGAAGATAGACGAATCGATTGTAAATCATAGCAATATGAATATCCTGTAGTGTTTTCACTGTAATCAACCACGCATGGATGGTTGATACCGTGTAACTAAGGGAAAAGGCCTTTAACCAATCAGCGCGTATACGCAGTGAATTCCCTGGACAGTATTCAGCCAATCAAATTGGTTTTAAGTAATCACCTCCTCATTTATTGGCAAAAGCCACTGATCTCAAAAAATCTTTTGAGATCTTTTGATCTCTTGAGATCAGTGGCAAAAACTGTTGACGTGAAAGCTGAGAATCTCCAGCGTACAGCCTCGGTTACCGATTGAGCCATAATTGTTACCTGTTTCAAGAAGCATTGTTTGCGCGTAGGCAGATGGAAGTAGGCCGAGCTGTGAGAGAAATTCCAAGGAAAGGTAAGGTTAATTAATGATTAATTAGGTATTTTGGGCTTATTTGCAAAAATGAAGTTTTGGGTGGGGCCTTGTTCGAGGGGGGGGGCTTATTTCAAAGTTTGGCATTTTCTCAATGGTTGACATAAAAAAACGACGTAATTATCTCCATCATCATCGTCATCATCAACCGGTGCCTTGCTCCATAGCGTTGGCGATCATTCCCTCCAAGCTTCACGATCTTTCATGGTCGACAAGATGTCAGTCACTCTATGTGCCCCATGTCAATCCGTCGAGTATCTTCCCTCTTTGCCTTCCTCTGCCTCTCTTTCCCTCAAGCATTCCTGTAGTCACTAGGTGTTCGAGCCCCAAGGCGGCCACTCGTAGGTATTTCTACCTACAGTAGGTAGCTTTGAAGTTTTGCAGGTAGTAGGTAGCACCTACGGGATAAACCGTGAAATGTAGATACATTTCCTCAAAACGTAGGTATATATATATTTACATATGCTCATTCCCCAGTAGAAGCAAAGCCCTTCTTTGAATTATACTCGGGACCATCTTTTGATTGTATATT
>WIPJ01000776.1:261820-272392 GCA_018155075.1 Cassiopea andromeda | reverse complement strand
GTGCTAGCGTGATTTAGATTGAATGTACGTTATACCCCCGGTTCCACCTAATCTCTGTTGCTCATGGATTAGTGTGTGATTGTCGATACTAATCCCGCAGTTGTGAGTGTCATCCCGCAGAGCACCTATTTGTCACCTAGCACCTATTTGTCACGCTCTTTAGAGAGCACCTATATTCAGCGTCTCGAGGCGAACATAGTTGAAATAAACGGGGGGGTTTGGAATTTGAACAATGACTTTACATGGTTAGAAAATGATGGTTAGAAAAACTTTAGGATCATATCTACAAAAACAGGTTTTCACAAAGCATAGAGCTAGAATATATACAGAATCATTCTATTTTACCTTGATTATTGGCGAATAGTATTAACAATGAAGGAAATGGTAAGGGGAGTTCCTAAAAAAGTCATTTGCCGTAAAAGTAATAAACGGGTGGCCCTACTATGGTCCAAGGGATTGGGAAAAATCGAAAAATTAATAAGCGAGGGGCAGTTTATTTTGCACCTGAGAGTACTGTCGAGCCAATATCTAGGGCATGAAAGACTTTAGGACCATACCTACAAAGCAATACACCCTCTGCTTTACATTGTATGTTAGGCTTACACCATCAAATCAATTGCGAAACAAAGATATTGTAAAATATTCTTGTGCTTACTTTTACTTACTTGTTAAACTTTAGTTTTTGGTTCACACTTTCGATCGCAGAACAAGATTTTGGGATTATTACAATGCTGTTATGTGCGTTTAAAATGTTGGAATCACTACACAATGCACATCTCTGTCAATTATTTCTACGTCTTTCGAAGGGTAAATATAGCGCAAAGGTGCAGTTCGAACAAACATATATGCCAATAGCGTTGCTACGACGTTTTCTCAAAGGTTTCACTAGTAAGAAGATTCACGCGTTGTTTACTTCTGCCACTCTATAGAGGCCATCTTGGATCTCCTATGTTGCCACACATCACGTGACCTAGTAGGCTCTCTAGTTCTCCTAACTCTATGGCAGTCACACGCTAAAGAGCGATTCCCTGAGCTCTTGTCCACTTGCAAGGACAGTCGATCTTGGTAAGTGGAATTTGTTCGATAATTCGTTGAATAATTGACGTAGAGCGTAAAGCATGGTATCATTGTAATCAGCTCATCGAGAGCTATCGAATGGTGTATAGTTTATTGGGGTAGGGGTACGAAAAGGGGGAGAGATACAAAACTGCATTAGTGCCCTATAATCCATTCAAATACAAATAGTTTAGGTACTCCTCCTCTTGTTAGAATATTTTACCTGTAGTTTCTGTTGATGCCTTGAATTGGTCATGGCTTTGTATTTTAGGGAATAGTTGATGCCTTCATTCATTTGAAAATATGGGCTGCTGTTCATCAAAAGAGGACTGCTATCAATATGAGGTAAAATCTCTCTACACCCTTGCAATTCATCTAGCTTTATTCAGGATACATAGCATTGTGAATCATTTACTACTAATATGGTTCTTCTACCCTTAATCATCCTGAAATTTAACACGAGAGAGTCACTTATCAGGCAGTCCTGCTGCCTATTAAATGATCAAATTCAATTAAGTCACAAAATATCAGCAGTTCAATTTGCACTGAGCAATTTGCTTGAAGTAGCAAGAGTAGGTATTCAGGTGCATACAGAGCTCACACCTTTGTGTACAGTAGATTTCAAGAATACAATAAAAAGCTGATATATAACAATAATAATATTTAATCATTTTCACGTGAAATATACCCTCACATAACACAAGAAACTTTAAAACTAAAATTTGTCATGAGAGTTAAACTTTGACCTTGCTATAAACAAGCACTGATCTTCCAAGTATGTGACTTAATTTCTGAGTCTAGCCCTTCAAATATGTTGTTTTTTGAAACTAGTAAAGTTGGTAACATCCTGTAATTCAGCAGGTATATCATATAAGGAATAAGAAACAATGGATAAAATGAAAAACTATACTCTTTCTTCAAACAATTGTTGGCTAATGAAGCTTATAATTAACTCTGGACCAAGTCAGTATCATAGACTGCTGCACTGAATTGGTGTGGAAGGGAAGCATGAAGGCAGAAGTCATTTGTGCAATGAGTAACAATGACAGTACAAAACACTTCCATAAAAATCCTCACTGAATTCTTGGGGGTAGTGACCACTGCTCCCACTGTTTACAGATCTGACACAACTACTGCAAATATTCCAAATAGTTTTTCCAGTAGAACTTAAAAATAGTAAGATAGTGTGAAATAAAACCAATGACATTCTTTTGAAAGTGCATTCATGGTCAAATGACCTCTTGATTGCCCTCCATGTCAAAAGAAATCCTCTGTTTTTATTTCAAAGAATGAAATGGTATTTGCACCCAACAAAGGGCAATCTGAAATGGAATCTAATATTTAGTGGCCATGAAGTACATAGTAAGAACTTCTTCACATGATAGCTTCCCAAATGAAACGCTTAAGGTAACAAGTTCAGTTTGGTGTCCTTAAATCTCTTTTCTGTTTTCTTGAGAGTCTCATTGGTGATATCAAAACCATTTGTCAGGATCTCTAAATATGATTTCTATATTTTTTGATGCAAGTAGAATAAAGATAATGATGTAAATATGAAATCATTAAAAGTTTAATAAGTTTGGACATGTCCATTGCTTATTGTGCCTGCAATAAATGTAGTAAGAACATCTGAATATTTGATGCTTACATGACAATGCTGTTCAGGACATAATACTGTCAATAATTTCTATCTTTGGAGAAGTAAGAGACAAAACTATAGCTAGTTTAAGAGAGCCCAATTGAGTCATCAAACATAGGTTAATGATTGCCTTTTTCATGCCTGTGATGAACTTCTTGAATCCTTTACCATTTGACTTCCTATTGCAACCATTTCATCTATATTGTTTACATACATTTAGTATTTTACAAAGCAGGTTATGGCAGCTTTAATGAGCTGGTTTGGACCTGCTATAACTAAAAGCTAAAAGAAATATTTATTATTATTAGAGATTGGTGTAAGTTTAAAATTCCTATTTCACAAAAGCAATATCTTTCAGCAATGTTTAGCTTAACTTACCCAAAAAGTACATTGAATAAGTATATATTCCAATGAAAAGAAAGTGGAGCTTCTAAAAACAGGCATCTGTTATCATCTCTATCCAAATTTTACGAATAGCTCTGATTTCTCTGCAAAACCATTCAAGATCATGCCACAGAATAGTTTTCCAATCACTATCTGCATAAAAATCATTGTACAAATCTGCCTTTAAACCACTACCATTGCGTATGTGCATAGCATTGGTAACAAGTCAAACATGCAAAGCACTGGGCTTCTAAGCCCCTAGAAAGGAATCAAAGTGGCAAACACATTGCTAAATAAAGGAAAAATGGTATACCAAGTAAAATATTTTCACACAGCTTCTATTCTGTTTGAAGGATCCAAACACTTGTTTATGAAATTAAACATGGGAAACAATTCATAAATATTGTCACTAAAGTACAGAGCTACAAAGGATATATGATTATACAGTGATACTGCAAAGGGTCCACTATATCAAATAAATATGGACAAAGTGGCTATAAAAATGCATAAGGCAGAAATAGTGGGGAATAAAGCTTATTATTATCAAGGATTATGACCAAAGTTAAGATGCATACTAACTAGTTGAAAAATGGGAAAATCTGAGTAATTCAAAGTTTAGTTTTTAAATATGTTAGTTGACACAAAAATGTCAATTGATAAAAATGGGGAATGAAACAAGAATGATGGGTAATCTAAAACTATAGAAAAATAAAACTGTGATCTGGCATGATTTGCAGAAGTGAAAGAATCCCTAGATCTACTAAATTTTCATCAAAAAATAATGTCAAGTAATAAGGCATCTATAGAACTATGACAACAAAGGTTAAGTAATATACATGGTTCTAGCATTTATAAGCTAAATTAAACTTTTAGAAGTTTGAATACAAATTAACACTCCTATCTTGAGAGCAACTTCAACGATTGGCAGACTCTGCTTTTCTAAGCCTTTTTCTCAGCTCACGTGGAAGCTTTTCATGACACTTCAAGCAAAGTGGTTTCATATCAAATTCGTGAAACTTGCTCCTAGTATTAAGAATATCAACATATTAGTTTGAACTTCAAATTGGGGAGAAAACAAGGTGGAAAGTTTGACCACCACAATTCACAAGCTTGAAAATGATATTAAGAATGACAAAATGATTTTAGAGCACTACATAATTGCTTGAGAATGATGAGCTCTGCACACTTTAAAATCAGCGGCAGCCTTGTATTTAGCTTTTTTTGCATCTGCATATCCAATTGCTTAGAAAGTTGGATATGCAGATGCAAAAAAGCTAAATATGCTGAGTTTTATAAGAATTATGATGCTGAGAAAGTTGCTAAAGAAATGGAAGCAGAATTAGCAGCACTCCAAAAAGAATGAAATGGTTTGAGTTGGATGTCTATTTATTCATAAAATTGTGTACACTACAATGCTTAGACTAATGAACATAGACCATTATTGAAGTTTGATGTTGCTGCATTTCTGTGTAGAGCCATTCATTCACTGTTACCAGTTGTTAGTTTATGAGAATGATGAGCTCTGCACACTTTAAAATCAGCGGCAGCCTTGTGGGGCAGAGTGCCCCCAGGTGCCATTGGGTTGACATATACTAGGGAAATTTAGTTGATGAAAGGCTTAGCTACTTTTTAAGTACTTGGCAAATTCACCACCAGTGCCTCCCAATTTTTCTTGAAAAACTGCTACTGTTTAAAACTAAAGCATTTAATTACTACCACTGAATGGCATATTGCTATAAGATACAGTAAAAACTTGCACATATGAGCTTTAATTTGTTAAGAACCCACAACCTGAAATTGTGTATTTTGATTTCAAGTACCTTTTTAGCCTGATAGTCTTACTAGGCGCTTATTCATGGTTTCATTTTTTATCTGTTAGGAAATAGACTCAGCCTGGTTTCCAATCAACCCTTTTCATGGATAGTCCAAAAGCAGTAGATACATAATTATGAGAAGCAATGTCACATTGATGTTTTTAAACACAAGAAATAAATGTTTTCTAAATCAAAGCTGTGTGTGCTTTTAATTGTTGTTTGCCCGCAAATTGCTTTGGACCTTTTGTTAAGAACAAGCAACCTGATTACTGGAACTAGCTCATTGCATAAGAACATAAACAGGATCATTTCAAAGCTGTAGGTTCCTATGTGCAGGTTTCTGCTGTACCTTATAGTGTTTGAAACTTAGTGGGGCATCATATCTTTGCTTGAATCTTAGTGGGGCATCATCTCTTTGCTTGAAATATATTCACAGTAGAAATCATACCTGACACAGCTCTATCAATCCCATTATTCAAAGGATAAAAAGGATTATGATTCACTCAACATCAAAAATTGACATGCTAAAGTACCAAGGGCTAATTACTTCAAAAAGCTTACAAAAACATGTCATAAGTACTTACCTCAAAGTAAGCTTGACATTGCATCCCCAACATGCAAAATGTTGTACGCAATAGCATTTATTCAATGCAGTAACAACTGAATGAAAGAATAGCAAATTAATGCCTAGGTATGCTCCAGGAAAATGGGTAGTTATGCATTGCCCTAGATTGCCTGGATAATGTAATCCTTTTAGCTTCAGTGCTTGGCTCAGGAAATAATAAAGTTCCGGCCAACAAAGAGAGCAATGCACCTGTCTCACAACGGTTGGAAGAAACATGAGAAGAACGGAAGTTAAGAACAGAAAGAGAAGGAACTGATGAATAGAGGAAAATAAATCAATATAAAGACTAGCCAACAAAAATGGTGAGGAAGGGAGGGGAAAAAACAATTCAGAGGCAACTTGTCTTTATTGTTTCAAGGTAGCATCTCCATGAGTGTAGTGTCACCACTTGCTCCATGTGCTTTCAGTCCCTCAACTACCCCAAGATTCATAGCAAGACTATGATTGGACAACTACAGCAAGAGCTTCCTACCATTAACTAGGGTTAAATAAGTCTAACCCTCATTTAATAACACTCAATCTCACTCTTATAAAAAATATTGCCAGTTTATTTTCAAAACTATTTTACCCCAGGTTCTTCTGTTCATAGCTTTGGGACCTGGCAGGTCACTGAAGTTGAATCTATTCAATTGTTTTAAAAACTACAGCACGAAAAAGCAGCAACATTCTTTTGACATACTTAAAAGATTTTTTTGTTCGACACTCATCAGAGTATGAAAACATCAGATAGTGACCTATAGGTTAACTGAAAGTTATATCCAGATGTGGTTACATGTGATAGGATGCATCTAATTGGCCCCAAAAGTGGCCAATTAGGATCTATTAACCATTGTTTATTTGAAGAGTCCTAATGAGAAAACCAGCTCTTACTACAAACATATGGCCTATTTTAGGAAATCATAAGCTTTTTCTGCTTTCAATGACTTCTGAGTATGACAACAGTGCTGAATTAACTAGCCTAATTATCTAGAAGACCAAAAACATATGTATAATGCATATATGGTGAAAAAGCATTTTCACACTGGGGTTGATGTTTTCATAGCATTGCCCAATACTTCATTCTTACATTTGAAATACTTGAGATAGAATATAAAATGTGAACTTGCAGTCAATTTTGCGAAATTTACGAAACTTGAATGAATAAATCCTGCACAAAAAGTCTTCTTTTGCAGATGTAAATTAACAAAAGCTTGTCAAATGGGACTTAAACTCAAAGAATGTGGTATAATGCCTTTCTATTCAATTTTCTCTTTACCATAAGCAGATTTCAATTTCACTTCTGGCATTCTGCTCTGCTGGTCATAGCAGAATGCCAGAAGTAGTGACAGGCATTTGGGGCCTGAGGAGGCACTTATCCTACCAATAATTTTAGCCGTAAGGACTTTTGACAAAAATGCATAGGTAATGGCTCACATGTAGTAATAACTGACAATTGAGAGGATTTTCTCCATCCTCTAATAAAATTGAAGTCCTCACCACTGATGCAGATAAATCAAAATAAAACACTTACCATCACGAGCAATTGCACGGTTGCAAATGAAGCAGATATCACCAAAAAGCTATGGAGAAATTTAACTTTTGCATAAATTGGAGGCTCTTTGGAGGACTACATGGATACATCAAATCAAAATAGTATGTTGGTTATAGAATTGAATTAAGTGATACCAGTTTAATTCAAGTTCAATGTGCCCATGAAGCTGACGAAGAAAATTTCAACAAAAACATATCATTTCCACTCAAAATCTGAAAGTCTTGTAAAACTGAAGAAGCACTGAAATCAATTTGAAGATAAAACTGGGAGCAAATTTACCTCATTAAAGTGAGTCTCACAGTAAGCAAGTCCATTCTTTTCATAGTGTCTGTGACCATAGAATGGCTTCTCACATTGTGCACAACAAAAATGCTACAATATAGAAGGATGATCCACCATAAGCTGCTCAGTTACTCATGTATTACTGACAGGAAAGCAATGCTCATAACTCATATAATGGCATATAATGGAGAAAACAACTGTTGAAATCAGTACAAAAAGGGATTTGAATTACAAGAATAGAGCAAGAGAAAGAAGAAATATGTGGGTGATGGGGATAGGGTAAAGATTTTTCATCACAAGGGCAATCTTACTTCAACGTGCCATTGCTTTCCAAGGGCATTTACAACACGGTCTTCAACTGGACGCCTGTCAGAAAAGACATTAATCCCATTTCATATAAGTGCAATTCTATCAAAGAATAAATTAAAAACTTCCATTCATAGATTATTTCTTTGCAGTAGTGATAGAAACAGAGCACTATAAATTAATAAATTTTATCTGGAAAGATAATAGCATTCATACCTGCAAGCACCACAAATTGGGGTGCCCATCTTGTCATGGCAACGCAAACAATAGAGCTCATTGTTCTTTTTTCTGCATTTGACATCCAGTTCTTTGCTTAAAAGGCAAATATACACAAATGTGTAGTTACTTTGATGACATTCAGTAAAATTTACAATAAGCAAAGTGGTAGTAAGAGTGCTACTCTCACAACCCCATGGCATTTCCCCAACAAGAAATATAATCTGTGAAATCTATGAGAACAAAGGTAGCAAACTTTTTGCACTGTAGTCTGCTATCTGGGCTTCCAAAATAACTAGTGGCTTTTCTCTTACATGAAAATAAAGAGTGATTCAGCTATCCTTAGCACCAATCATAAATGTGTGTCTTAACCTTACAATTCACAAGTTGCACTATCATTACTTAGAGATTAGGTATTGCCTTGAGATTCTTTTTTTATCTGGCAAATAAACATTTAATCAAAAATTAAAACCAAAAAGTGAGAAGATAAAATGGAGCAGAATAAACTTACTTGCAGGAGTAGCAATTGTAATGCCATGGATGAACAGGTTCTCCCATATACATAATGTGCCCACCTTCTTCAATGTAGGTGCTATTGATCAATGAAGAGTACAATTTACATTATGGTTTACAGTAGAGCTATTGTTAAAAAACTTCTAAGGCTTGTCAATTATTCAGTTGT
The DNA here is from genome assembly GCA_018155075.1 of Cassiopea andromeda. Classification (NCBI taxonomy): domain Eukaryota; kingdom Metazoa; phylum Cnidaria; class Scyphozoa; order Rhizostomeae; family Cassiopeidae; genus Cassiopea; species Cassiopea andromeda. The sequence goes on along the minus strand of WIPJ01000776.1, from coordinate 263,860 downwards.
GTAGTAGCTAAGATCATTCTCCACTTATTAAAAGCAAGGGACCATGCATTATCTACTGAAGGGCTGGTACCAAAAAGAAATTTGTTGGGTGAAAGAAATTTCCTGACAAAATAATGTTCTGCAAATACAGTAGGGTATCAAAAGTATTACAACACCCTAATCATAGTGGCCTTCAAATTTTTTGGAGTTTTACAATCTTAACAATTAGCAGTCAGTTATTACCTTTGGTCAAAGATAAAAATATGCTACATTTAGAGTCAAAGGCTAGCAAATTTATCGAGGACTTCAATAACAATAGAACTACCATGATATCATAAGAAGTGACACAGTCATAAACAAAATAGTTGAAGTGGCTAAAATGATAGATTTGTGAGATGAAGAGAGAGCTATTGTTAAACATTCAAGTGTACAAGGTCATTTGATAAGACTTGAATTTTGCTTTTCACCATCAAATGATTGTGAAAGGATATGCATTTGCAGAAAAACAAATGAAAGAGGTAATCCACAATTTTTAGCTCCAATATTCTCAAATTCAACACCGGCCAAGTTTTGGGGGAACCTGTTGGGCCTATAAGTTTTGGCAAATGTGCTGCTTGCAATGGACAAACAAATGCAGAAAAGTATATGGCAAGATTGCAGGATATCTTGTTTCAAGGAACAAAAGCAATGCTTGAAAAGAAAGTGAGCCATTCATCTTCCCACAGGTCAATACAACCCCTCACAAATCAATATTTACCAAAATTTATGTGAGTATACCATAAGATCAGTGCCTTTCCATGGCCAGCACAGAGCCCTGACTTTAACATAATTGAAAATTTTCTCTTGCGTATGAAAAACCAAATGAATCCTGATGCACAAGATCCTTCAAGGTCCAACCAACAACTTATTGAAAGAGGTTTTGAAGAATGGAGAAAAATCCCAGTGCTCTTCATAAAACAACTTTACATATCCATTCCAAAGCGACTTTTGATCATTGTTACAGCAAGAGACCACTCACAAAATATTAAGTTAATTTAAAAGTTACTTTAATATTTTAGTTTAGATCTTTGGAAGTCAAAAAAGTTATTTTTGAAGCACAGATTCATTGAGTTAGTCTTCTAACTTGTGTGCCCATTGGCCAATAAAACACAGGTTAATCAGATTACACTAAAATTCATTGGCTTCATCCACCATTTATTGACTTCAGAAGTGTTGTAATACTTTTATCCCCCTAGTGTACATTTTAATACAATCTCAAAGTTGGGTAAAATGATTTGTTAGACACAAAATTTTTTTTCTTTGACACAAACCTTTCTGTAAATTACAAGCAGCCCCTAAATTGAGCAAAAAATCCCCATGGCACTACGAAAAACTATAACTTATATAGCCAAATTGTGAACAAATCAATCCAGATGTCATTTCAACATGTCTGTAACTACAATTTATATGTAATAAATGAAACAGCATTTAACCAAACTCACTGGCATCTGTTGCAAAGGTACCGTCCACCTGCAAAACAAAAAAGATCAACTACAAATCACACTAATGCAGTTTCCACTAAATATCTGTGAACCAAACTCACAATCTTATATCCTCTAGACCTCATGTGAAACTTTGCCTGTCAAACATTTAAAGAATACAATATGAATCTCTCTTTAGTTTAAATAGATACAATTTAGAAAAGTAGGCAAGGAGGGGGTTCTCTTCTCGTTAGTTAACCTACTTAGAGAGCTCCTCTTTAACATTCAGCTATCTTACATTAGAGTATTAATTACATATTATTTTGTAATTAGTTGGATTAGTTAGTAGAATTTGAACACACCCACTTTGTAATTAGTTGAATTAGTTGGGGCCTGTAGCAAAGTAGTGGCCAGGGAGGCAAGGCCTCACAAATGTTTCAAAATGTGGCTTTGTGTTCCCGAGAAAATTGCATAGCGATTATAATTTGCTTCTTTTGCTGCATTTTCATTTCTCTAAGAGATTAAAAATGTTATGGATCAGCTTACAGAGTCTTCAAACTTCAAGTAAAACAGGTTGGGGGGGGGGGGGTCATTTTCCCTT
>WIPJ01000776.1:154154-207368 GCA_018155075.1 Cassiopea andromeda | reverse complement strand
TATATATATCGATTCCACTACAATTAAGTTCTCTAAATAGTCTCATAAACACAACACCTCATCCAAACATATCCTAAATCTATCTTGTCTCCTCAGCACTCTCTTCCCTCAACTCTAACATTGGCGTGCAACTAAGCTCCTTACCAGACCTCTCCACATCTCCTTTGTACTGGACTTCCCGGGAGTGTTTTAATCCCATTGGGTTAAAAATTATATGTAAATGTTGTTCTTCATGTTTTGTGGCTCTCAAGTATTTGAATTTTTATTATATGCTACTATTGAAGTAATTAATTTTGACCATTCCTGCTTATAGTACATTTTGACTTATGCTATGAGGTCAACACCCAATGCTGAGATTAGAAGAGGGAACGGATGATGTAGAGCCGAGGAGAGAGGCTCTACAAGCTAATGCCTTGCTTTACTGAAATAAGGCTTAGTTTGCTGATTATTATTTTAATTCTTTTTATGAAAGAACGAGCGAAAGAAATTGAAACTGATGAAGAAACTTTGTTGTTAATAATGAAAGCATTGAAACAGCCTCTTGGATATGATCTTCGTTCAGGTAGTGATGAGCTTTATAAGTTTATCAGTACATAATTGGTATTTGTTTTTCATTCCTTGTTCTATATATGGCTTTTCCCTTAAATGATTGAGGCGGGGGTGTCTGTTGAAGAAGAAATGTATTGTGGATATTCATTATATGTCCATCAGTTGAAGCTTTGTTAAAGATTGTTTGGCTACTTGTTCACATTTGTGCTACAGCTTTGTGCTATTTGAGAGTTCAGTTGGCAAAGTCAGAACATACTTGCTTAAACCATAGACCGTTGTTTGTATTGATTTCTTCAATTCATCTTTTTGCAGAAATTGAGCAGCCAACATTCCGTAGAGATCTCAGTTCTATTGATGAATTGGTTGTTGGTCAGTGTGTTAGTGGTGTTGTCAGCAACGTCACTTCTTTTGGAGTTTTCGTCGATTTTGGCATCGAGAAGAATGGACTCATTCATCAAAGTAAACTTGGCTCAGCAAGCAACCTTGGACCAGGAGACAAATGTGACTGTTCTGTAATTAGCATTGACAAAGCGCGACTGAGAGTTGGTCTGAAGTTTGAGCGTTTGAAAAATTCAATGCCTATGCTTCAATGAGTTTATGATAAGAGTGCTTATAATACTAGTGATGATCAGGCAGAGCTTTGGATATAGAAATACATTGTGTTCCTGTTAAAGAACTGTCTTGAATATGGGCAATTGTGCCGAGTGAAGAATTACTTGATATAATAGGTAGTACTGACAAATGAATAAGAGCTACATTTATCGCCCACTGAGTTTTCTTGCTCGATGCTGTCGCTAGGAAATCCATGTTTGTGCATTACATATATTGTGTTATAGTATTCATTATGGAAGTTGCATAAGATGTTAAGGAGACCTATTCAATTTTCACACTATCCCCTCAATTTTTGCATAAAATAATACTTTTCACCTTTTTACACCTTTCCGGAAAAAGGTGTCATAAAAGACCATTTTCTATTCGTTAATATTCCAAAAGCTTTGAAATTGGTGCTGTACCCAACACAAATAGGCAAAATTCCGAGATTATCTCCGACCTTAGTGACGAGATCATCTCCGAACCTTAGTGACGAGATCATCTCCGAACCTTAGTGACGAGATCATCTCCGAACCTTAGTGACGAGATCATCCCGAACCTTAGTGACGAGATAATTTCCGACCTTAGTCACCAGGCCCCTCCACTTTGAACGTCGTTTCGACACCCCTGATATCATCTAGCAAATAATCGATAACTAAAAGCAACATTATACGGCTATTATTCTCCGTCACTTATACATGCATTTAGGGAAATGGATAAGTAAAATGGTTTGAGGTTCTTGTTCTAATAAAGCACGAGGAGAAACATCTAGTTTTAGTGCCATTTTAAGTACCAATATTTTAAGGTATAGTTTATTTATTACTTATGACTAATCTACAATGATACACCTCATTGAAAATTAGGCAGTGTAATATTGACTGCTTCACATTGAATAAAAATTAAAGAAAAACATTATAGATGACATATATTTATGCATAAATGTATAGTTAGAAGCAGTGTCGTAGCGTGACCTCTTCGACTGGGTATTCTATCATAAGTTATTTTAGAAGTTTTTTGGGTGTGGCTTGGTGTGACTGGGTGTGGCTGCTTGACCCTGAGCATAAATATGGCAAAACAGGTTTTTTAGTAAACATACCGTATTGAAGATTGTTTTATCGGATAACAGGAAGTACACATCACAGTGGAAGTAGTAGAAAATGACTTTGTCAAAAATATGAACTGAACAGTACACACATGCTTCGAGCTTTAAAAGTCCAATGAATTTGAGAAGTCGAGGGAGCTGTTTGAAATCTATTACCATTCACCACTTAAGCAAAAATACACATTATAGTGTCCTTCCTAACCAAAGCGAGAGATTCATACGGTGAATTAACTGGCCTAAGGCGCCTTAGGTCAGAGGGACTAATGAATAACTTACCTTTCACTGGTCTTCACAATTGCTACTACCAGGAAAATAATACACAAGTGCAATTATAGATTGTTTACTGAAAAATGTATAGCCATGGAAATTTCTTGTAATTCTTCCATAAGTACTTCTGTATCCTTTTCGACAACAGGTATGATCGTTTTCATGAACTTGGAAGTGAAACTACGGCTGCGAGCGACTGTTGCTCAATCACTAACCGAGGCTGTACGCTGGGAAAATTTCTGCGTCCAATCCTATTGTTTTCGCAGATTGATTGGTTGATTGATTAAAATGGAGCATTTTGATTGGTTGAAAACGGCACAGGGTATTCACTGCGTATTCGTGACAGATTTAAGTTTAACATGAAGTTCTTCTTTCTCTCTTACGGCCTCGCAGCTTCAGCGTTCACTATATTGAAGTTTAGAAGAGCTAAAAGGTCGAAAGGGGAACTACATTTACCATTTCAATGACCATTAATATTGCAATTTCTTGCTTTTTCTGATAATTGTAGGGTATTCAGTGAATAACTTGAATACCCTGACGCTACGCCACTGGTTCGAAATGCTTCAAATCTGAATCTGTCAAATCTTTTAAGTTTTTGCCGTACATAATGCTGTATAAACCGCGGTGTCACGTGACCTTTTTCTGGAAGGGGTGTAAAAGACATATTTAGTGACAGAATCTGAAAAGCTGTGAATTTACAGACAGGTGTGAATTTACCGATATAAGCGTTTTTTAGCAAGAACTTCACATTCCATTGATGTTAGAGAGGGCATTTTCAACACTTTTTGACATGCATGCAGTCACTTACCGACGAAGGCCAGTGAATCTGGGTGTACTGGCGAGATCACAGAAAGGTGGAGGTGTGACATCCCACACCACCCCCTACCTGCACTCCTGTCCGTATGAACCTAATTTTTGGAGATTGTTCTGTTTGTAAACAGCAGATACTTGGCTTAATATCTTCAACTTTCATGACTTTAGGTAGTCCCCTCTCGTATAAGACCTTCTCTCCATTAATCCCCCCTCTAGGTTGCTAGAAATCAATAAGCCCCGGATGGGGGCTATGTAGAGAATTTTCGGTATATTGCTCAACTGGAAAAGAGGCCAGTCAAAATTTGCTTTGTAGTACCTTGTCTCCCTGTGAAGCCTCTTTTCTCACGCACCGAATCCAAGATGGTGAGTAAATTTTAGGATGAACCTATGCTTGTAATTATCGCCGTTCATCTTAGCCATCTGAAGGAATTTAGTAAATATTTCCACCATTATTTAGACGATGGTACATCTAGACCATTTTATTCTATCACAAAGCTGACTCGCGTTCGTAGCACAATCATTGACCTCAGAGTGTTCAGTCTAGAGTGCACTGAACTTGGGCAAAATTTTGTAGTAGCTATCATTATTATCCAATTCAATTACCAGAAGCAGCTTGTATTTTCATTGCCCTATTAGCGGTATCATTGTTTCTTCTATGTTTGATATGACGTAGCTGGTGTTATTCTTTGTAGAATGTAGGCATACTTCAATCTCCAATAAACCAGCGTCACGTATTATGTGTAGAAATAGGCAGACTTACTATCATCATAGCATCTTTGATGATCTCCATAGTATGCCTGATATCTTAAGGAATGTTGTCATCTGCTGATATGCAAGGATATTGCCTATTCTGGATAGTCGTGGATGTCTCATAACCATAGTAGCATCTTGGACATAGCCATTTCAACCTTATTATGCAATACATTTCATTGCATGTATGAAAATACTTTTTCATCAGCTACCTTAATTGAAATGACACCTTCAGCTCCCCATGGCCCTATTTCTAATAAAGTTGTGCTAAGCAACAAAGGTAATCCTGGTATTCCCCTTTCTCATAAAAATCTGTTGTACAGTTATAAATTCCTTATTAAGTTTTCATCAGTTTGAATTGTAGTATTGTATGGAGGACTATTTTATCATGATTTTATTGCACATTTTAATTGACTATTGCTGAGGCAAGTAGTGCCTACACTGAGACAGTGAAGCAAGATATGCTCTTCAAGAAGGCTAATGCATTGAATAATTTCATTATTTTGTCTTTGAGAAAACAATGAAGCAAATTTGTCATAAAAGCTCTATATGAATAGCAACATTGTTGTTGACTATCCATGTGATATTTGAAGATTGGTAAAAAACTTTCCTTATTGGGGAGAACCTGAAGGCTAATATCTAGCCTTGCAAGAGCACTGCTCCCACAAGGATGCAAATATGCTACATATTTGCACATTTGAAATTTTGCAGCTACCAAGACAGTCCATAACATGCCCTCAATGGAAGCCTTTGCCCCCCATTAGAAATTATTGTTTCATGTGGGCCATTAACTGCCCTTGCATAAATCCGATTTCCCCTCAATAGCAAACCATCTAGAGAACTTAATTGTTATAGTTTTGAGTGCATTGTGATTTAGTATTCAATTTAGACAAAGAATATAGGTAAATGTCAATAGATATACAGATGTCTCAATAGAAGGCTGCTACGTCAGTCTAAGCTGCTGTCTACTTTGACTTAAAATGGCATAAAAAAGTACATATAATGAATAGACATCCAAGGGAAACAGCCACCTACTATTCATGATCAGTATTGAATGCTCTGTATATGTATACTCTATATAATATATATATATATATATATATATATATATATATATATATATATATGTGGACAGAGATTCAAGGAAGTTAGTTAGTTCACATTTGTAAACCTGTTTCTGTGTGACATGCACATTATCAAGTTTTATAGAATAGTAGTAATTGCAGACATTATCTTTGATTGAAATAGTAAGTAGCTTTTTGCCAGACCTATAGATCGTAAGCTCTTGAAACCTTTGGGGTGGGCCTGCCCACAAAAAAGAAATTTTAAGACGTGATCCTGCCTCAGGCACCTGCAGCCATCCCATCTAGTAATGTTTTCTACAATATCATTCCATTGGCTACCTGCAATTGTTAATGTTTTATTTCTGTTTCAAAGGGTCGTGTACGAACAAAAACAGTCAAGAAAGCTGCTCGTGTCATCATTGAGAAGTACTATACCAGGCTGACCCTAGATTTTCATACCAACAAAAGAGTATGTGAAGAAATAGCTATCATTCCAAGCAAAAAGTTGAGAAACAAGATTGCTGGGTATGTTTATGCTGTACTAACTTACATGCCTTCATCAGTTTACCATAAAACTGAGACTATTCAGGCTTTACAACCTTTTTTTATGTCTAATGAATGTCAGTTCAAATTATTATCAAATGAAGACATTTGAATTACAGTGGGATTTTTTGATAGAAGTATTGTTTTGTGATTTTGTTGTTCAACCTTTTTTCACAATGGAGTATGTTTTTGCAGGTTTATTACCCATTTGATGAAAAGAATCCAGGAAGGGCCAGTTCGTGGTATTTCAATCAAACTGCAAGAGGAAGAAAGAGAGCGAAGAGATAATTATGTCCCTGAGGTATGTACATATTAATATTTCTAGATACTCTGCTCTAGCCGTCAAGAAAAACAGGACGTTTTCTTAGAAATTTGAATAAATCATTGTTGTCACCAAAATAAAAATTTCCCTTTACTGAAGTATGATTCATATGAAGTATTAGAGTTGTGTTGCCTCTTCTTTTCCCCTAATAAAATACTGTTTGGAAAAGATGCATGTATACAGCTGTTGTTGTATCTGTTATTTTTATTTGAATATATTTTGAACTTTGTTCTCAACTTTAAGTAGCTTTATTTGTCTTATTGATAAAAGTTTTTTTTAAAAGAATGTAAAGCCAACCTTTCCTCATTGATTCCTAAGAATTGACTTACTTTTTACAGTCGTAGGATAACTGTCTGTTGCTCTTTCAAAACAATTTTATTTTATGCCTTCATATTTGCAAAGTTTGGACTTATATGGATACAGAACTGAATTTCTCCACCATTTTAATTCAATTAACTTCACTGCTTTTACATCAAACAGATCTCAGCTATAGAGCATGATATTATTGAAGTTGATAAGGACACAAAAGACATGTTGAAAGTGTTGGTGGGTACCTCCAAGTTTGTTCTATTGCCACCTTCATAATCTATTAGTCCTATTGTCTGCCATTTGCCATTGTTTTCACAAATGAACCTCAATTGCTTTTCACATTAGGGTCATTCAATTAGTTTGTACCACCAAAATGGCAACAATTTCACCCCTCTCCTCCATCATATGCACATGTATGCTTGCTATAACCCCCATTGCATACATTCTCTTACCCATCTGACCCCTCATTTCTACTGGGAAAGTTGTTAAATATCCAATCAATAATTCCTTAGAGGAAAAGGCTGTAAAGGATTTTAAAGACAGGTAAATAATCAAAGTAAATACTTTTCAGCAGGGTAATGAAAGTTGTCCCCTAAGGCAGTGGAGTATGATAAAAGGGGTTTTTTGGCTATGTACTTAGACTTCTCAACCCTCCTCCCCCTTCTATGCTTGGCATGCACTTTTACTCAACCCTCCCCCCTTTGTGCTTATGTACTAAATGAATGGCCGCATAGGTGAAAAGAGAAATGCTTAAATTGCTTGAATTTTCTTAAATTTGGGCTTAGTAATGTCCTTTTATGTAGGTTTTGTCTTCTGTTATTATTAGTAATTCATGTTTATTTGATTCCTGTCACTGCTTTATCATATTGGCTATATCAGTGTTTTGAGGGGTAATGGGATCTTTTAATCTCTAAATGAACATAGAGTAAAGTAATGATTAAAAAATTTCAGCAAAAAATGATCTTTAGTTCATTTAACCATAACTTTGTAATGCAAAAATACTGGCCACTTTTTGTTATCACCTGAAATATTTTGCCTTCCAAGGACTTTGGCAATATTGCTGGGCTCCAAGTTACAGAGCCATATCCACAGACCTCAATCAGAACAGTTCCTGGTATGCGAGCATGAACTTCATCAATGCATCTGTAATTTTTCAAATTATAGGAAATGAAAAAATATTGCAAGAGGTTTTGTTTCTTCTTATCCTCTACAACACCTTTGAATTGCTGTGCTTAATCAAGGTATTTGGTAGTGATTAGTTGCTGCAAGGGGCCTGCCAAGTACCCTTTGATTGAAATCTTTATGGCAGCTCATTTCATTCACCAATTTTCTTGCCTGAAGCCTCAAGTGATGTTTATGCTTAGATTACCTTTCAGCATTGACATTGTTTTGCATAGTTTCAATGATTTGAAGAAATTGCATGTTTTCTTCTATTTGACAACAAAAGTTAGTTTTAAATGTAAGTATTTTAAATGTAGACACAACCAATTCCTCATGTTTGGAAGGAATTCTCATCTGCAGCTATCATTCCATCCTTTAAGTTGCCTTTTAAATGATGCAAGAGTTTTAATGATTTTAAATTTCATCGGGTAGGTTATTCCACAGCTTACATCCTAAAAAGGACAAGCTTTCAATTCCGTAACTAGAAGTTCGCGCTTTTGTTGTTTTGAATTGAAGAGAGTTTAAGTGCACTTCAAAGGCTGGCAAGCCTTAGTTCCAAGGGTGTATCCAAAATTTTCACCTTTATCATTGGCAGCACCATTGGGGGGCTGGGGGACATGCCTCCTCCCAGTTCTCTCCAACATGGATTTTCTAATTTGTCCAAATTCCAAGCAAAATGTTAGAGATGGAGTGAGAACACCCAGAAGGATTTGATTTGTTTTTAGTTCATACTGTGGCTACTCATTATCATGTGCTTTTCACATCTTGTTTATTACACCATTGTACCAAAATAGATGGTAACTTCCTTGCATTAAATTGGATTTGGCTAACTAAGAGCATGGTCATTAAAAGGGAGTGACCTACTGTAGTTTCTGATGACGTATGCTCCCACTAGTTGTAATGCTGCAGCTTCACCTGCTCCTAGTATTTTCAATGGATGCTGGGTTCAAATTGCTCTCATGCCAACACCCAGCATAAATGGTCATGTTTTTATTCAAAGCTTCGCCAGCTGCTGATGGTGTCAAGTTATTTTGTTCCTTTTTGTAATTTGAGTCAAGTACATGTTTTGTTGTTATAGCTCAATGAATGTACGCATTTTTCTTAAAAGCTTTGTTGAAACTTTCAATGTCAAAGGTTCTGGTAATTGTTTTCACACAGCTGTACTTTGGTTCACCTCAACAATTTGTTATTGGACCTACTCTAACCTGTCACATTTGTGCAAAAAGGAGCAATGCACAATTTATGAGAATATAGTTCACAAGAATAATAAGGCTCAGATTCGTTGAAATTTTAGAATAATGTAAGATAAACGAAACGCTCAAGCTTCATCAGCACAAGAATTTTTGCATATTTGAGCTATAGTAATAATGTTTTTAGATTAGCTTCTGCACTATTGGTACAATATTTATTATTCTGTTCCGTTTTATTTTTTATGATGAAGTAGGACATCAACAAAGATATGAGGATACTCCTTTGATTTTGAGACAATTTTACACCTTTGGATCTTGAGAATAATTTAAGAATAATCTTAGGCTCAAAACCATAAAAATTTATGAACTTGAAAAATGTGTACACTGAATAATTGGGGGTTGGAAAATTTCCTGAAAATTATTAATCAAGGGGGTTGGAATGAATGGGGGGAAGGTTTGGCAAAGTAGAACCCATGCATATATTTTATACACTAGGAAGAACCTTGAGGCAGAGAATAACGACTTAGTGATTTGACTAAATAAGCCTATATCTGGTATAGAATCCTTGAAACTAATAATTTAGTGGCTGGAATGAACGTGATGGGGTGGGAAAAATTTAGGAAACTAACAACCTGGGGGATGATTATTTGGCACTCGAGAACTGGAGCGGAGCGGTGCACCCTACCAACAATTTTCTGTAGCCTCGCTCCTGCTCGAAAGTATCTTAGGATCGAAGGTTTTCAAGTGTTTACACGCAGCTTTTTTTTAAACAGCTCATAAGAAACAGTAGGCTCAATTTTTCGAAAGTTGAGAAACAACCCTACTCAAATTGAAAGAAGCTAAAAAAACTTTTGTACTTTGCAGTTTTAATTTTCCGAGTTGACACTGGAAACAGTCTTGACATTGAAGACCACTGTATATTGCAACACCACAACAGACATGCAGTTTGCTTTAATTCTCAGTAAATTGCACACTCAAGAAGTTTCCCATTTGTTTTGACTTCAACTTGATATTAATAAAGTTCAATGAGCTTAACTGTTTACAGATCTCAACAGAGTTTGGCATTTTATTATAAAAGCTTCCGTCCTTATCGTGAAAGTGCACCTTTTCATCGTGAAAGTTCTCCTGTTCATCGAGATAGTGTTCCCTTTTGTCATGACAATGCCCCCTTCTTATCGTACTATGAATGGGATTGAACTGTTTACGTCACTCTGGAAGCAAGTTTTAAAAATTCGTTGCCTAAAAGTTAAGAAACATGTAAGAAACTTTTGTTAGTAGAATAGCTAGAAAATTTAAGAACTTCCTTCCAGCATCCGGTCCTTAGTTTCTTATAAGAAAATACGTGTAGTTCTCACAAATAGATTCACAATTCCATTTTCCCTATGCGTTTCTGAGCCAGCGTTTTATTTGACAGGATTTATATAAGCTGTTCCACAGATTTTATGTACTACACAGGGTAACATGCTGATGGCATGGCAAATACATAAGTTATTTAATGGGGGGAGGGGAAGGTAAAAGCCTTTCCAATGTTGTCAATTATTGTTATGTGTGAACCACAACTTTGTCATAATTCTGTAACTCTGAAATCATTGGGAAATAGCGGATTAATGAGCATGTTGCTCGTAAGGTTGGTGCACTTACTTCCCTGCAAAGGAGAGACTGGTTATTGAAAACCCATGGCTAAGAGCTTGTCGACAATTAATTTGGATGATCTCCGGAAACGACTCATCTGTGATTGAATTTTCTCCCAAATATACTGTGCAACTGTGGACGGGGGAAGCCGGAAACGAAAGGTTTTGTTTGAATCAATTTCATTTTGATAATGTACGATTTTTATTAAAGAGATTCTAATTAAAGATTTTTTACTTCCATTCGAAGGCGCAAACTCTCACGATTATTGCGTGTGCCACGCGTTTTTTTGCTTGAATATCAATTTCTCTGCTTTTCATTTCGCAAAGTTTGACGTAGTAATAAGCTTTTTAATATGAAATTCTCTCACTGTGTAAAGTTCCGATGCAGCCATGCACCAAAGGTTTTCTGTTCCTCAGAACCAATGCAATAAAGTTAGATTTATATCAAGCATTTCCTGTGGAATGCGTTTGGTGAATTATATTGGTGCTTGTCACTTAACTTTTTGAGAAAATCCGAAAACGTACGAGATTAAATTATGCGCAATTTGTGAAGTTGAAAGAGACATAAAACTGGGTATTTACGGCGTTAACCGCAAACCAGAGATTAGAAATGATTTATGTAGCATCTTTACTGTCAAATATTAGGAAATTTACAATCATGTTTATTAGCAATGTCATATAATATATGTGCTTTGACGACACGGCTTAAATACTTCACTACACACACTTTTGTTTCAAAACTCTTCTTATTGCTGCCACTGACCCTTCATACTAATATTAAAATTCCTTACTGACCACCTTTTGTTCTTTATTAAGGCAGATTACATATTGTATTGTGCACAACCTTTTTTGCTTCATGCTTTAATATAATGAGCTTGGGGATCTGAAATAGTCGATATTGCTTTTGGCAAACACAGTTCTAGTTATGCTTTCTAATGCGCAGCCGTGTAATGCAGATCAACATAGCATCCCTGGACAGCAGTTGAAAGCGAACGGAAGGCCGTCAAACCGAGACGGAATCTTATCATTCAGCTTTGATCGCTACTAATAGCAAAATTCTCTGTGTAAACTAGTAGTGCTTATGCTGGAAGTTATTCTGGTGGATTTTTTAGTTTCCATCAGCATTTCCATCGGACAGAAGAGATGTGTGCCCGATACCTATTCACACTTTTATTTTTGTTTCACACCATTGTGCTAACTAGAGAGTATGGTAAGTTTGGCCGTTCATATTCATTGATTTCTTTGTTATCATTCACAAGTTGTGATTATCAAATGTTGCCTTTCTTACCATAGTTTCCATTCCAATATTTTACAGCTCATCACAACTTTTGAGACCGGTAAATACCCATTACCCTGAAAATAGCATAGTAATATGATAGATACACCGACAGAATACCCTCCTTGCAGAAAGGGAAAAGTTGCTTCAGAGAAGGGGTGTAGTCGAGCAGTAACGCAGCATAACTCCGTATGTTTCATAAAATGCTTGGTCTTCACTGTTATGCTTTCTACTAAAGCAAAAGTTCATGAGTTAGTTATTATGTTGTAACGAAAATGGAGCTGTGAAACGCTGTGTTTACGTTATACTTCCTAACTTTTCCGTCTACATAACTGCTTCAGGTCTAGCAGAATTTCGTGACTGGCTGCAAACTAGCGATGACGGTTACTTTGCTTTAATTTATGCAATATGGAGGCCATTCACCCGTCACAAAATGCCAGTTTTACAGTTCATGTGACGCTGCCTCCCCCTCTTGTATTGCACCGTAGGGCAACGCTCCACCCCAACAGTAGCACTTCGGGGAGGGAGACTAGGGTGCTACAGCCCCTTCCGAACTCTTTTCTAAGAGTTTTTGGCTGTCCAAGAATCTAATCATATTTAGCTTCCTTATCGGAAGACTCAGCCCCCATAGGAAAATTTTTAGTGCCACCTTTGCTCCGCACGAACAGAACAATTGCAAATCAAGGTACATCCCTCCCTCTAAAAGCGTAACGGGTCAAAGATCCCCAAATGCACACAAAAGACCATGAAGAATGTGCCTTCTCAAGTCTCTCAGTGCCGGAGAATTCATCCATTGTTGTACTTTGTATTTAACATCCTAACTTTATGGTATTTAAAGGTCTCTCCCAGCTCAGTACAGAAATGTCTTGGTATGAGGTCATTCTCGTTTTTCATTTGAACCTTTTGAGTTTCAGATCCTGCCTTGAGGGATTTTCCCGCCGGTTGGGCCACCATCGCATTTGATTACTTGAACGTGACAGGCTGTTCTGACGGCCAAATTTTTCGCTTCTGGCCATATTTCGAGGTGCTTGTTTGGTCGTCAAAACAAAAGTTGGTCGAATTTTGGCCGTGACAGAAAAACGGCAAAAATAAAGAAACCTACAAGGATTTTCACAGATGGTGAAACTTACATCCGAATAGGATGTCCACCTATTTAGCCACGCCCCTCCCTTCTCCATTACATTTTTGTCCGCAGTGCACTCTATGATTGTAGCTAACCCCTTTCCTTCCCTAAGGTGCAAACATCCTTTATGACCCCTATGAGTTTCAACGTCGCCCACTGGAAAACAAATCTTAGTGTTTGAGGGGTCATTATGTCTATAGAATTAAAAATTTATAAAATGAAATAAATAGAGCTTGTAAACTCCGTATGTGTTTGAACTTGATTGAAACATAGGCAACTAATTATAGACACTTATTGACCTCAAGTTGGCTGCCTGAGGTGTTTATTTTGCCGAATTTGGTGGAAATCGCAGCAAATGGTGTTTAGCCGAAGTTGGCCGCGAATCAAATAACACTTGGCCATTGGCCGTCTTAGCAATCTTGCAACCCTGGCCGTAGTTCATGCCTCTTTTCAGGTTGGCGAACTTGTTGTGCTGCTGGTGAGTTTATTGATACCCTTAGGCTTCATGTGGTTTCATAGGAGAAGAAACTAGGCAGGATGACAGATTAAACTCCTCATTTATCAATTTAGAATATTTTTGCGTGGAAGTGCATAGTACCAAAACAGTCTACGTCACATTCCAATTATTTCAAGTAGCGGAATACTGACAACTAATTTGTATATCGACAAGTTCCCTTTTCATATCAAAAAATCTACACCTGCATTTCTAGTTCTACACCTTTCTTTGTAAAAACATAAATTGTATATATATATATATATATATATATATATATATATATATATATATATATATATATATATATATATATATATACATATAAAGTTCGTAATTACATTAAAACTTAAATTGTAAGTATTCAAAGAGTCCCAAACATTTTCGAAAGAGAAATGCATTTGAAAAGAAAATATTAAGGCCATAATTCTAGATTGCAGCTGTAAATTGTGCAAAGTTTTATTGAAAATTTAGGATTTTTATAAATATTTAGTTGTTGCGTTTTTCTGTAGTTGGCTTTCATTAGCTTAGTGATATTGTTATTATAATAAATTGTTAATATTATAACATTAGTATCCTCATTTACTTTTGTACGTACATGTTCATCGTCTCACGCAATAGGCAAATGTCCAACCTTCCTGCTTTTAGATCCTTCTTGAAGTCCCTTTCGATATGAAATAGTCCCCACATTCTCCTGTCTGGCGAGTCTACAGTAGCTATAAATCAACGTTGAGTTTCCTTTGAATATTCAATACTTAATGAAAAAAAAACATTATATGTTTTTTCCATTGAGAAGTTAATTTCTCCTTTTTCAATTTCTTTTGCAAATGCTGTGGACCAGTGAGATTGAAACATTATTTGGAAAGCGCAACTTGAATGTAAACGTCAGTGAGAGAACCACGACGAACAACATTGCCATAAAGCGTAGGTTTCAAATCTTGATTGGCTGAAAGCCCAGCTCACATGCAAATGTTTGAAGTTGCAGGTCTTTCCCGGCTATTTTCCCTAGGTTTATTAGGTTTTCTTTAGCCCTTGAGCGTAAGCCCCACCTCCCCCACCCCCTTTGCTATATCAGTGAACGCGGGAGGAAACAATTGTGCAGCTACAAAAATATAGACTAATCTACATATATAAGTTGGAAATTACAACTTACCAAGAATGTTAATGTCAATCATATGTTTGCTAGATTGTACTTGCAACTGTGAAATAAAATACGAATTTCTACCAAAAACAACACGAATGCTTCTAGGCAAGACAATCCTAGCTAATTTTCATAATGGCTGTTTGAATTTTCATTATATCGAAATAGCCATTATGCAGGCATCTCCGTAAAGATTTATCAGGGACTTGATCGATGGCGCACCTTAACGAAATTTTCCTTCGAGACACCTTACATCAGTGTCTCTCTATTATTTCTTGCCAGGCCCCCGAATAGAAAGAGGAAATATTTCGCGCGCCCCACTCGTTATAAATAAGACTATTCTCTATAAAAATTTTATATGTTAACATGTTCCCCGGGGTCATACTCGCCCCCTCTAGCATTGCATCGCGCCTCCCCCCTGGAGGGGCATGCCCCACTATTTGAGAAACGAGTAAGGGTCAGGTTGGCTGTTCTTGATTTTTCAACGATTTTGAGACTGAATTGTTCTTAAATTGGTAGGATATAGGCAATTCAGAAATACATAGAAAGACGATATGGAAAGACAATATACAAGACAACATTGAATGTTTTGGTTGATTGAGAGCACATTAGCAAAATGCTTCATCCGAGATAGTATCTCTTGCACATCAATTTTTTTATTGAAAAAAGTTTTTAAAAAATCAGAAGCAGAGAATATTAGCACAGCATCTAGTTTTGCTGGGGGGAACTAATTCGTGAAAATCAAAGAGAAGTCCCTAAGCTGTCAGTTCTCCTTAGGCTAGCAAGGAAAGGACATTTAATGCACATATGCAAGTGAAAAGCTTAGGCATCGTTGTCCATAAATACATATTGGGACAATGCTTTAGCTTTAGATTTTCAATCAAATTTCAGGTTCGTGTTCTTATAAAATTGTTTTTGTAAAAAACAGAATGTAAGACATAGACCATAATCGAACCAGAATGCAAAAAATAGCTAGTCAAGGACATGAGAATTGGAGGGGGGACAGAGGGCACGTTCCCCCCATTTCTCACAACTTTGTATGTAGGGTGCTTCGTTCAAGCTTAACGGTTTGTATGTTTTTGTTTGTGAAGGTGCTCCCTGAAAATATGTGCCACCCCCCACTTTTTGAATGGCTCCTACGTCCCTGTAGATAGTCATTAGTGCACCACAATGGATTATCAAGTTAATCTGTACATCAAGCGCCTAGCAAATGGCGTCTCATTAATCGACAGATTATTGGTTTAATTGCCCATTAATGGCCTGTCTATGAGGCGGATAGCCCATAGCGAGGCAGAATTGACAAGGAGCCAGCCTAGCTAACTTGGGGATATAACTCAGCATTTAACGCCAAAATGTAGCAAGATATCATACCTGATTTGAGGCACCATCATATCGTATCAGATGCATCTGTTCCCCATTACTCTGTTTTAACCTATGTCGTGTAGCCATTACTCTGTTTCGATACTTGTATCCTTTTCTGCAATTTCTTTGTTTCATGAAACTCATATCCCTCTTTTCAAATTTCAGAGTTGAGTTATGGTAGTTATTTTAATGATCCATTTCGCTTTTGCTCCTCAGTGTTCCACTTACTATTTTGCGCACTCAAGTGTCTGCCATAGTGAATAGGGTCCCACTTGAACCTACCCATAGACCGGTCCTTATCGTAATTTAACCGATGACCTTGATAAGTGTACGACCTTTGAAATTTGTGTGAAGATGTACCTTCCATATGTTCAGCCTATGAAGCAGTGGTTCACCATCCATTAGCCTAAATTCACCGTTTTTACTCAAGCACAGTGCTTTTCTGCATTTTCACATTGATATCACAAATGACACTTTTAGAACCACGTAGACAGAGACAGGGGTATAACTACCATACTTTATTGGGGGGTATCACAGCTTTTTGCCGCAGAAATGGATTTTGCCCTGCGAAAAATTCATCCATAATATGATAACAGATGTTAGGAGAACACCATAGAAGATACAATGCGATGGTAACACAAATAACAACCCCCCAATGTCTTGGAAATGGAGGCATGCAGGCCATATCATTGCAAGGCACAGACAAGGCCTGTCAAAAAGAAGTAGGAGGAAGATGGGCTTGCTCTTAGAGAAATCTTTTAGGACCACGCCTTCTAGAACGTTAGAAAACATCCTTTTGGAACATGAGAGAACGTTGCTATCATCATCGATCTTTGTGCTCTGAAAGAAAACTGATCCTCTAGTCTGGAAACGAAATGCGAGTATGCTACGCTGACACATCATTTGGCGTCGTATGCCTGTAGTCTAACCGTAGAAATCTCACGCTAGTGTGCCAAGAGAAGGATAGTCCAAGTCGAAATGTGCACAGGAATTTATACGCAATACAACTCTGTGATATCATCATTGCCCTGCAAAGGATACAACCTCCCTGCGAATTGCGCTCTTTTGTCTGTTGTGTCACACCCCCTATATCCCCCGTAATTTACGCCCCCTAGGCAGAGAAGCAGACTTAATAAGAACATTATTTGCGCCCAATCTTGTGGGGAGTCTGGGGATGATTGACTTACTTAATGTAGCTCCCCTACAGCAACCTTTTCACTTTTTAGTTTTATATCAAACATTGATCAGCGATATCTGCAGTCCAAGTATGGTAGGTCTCTAAGAAAACAGAGGAAATATTTGCTGTGAAGTGATTTCATTATTTATAGTGAAAAACTGCAGAGCTGGATTCGAACCTTTTGACTTCCAATCAGCATGGTTGCCGAGAGATTTCAGATGCTGTGGGGCAAAAAAGAGACAAGAGGCCTCCTGTGAGCGAAGAAAGGAAGAAGTTTGAGGGTCTGGGAACCAACTTCGGGAAATAACTGGTGGTCTTACTTGATGAGGCCCTCTAGGCCTTGAAGCATTATGGGATATGAGGCCCCTAGACCTTGGGGAAATTTGACCAGTCTGCCCCCGTATCGATGGCTCCACCAATCAGAGCTTCAAGTTGAACTCTTCGTTGTCTGTGTTATGAAAAATGGCAAATAAAATCATAGGTGAAATCAAGTAGGATTGTCAGCGAAATGTGAATTTTTTAAGAAAAGAGCTCTTTTGGTTGGGAAGGGTCTCTAAATTCATTTGTCTGTTTGAAAGCGTTGAAACAGTGATTGCTTTATGTCGTGGCCTTCGGCAAAATTTCATCTTCTATGCTCTTTTATTTTGGTTGCCCTCAGCAACCAGGTGGCGTCAGGGAAGAAACTTTAGGGAGATCTTAGGGCTTGTTGACCCACTTATCGGGAACACATAATCAGGCCTTAAATAGTGGCAAAGTT
This sequence comes from Cassiopea andromeda, assembly GCA_018155075.1. Taxonomy (NCBI): domain Eukaryota; kingdom Metazoa; phylum Cnidaria; class Scyphozoa; order Rhizostomeae; family Cassiopeidae; genus Cassiopea; species Cassiopea andromeda. Next base: position 189,747 of record WIPJ01000776.1, on the reverse strand, counting down.
CTAATAGTGAGCGAAGTGAGAAAAGCATAGCAAACTACTATCTTCAAATTGACTAAGAAAAAGGAAGAGAAGAAGTACCAGCAATGCATAGCAATTTTCAAAATTTAGCTGCCGACTGGGAGCTCAGTGAAACTTTGGGAGATACAGCCCCCCCAAACACCTCTGGTAGTACCATCCCGGCCCTCAGTGAAGGAGCCTCGTAGGAAATTCGATCCTTTGCATCATTTTAATCCGGCCAATTATGAAAGCCTCATGTTCGTTCAAACCTCTTACTTGATGTGAAGCGAAACGCAAAAATTCTCACGGTATTGGGCGTTAAGAAGTTACAGCTGTTAAATATCTGCAGGGGTACTTTATTGGGCTAGCATTTAATGTTGGAATATTTTCGATTCAAGAGAGTATCTTCTCTTTGGGAATGAAAGTGCAGCATTTAAGGTTAATTGTATGTCTGCTGCGAGGTTGCATTTTTTCGTGAGAAGTTTTCAACTGCATTGTCTGCTAGTACCAAAGAATATGCTCTCATGTTTATGAATTACGCTGGTACATGTTTTTAAGTGGTTTATAACAAAGTAGCACTGCTCAACAAGTTAAAAAGCTCAATACTGAATCTTTGAGACCGAAGAAAGGCCATTATTTCGTTTGTATCTAAAGCTCAAATTATCTTTGTATGGAATGTTATGTTAGCCTTTCTTAAACAATCTAAACATTTTCTCTCATTGACTAAAATTTTTCGTTGCTTCGAGTTCGCATGCAGCTTGTGACCCTCTCTTTTCTTGTGCATGTTGGCAAAAAAGCCTTATGAAATTTTTGATATAGTCGAATTATGAAGACTCTAAGACAGTTTCAGTTCTTGGGCAAGAAGCTTTCTTATGAAAAGACGTGCATTCCCCATTCTTTTTATTGAAGTGCATGTTGTTTTTCTTCTAATTGGTGTCGTTGATGATGGTTACAGCTTGAACTAAAATTTTACTTGAAGTAGTTATGAATAATCTTTGCTGCTCGCATCTTGTTCTAGATATTGACCTCTTGTCAGCCTTTGAAGTAGACGAAAATATTGTCGGTGTTGACCCAGTCAATGGAAGATATCGAGCTTATCAATTTTACATGTACAGTAAAGAAGTAAAAGCTAATCCTTACATTGGATACGAGATCATCGAGAACCTACTCTCTTGGTCTGAATTTATTGTTGCTGCCAACGTGAGGCTAGATAAAAATGGCCCTGGGACACTTCTAGCATTGGAAACTCCAAAAGGTCGACCAAAGTTTGTAATATGGATGGATTCTCCAGGACAGAGAGTCGGCATTCGTTCCCATTTGGAAAGACGTGGAAAGAAAGGAATTGTATTCAGGAAGGTGCCTTTTACACAACAGAGCTGGCATCGTGTGGTACTTCATGTAAGGATGCTCAACCTGACAAACCCTGTCATTGATCTCTATGTTGATTGTCAATTTGTGGAAAGAAAAGTTTTCCCATTGCCAATTAGAAAGGCTATCCTTGAAGGGAAAAAGCGTCTTGAGCTACGACTTGGACAGATCAAAAACCTTGGAAAAGATATTATGAAGTTTGTTGTATGTATTCCATAACTCTTGTTCCAAAAGTCGTAATAGAATAAAAAGTAAATGTGAAATTGAAGGTTTTTCCAGAAAATTTTTGATTTTTTTATCTAACTTTTGATTTTGACTCTTCTGTGAGTTTTGTTGGGCATCAATTTTGTATCTTAAGCTTTCTAATTATTCCATGGTAATTTTTTATTGATAGAAAAGAAAGGAAATATAAATAAATGTTTCAGGAAAAGGCATTAGTTAAATATTTTTTTCAACGTTAATTAGTTCTGTCGTAAAGTACACAGTTGTGCCGTATAATGGACAGTCGTGTCGTAAAGTAGATAACTGCGTCGTAAAGTAGTTGATTATGTTGTATATTGTGCAGTGGTGTCGTAACGTAAATTTAAACAATGCCATGCTTTTTTGGGGAAAAGTCGTAAGTAAAAATAGAACATTTTGATTTATTTTGATGCTCAATGTTCTAGTAAATTCATTCTTATGATGCAAGAATAAATGATGATAGTATAAACGTAATTTAAATATGGAGTAACTACAGCTTCACGTTAAAAAACTCCAGATCTTACTAATGTTATGCGCAGTAGATGTTTCACTTGGCTTCTGTTACCGACAAGAAAACTCAGCTTATATTTCCAAGTACAACCTTAGATATAAAGGTCATTGAGAAAAGTGTTTTATTTGTTTTGCAGGGTGCCATGCAAGATGTGAAGTTAATATTCAACAGGAATATAGACTGGTATACAAATGTTCGAAGATGCATTAATTTAGAAATCACCCAAAGTACAAACAGTGAGTTTGAATCTTCCTATGGATTGTAGATAAGTATGCCCCAAAAATATTGCATTATTCAAAGTTCTACTGTTCTGTCCTGCAGAACAAATGCGAAATTTGTCATTTTCATGATCTTGAAGATACGATTTAATCTAATGCTGTACAAAATGACGCATTGTGGTAGAATTCAATTAGATATACTGTCATTTCCTAATATTATAGATATCCGTGCACACGCTGACCCAAACCTAGGTATGATGAATGAGATAAAGGTCTTGACAAAAATGATAAAGAATTTGCAAATTGAGATGGCCAATCAGGTAATTTCTATGAACTTCGACCTAGCTTCAATAGAATGAATTTTCAGTCTTGACATTACAAGCTATCCATCTTTCCTTGTAATTTCGATAACTTTTGATCTGCGCAAGATATAAAATTGCTCCTTCTGGAAATGTGAATTGAAGCCTTCTGATCATGCTTGCAAAATATTTTTCAATTATTCGAAACTATGTGTTATCAGTTTTTTCGCAAAGAAAGCACACTTTTTACCACCAAAACACGCTTCTCGATGCTTTTTGAACGAATTCTTGCAACATTATTGGCAGGAATCCTTCGATGGTGATTCCTTTGTTAGCCGATCAAGCTTTGACGCCTATGCTTATTGTGGTATAAGAGTCTGTTTTAGATGCATTTTATTCTGTTGCCTTCTGCGTCGGTACATCTTGTGTTAGTTTATGTGCATCGTATATTTCAGTTGCAAATACCCTGAGTGAGCCACATGGGTAAATCAGGTATATGGTCTTAATGATGTTCTGCTTTAAAGGTACGAGAGACAAGCTATTTGCGAAAATGGTTAACAAAATGTGGGAAATGTCGCTTGGAAGGTCCTGCTACCATAAATAAAAATGAGTCAAAGATATGTAGTGAAAAACCAAATCCATGCCATGAACATGCTACCTGTACAGACCTACCAGGACCGAAATTCAGGTGCAAGGTGAATAACTTCTGGTTTTCATGTTTATGTGCTGAAATAGACAAAATCATACTAGAAACACTAATGGAGCTGTCAATTTTTTCAGTTAAATGATGTTACATTTATTATTCTCAATTAGAGTTATTTGATTATAAGGTTAAAATTGTCAATTTTGCAGAATATAAGATTTCCTCCTTAAGTAGAAAAAATGCGAGCCCACCTTGAAATTATGTTTCTATGTGAGTAAGTATTTTTTCGATGATTAATTCTTAAGATGCCATTCTCTTTCGTTATTGCAGTGCAATGCTGGATATGCGGGTAATGGTGTTCATTGTGGAAAGGACGAAGACCTGGATGGCTTTCCAAATGAAAAACTTCCTTGCAATGATAAAAATTGCAAAAAGGTATGAGAAATGAGTATATGTAACAGCAGAGATATTTCATCATTCTGTTTCTTATGTTACTTACAGAAATAGTTTATAAAGTGCATTAAAAGTAAGCGCATTATAATAGACATTTGCATATATTTTGTTTTTTGTCGAATAAGTTAGTTTCTTTTGCAAAAAGTCTTTCACTCATTTCGTAGTCATTATTTCTATCTTTCGAAGGATAACTGCCCGATGTTTCCGAATAGTGGACAAGAAGATTCTGACGGAGATGGCATGGGAGACTCTTGTGATAATGATGATGACAATGATGGAATCCCTGATGGACAGGTAAGCCTTATCAATAGTTCTCAGAAGGATTTGAAAAGTAGCACATCAGTTTTGTTTCAGTGAATGAAAGCGGGAAGTGATATATTCTATTACAAATCTACTGGTCAGTGTTTCAAGCATAAAATTCTGATGACTGAGGTCGATATATCCTTAAAGCGAAAGCTTAGAGTTTGTTCGTGCCTGTTCATGTTGTTTTTGTTGCTTAGGACAACTGCCCACTAAAAGCCAATCCAATGCAAAGGGACAGCGATAAGGACGGCCGTGGAAATTCATGTGATAATTGTCCTCTGACACCAAATCCTGAGCAAGTGGATAGTAATAATGATGGCATTGGAGATGCTTGCTCTAAAGATCGTGATGCAGATGGTAGTATACTACTTGCTTTCTACATTTTGTATATCATGACTTTCCTCTTATTAATAAGCATGCCTGTCTTATGTTAATTAGTCTTAATTGCCATGTCGGGGGAAGACTGCTTTGCAAGTCTGAAACATGCTTTTGCAAACAAGTAGGTGTTTTAATCGCCTAAAATTTGGAGTCTGTTTTGCTTCATTTGTACTGATAAGGTACTTATAGCAGCGGGGGCGATAGATAAGAGTTATCAGTCAGTGAAAATTGAATCCTTCATTTTGCAGGGGTCCGCGATCGATTGGATAATTGTAAGACTATAGCAAATCCTTTACAATCCGATAGAGATGGTGATAGCGTTGGTGATAAGTGTGACAATTGTCCAAGAACGTACAACCCTAGACAGGTAATATCCATGAATGCTCAGAAGGACAATCGTAATGAGTCCATTTTTAGTGAAGTGTTGATGGTTTTCTTCCCACACTTTAAATTACAGTTGAGGATTGCTGTTTTTTGCCGTCGAAAGGGTTCTGAGCTCTCATTATCTCTAGATAATGACGTAGGCTTATGAGACACGATAAAGATATGGATAGTTGCTCAAATAGTTTTGTTTTTTCGAAAAAACGAACGAAGTAGCAAAGATAGTGCTTAACACTTTTCAAATACTGAAGGAACAATGTTTGGAAAATATTTCAGTAGTTTAGTCTTAGAATCCTTGCATCACAGTCACTCCAGGTACAAATGTGTTCTTGTTAATGGTTTGCAACAGTAGTCAACACAAAAACGGAATTTTTGCAGTTAAATTCCATGATCAATTGATTAAAACTTATATCATCATGAAGTGATAATCATTGCCATTCTGGCAGGTATTTTCAACATTATGAATCAAACGCTGTTTGTCTCTCAGTTGGTTATAGATTCAATAGATATGCTTGAATGGCGATTTTGTTAATATTTAGATTGATTCAGATGGGGATGGAGTTGGTGATGAGTGTGATACGGGTAATGATATGTGAGTACGTGATTATTCATTATATGGTTTCATTTTGACTGACTTTTTTTAAATGTATATTTGGCAATATCACATGGATATTAACTAACTGTTGATTTCAGTGATCGTGATGGCATACAGGACGACTTGGACAATTGCCCGTACATAGCAAACAGCCAGCAGTTAGATAGTGATGGTGATGGAAAGGGTTAGAAGATTCCTTCTTTTATGCTCTTCCAGCTTTCTTACTTTTTAGCTTTTTGTCATTGTGTGCAAAGGGATGTTTTTAGTACTGACGTTTTGTTAGTTGAAATGGAAAGGGAGTATTGGCGGAAACTAGCATTTGATTTGGGTATAAGCTGCATAAAGCAATAATGAAAACATTAGCTGTAATGAATATCATGATGATTATCATGATAGCAAAGTGATGTTGTATAAATCGCAATCTATACTCTAAGGCCAAGAAGACTCCACGAAGAAAACACTCTGATTTTGGCTGATATGCTTTATTCCATTCTGACACTTCACTATTGCACTTCTGTGGGCTTTTTCTCTCTCTGTCTCTCCCTATCTACTCGAATACTCATTATTATAGCAAAATAAACAGTATTACTCAATGTCTCGTGAAGATACGAACCAATAGAAAATAAGTAAACAGGAAAGATGTATCTACGTAAAGATTACTTTAACAATAAATCTGCGTAAATGTAAAATATTGTAAACAGCAGTAAATGTAGGTCATTTCCCAAGCTCTCTCCATGCGATGATGAGAAAGAAAAAACAAAACTAGTCATACAATTAAAAATACTCATGAATGAAATGCTACAATTGTACGAGTGGAAAATTAGTGTATAGTTACGGGCTTACGTTTCAAGGTCTCTTCATGTTCCTAATAACCCCCATGTCCCTAATAATATTTCCCTATTATGGGGTTGTGGGAATATTTACCCCAGTACTTGACAGTATGATTTGCGAATGAAACTCTTAATCTTATGATTTTATTGAAGCTTTACTGCTTTTTAGGTGACAAATGCGATGATGATGATGATAATGATGGCATTACTGATATTCGTGATAATTGCAGAATCATTCCAAACCCTGATCAAGTTGATTCATTGAGTATGTTGTATCATGTTGAATCTTGTTTTAACGTTCATGCTTTTATCACGCACTCAGTCAATCAAGCGGTCAATGCCTTAATAATCTAGTAGTCGATCATTTCTAGGGGGATTTTAGTTCTATCAAGCAATGGGATGGATGCTGACTATATCTATTGATCTATGAAATATGCAGAGAGAGCATAGAGAGTCTTATGAATTATTATGGTGTATTGATACTGTGTTATTGCAGCTAGTTTCAGCTATGGAAAATCTAACTGAGAAAAGCTGTTTGTCATCTCAGAATGACCATATCGCTAATTGCATATTGCATCTGTAATAGCACCTCATGAAACAGAATACCCATTCTCTCTTTTTCTACAACCATCTAGTGCCTATTACTTGTTAAATTGCGTTGCTCACTTCTTTTCTTAAATTTCTTTTTATAGATTCTGGGCAAGGAGATGCTTGTCGTAATGATTTTGACAAAGACAACCATACAGATCTACGAGACGCATGTCCTGAAAATAAATTCATTTATGCTACGAATTTCACAGAGTACCAAACAATCAAGCTGGACCCAGAAGGAACATCTCAAGTCGATCCTCATTGGATGATCCTTGATAACGTAAGTATTTTTGATAAATTATTTTCCCATGTCAAAAGTGATGAAATAAATCTTAAAATTTTTTGAATATGTAGATTATTGAGGTAAATTTGATTAATACTGCTGTGACTTTGATTTCAAATCTTGGGTATGAAGGCTAATGAGAAACATGTACTCTTATTTACAGCTCAATTTTACTGATGATATAGCGCCGCCTAGCTGAACTAGCTCAGTTACACTTAGTGCCGTACCATAAGGGTGTTCACTGGTTGTTCTCTAAGTGGAGAAAGTTAGAGGGCAACTTATACAAGTATGAGAATGTTAGTTGATGGCAATGGGGGAAATCTGTTAGGCAGATAATACTTTGAGTTAGACTTCTCAAAGTATGAAAGAAGCGGAAATCACACTTCAAATTATTCATAGTACTACTGTTCATCATGTTATACAAGCAAAAGGAAAACCTCTTCCCTATCATTAAGCGACATAGTTAAGTTACAAGATACATATTCAGAAAGCTGTCTAACTGGAAACAGTTTTGTAGAGTAAGGGGTACTGATCCAAATGTTAGTGATATTACTATAGGAGTGCCACAGGGAACATGTCTTGGACCCCTTCTATTCATCATATATAGCAATGACCTACCATTAGCTATAACAAATTCGAATACTTCCATGTATGCTGATGGCACTAGTATTTGCTACCACTCCCATGAATTCACTCAGTTGAATGAAGCTATCAACAACGACCTCTACAAGCTAGAAAAATGACTAGAGGGAAAAAAGCTTTCTTTGAATATGGTTTAAACTCGTGCAATGTTAATTTATTACCAAGAAAAAGTACAACGCCTTGCAGAACGAAAACCATGATCTTCGTGTGAAAATAAAAGGCACGGAGCTTGATACTGTTATGAATGCAAGGTATCTTGGTGTCAATATTGATAGCTCTCTCGATTGGAAGGATCACATAAAGGTAATGTCCTCAAAATCTCTAGAGCGATTGGCTTTTTGAAACATGCTAGAAAATTCCTTTCCCAAGATACATAGAAAACACTCTACGCAGGTATTCTTTAACAGCATTTTCGTTACTGCAGTTCTGTTTGCAGCTGTTGCTGGAAAACAAATCTTAACCAATTGCAAAAGTTGCAAAACCGAGCCGCAAGAATTGTGACGAACAGCAGTTATGATACTCCAAGTAAGCCCGTGTTACATAAGCTTGAATGGAAGAGCATTCAAGAACTTCTTGCTGTTGAAACGAAAAGGATTGTTTTTAAATCTCTCAGTGATTTTAGACCGAGATACATGTATAAATGTTCACCAAAAATTCACATTTCACTGAGGGCAATTTTCAAAACAATACAACTGATCTAAGGCTTCTGTTGAAAACATCAAATTTAAGGCAGAAAAGCCTCTCATACAGGGGTTCCAAGGTGTAGAATAGCCTCTCAAATGAGTGCAAAGAAACAAGATCATTACGTATCTTTAAATCCTTTTTAAAGTAAACTAAAATTTAAAGTAAATTGAAGTTTAAAGTAAATTAAAATCTTTAGTTTTTTCTTTTATTTTGCATACATAGGGTTGACTTTTACAGAACTATTTATTTACTTATTTCTACTTTGTACTGTAATTATTATAAGTACTTTATTGTATTATATTATAATTTTATATTCTTTTTTTAAGGGGGCTCCCTCGAAAACCAACTATGCTGAAGGGCAACCCTCCTAAAATATGTAAAAAAGAATTGAAACAAAACACAAGAGATAAGTAGCGATATCTTGCTCCTACGCAGAATTTCCTCTTGATAATGAACGTTTAGCACATGGAAATTCCTTACAATAGCGAATAGCAGTGTTGAATTTTAAGCTGTAAGGAAATAGGTTAGTTCAAGAAGTATTTTAAATATCCCAGGGTATTCACTGATTGCCTTGCATACCCTGACGGTCCACCACTGATTACATCGAGTCGTTCTTCTTTTGTCAAGCCGCAACAGGCTGTAAACACAACTAAAGCGCATAAAATTTTCCAGTGCTGTGCAGTATTACACGCATAGAAGCACCGTTTATGATAGCCTCATTGTCAGCGATAGCCTCATTGTCAGCGATGAAAGTTTACTAAAACCAAAGGTTGTTACAGACATTTAAGTAAATTTCTTTTTTGATGGTATGAGTTCTTATCGATTCCTTTGTATATTTTTAAGGGTGCAGAGATTCGACAAACACGAAACAGTGATCCTGGCATTGCTGTTGGTAAGTGAATTGTCCATTTGTGTACAAGCTTCTGGCTGTTGACGGCACACTTAGGCCATCAATTGCCAGTTTCAGTTAATGGACAGTTGCAATTATCTTAGATCTCATTTTATCTAATGACGTAAATTCGTTGAGCCAAGAGATTATTGTCGCAGCTTTTTGGCGCAAGTTTCTATTATTGGCTTCAAAATTGCCGTTTTACTTCAATTCGAGGCTACACACAATTCGAGGGTGTGGATTTCGATGGCACTTTTTTCGTCCATGATGATAAAGATGATGATTATGTTGGATTCGTATTCAGTTTGCAAGACAGCAGTTCTTTTTATGCCGTTATTTGGAAGAAAGCAAAACAGACGTACTGGATGTCAGATCCTTTTAAAGCCATTGGTGATGCTGGGATTACTATTAAGGTGCGAAAATCATCTTGAGATTATTAAATTCAGAGTGAAAATATTCTCCTTGGAAACTTGGTTGCTTATGAAGCATATTTGAAGTGAATTAATATTGATAGATAAGAAGTTAATGTCAACAGTAAAAAAAGTTAATTAAAACAAATGATATGGTTTCCTTGCTATTCTTTAATTTCAAGTTTGTAAAATCTCTCCTTTTGTATCAACGATATGAACATTGCATGAACATTATTCACTATGGAAATCAAGAAAGAATGAATTGTAAAAGTCATAGAGAGAACGAATGGTTTCTAGTTGGCCTGAAATTCGATTGCTTTTTACATGTTCAATTTTTTGGCACTTTTTCTTACACCAGGCTGTGAGGTCATCAACTGGCCCTGGGAAATACATGAGAAATGCATTATGGAGCTCAAAAAGCACGCGTGGTCAAGTAAATTGAGTTTGAGTTTGTTGATCAATGTTTGTCATGTTCTATCATTTGCACAAATCATGGCTAAATGTTAGTATTATTTGTGACAACCAGTCGCTAGGAAAGAGTTGAAAAGGAAAGTTTTATTGGTATGATTGTATTGGTATGGCATTGGTATGCTCAAAAGTAGACACTTTGAAAGTCAAGCACTTCATCAGCTCTTACAGTTATAGATGTAGGGAAAGCATCTTAATTTACGGCGCATATAGTTACAGTATAAGCAATTTATCTTTGTACTTTCATACCTTATCAACAGGAATTTAATTCAATTTTTTTTCTCAATTTTCTCTTCACATAATTTAAATTTAACTCGTTCACTTACCAGTTCATAATTAAACAGTTGACGTATCTTGTGCTGATTACTTCTTTTATTTGCGTAATTTTTTAATATTTACAAAGTTTTTTACTTACTCGCTATCTTATTTAATATATTACTTTTTTAATAGGTTACTACATTGTGGGAAGACCCAAAAAGAGAAGGATGGAAATCGAAGGTTGCATACAGATGGTCTCTCATCCATCGACCTTCTATTGGATTAATAAGGTATAATAGGATAATTATTCTATTATTTGTCAATTGATCAGTTTCTTAATATATACCTAAGAAATATTGGAAATCTCACCAAGTGAGGATACCACTAAAATTGAGGACGAATTCATAAATGTGAATGATTTATCAAAAGCAATACAATTTAATTGCATTTTATTGTCCTATAGAAAAGGTATTTAATTGACTTAAATCCTATTCCTTCATTTAAATTTTGCCGATGACGTTTCTAGTGGCTTAACCTTATACTTCAAGAAACCTCCACATAAAGAGAAAAATTTGCTTCACTCAAAGAGCACATTCATTGTCTGTACATGTTGCAGTAGGGCATTTTACCCATAGTGCCCCCTTTGTCCCCTCTGCTCCCAGCTCTTACTCTGCTTGAAATCTCCTCATGGCGTATGGTGGGAAAAATTGTCTTTCTCCTGCACTTATCTGCTCATTTCAGCTCGTATACATTTATATGATGCTTGACTCTGACCATTTCAAGTGCTTTCGATTAATTTTTACAGAATAAACCATCATATTATTTACATTCAAGGGTGAAGATTAGAGAGGGTACACGCCTTGTAACTGATTCTGGCTATCTACTCGATCAACAATTTAGAGGTGGAAGATTGGGTGTATTTATCTTCTCTCAGAAACATGTTGTTTTCTCCAAACTGTCCTACAAATGTGATGGTGAGTAGTTCATAGTCATTTGTTGATGATATCACAAATTGTAATTTAGCTTTGTTGTCTGTTGGTGCAAGCACGTGCTTCCAAATTTATGATAATTTATGATAATCAGGCTGTGCACGTCTCATATTTCATTTTCATCCTTTCTCCATTATTTCAATACTATTAACTTTTGTAATTAGTGACGATACACCAATACATTGCATTAAAAATTATGATGTTTTATTCACTTCTGTATTTTGTATCTTTCCATTTTTATATTTTTCATTTAGATAACGTACCAACTGACTATAATCCTGAGCTACCAAGATAAATAGAAAGTCTTTGCTTTCAAGAGGCAACTGTAGCTGTTACTACTGGAACAGGAAAGAGTTCTTTCTTTGTTATTTTCTATATACTATAATTTTTCAACTGTAATCAGTAACTGCATAGAATACCCTTTGATAAGAGGCCAAAAATTGACGTCGTCCATCCCCTTTTGCTACTAAAGAGTTTCCCCATGTCCGCAATTATTATGTCAGTTTACTATGATGTGAACATCTTTGGAGATGTTAGGGGCCTTAAGAATTAGCATGACTGTAAAGAATTCATTCACACAACATTGAAAATTGAAGTATGAATGATTGAGTGAATGGATGAATGAATTGATGAATGTATTATGTATGATATAGAGTAGGGATCAATCGAATATTTGGGGAAATGGTAAATAATGAAATTACAGATCAGATGAAGAGATTAATTAGAAAAATAGTAAATTGGCTTCAAATGAAGAAAATTTCAGATTTTTTTTTAATGGCCTTCTTGCTTATAAATTAATTAAATTTTGTAACTTTCAAATGATGTATCTCAAGTATTCATGCTCTCTAAAAATTATCAAGGAACATTTCCTTACTGAAGATGATTTAGCATTGTAGTTTCAAATATTAAGCTAGTATGAACTTATTGCAGTCGCTTTTAGCAATTTATTGAGTAATATCTGCTGTCTCGTCCTTACTTTATTGTGTATCGTATTTGTTCGATTGTAAGTCCTGGCTTGTTTTCCAGCTCGTTTTCTTGTGGCTTTCAATTTAGGACTGCTTGTAAGTAACAACAGCAGCGAGCTTAAATAATTGGTTCGTTAAGTCTATTTTGCCATTTTTTCCAATAGCAGGCGACGATGCTGGCAAACCATGTTTCTATTGATGTCTTTCTTATTTCAAGAGTTGCAAGAATGTGGAAAGTTGAACTCAAATAAACCATTCTGACCACTGCGATGGTGCAGTCAGTGCGGTCGTAGCGATCGCAGGAAAATGTTCCCATGACAGTTGAAATTGGTTCTTCGTCGGTCTTCTGTGTTGGGCGTGAGAGAAGCTAAATGCTAACAGTCAATGTGCAAGTCAGAATTTTCTCCAAAAAGGAGTAAATATTAGTTTTACACGTTTTTTTTAGAAAAAGTGTATAAGAAGGTTGTACTCAATTGCTCAAAAGTTGGAGAAGATCAATACTTATACTAATACTGGATTTTCGACGCCCAATGAAGTCTGTATGCAAAAAATGTTATTTATTTTATGTTGGCTGTTCTAAAACAGTTCAGCTTGTTGACTAAAATTTATCTTATGTAAATGTTAGAAAATTCAAACCAGGAGGGCAAAGAATATGTCCTGGGATGAAAAAAGGGTGTTACTGGATGAGAACGTGCATGTTGCACCATTTTGCGTGTTACAGCTGACTTTTGCAAATTGGGCAATTCGAAGCACAAATATTCTGACGTCAGTGTCAGAAAAACTTGTTTGGAAACTTAGGTCTAATCCCATGAGGAATTCAATGATTGTAATATTTTCGCGCAGGATTGTGTTGCATATTGGACTTTGAAGAGTTCTATTAGCTTCTTTCACGACAGACACGCGGTCCTTATCGATGGCTTGGCTAGTATCTGCTATTCAACAACAATGAACAGAATAAGGGCAATATGATGCAACTTTGTATCAAAGATAACAAGATAGACACTGCTCCAAGATTCCGTGGCTGTGGGCGTTGCTAGAAAGATAATGAGATGATCTGTAATATTCAAAAGGGTTGTTTGATATTGCGAAGCTGTTCTAAATTTATAAATTGGCTAAGAATTTTTATGCAAATGTTTAAGAGCATTTTTGGCTTTTTCTTTAACAATTTGAAAACAGGAATGGTACCAAAACTAATTCGCTGGACGGTACAATCTACCAGCAATAGAATCCAATATAAGCGTAAAATACCCGAATCTTCTCACAAGAAAATAGAAAGTGTAATAGCTTACCAACCGTTTTACTGATTAAGTAATCAACATAGACCTGATTGCCTTGTATTAAAATCAAGCCGAAGTCTGTCCTCTCAGCTCTCCTTATATAGTTTTAATGTTGTCCCATCCCTTTACCCCGGCTGCTATCATATTTTTGCAATTTTTATCAGAATGAAAACTATTTAATTTTTTAATAAAATGTGCCACAAATGATAGGCCATAAACAGTTTCTAAGCAGCACTATCCGTTTTACAAGCATGTTTGTTTTTGCGGTTCCTAGTCGCGTTCAGCGAAAGCCTTTTTGAGGCGATTCACTCCACATGCCTATTGCAGCATCTCACGTGTCTTATTCTTCTCTCAAATTCCAGTGTCAACGAATTACCGATCTTGAAGTTATTACTTTTGCATCTCTCAATCAGTTTTTATTAGGCTAAACCCAACACCATTTATAGAGCTTGCTGTATTTACCCCTTTATGATTTGACCTCCTTTTCATATAGTTACACAGCAAAATTTTCCCAATTAGTCCACTATGTCTAATGTCCATTAGATCTGAAGTATGTAAAACGTCATTACTAAGGCAGTGGTGAACTATTCATGGTTTTCCAGTTAGAGTATCAAATGCCTATATGATATAGAAACACAACCTTGTTCTGAAGGACAGTTCTATACTGTCTAATGTTGCTACAAGGTATGACACTTTCATCTTTTACCATTGTCAGGGCAACCACCACAAACTTCATACATTTTGCCAACCACGCCCTTTTCATGACCACGCGTTAGATGGCCACGCCCATTTTTCTGTGAGGAACTGACAGTCTCACTGTTCAGTACAATAGTGTGAGGTAGAAGACTTGACGAAATGCAACAGTGTCAAGTAGAAGATGTAGCGAAATGCAACCGTGGGCAAGACGTGATATGAAATATACGCTTTTACAAGAGCCAGTAAAATTGAGGCTCACGCCGACTGTTCTTAGCTTTTCCAAAATTATGAGGCTGGATTATCCCTCACTTCTTCTTAAGTTATTAAGGTTGGATTATCCTTCACTTCTTATTAACTTATTGAGGTGTAAACACAATACAAAATAAAATGCTTATGCAACATATATTGGTTTACTAACATTAGCAGCAGATGCAAGGTATGCCAGATGCTATATTTGAGGTGGTCCCTCTTACAAATCAATGTCTTTTCTTCACAAAAGTTTATAAACAACAGATCCAGGGACATAGCTTCAGTATGTTTGGGGGGTGTCAGAAGTTTTGCCCTGCGAAAATGAGACCTATAATTAGCGAGTTGGCCACAGTATTTTCTGTGATCTTTTTTCTTACTAACAGTAGTTGGTCAGGTGGTCCTGGGTCCAGTAAGTTGCCCTGCAAAAATACATTGTGCTGCCTTTCTCGCCCTGCGAAATGGAAGATTTTCACGGTTGGGGAGGTCACCCATCCCCATACCTCCTAAGTTTCGTCCCTGAACAGTCCATATTGGCACAGTAACTAGTTTCGCTAGGGGCAGCATATTCATGAAAATGAAAGAGAGTTGTGACAAGACTGTCAATCCACTTCAGGCTGACAAAGGCAGGACATTTCATGTGCATGTGTTAATGGAAAGCATATGCATAGTTGTTGTTGTTGTTGTAGTTGCCCAAAAATGCTGTTTATGGCAGTTTTCTTTTCAACCTCGCGTTGTTTTAAATTTGTTCTATATTTCCTATTAAGTTTGAGGCTCATGTTCTTACATCATTGTTCTTATGTGGAAAAAGAGTAAAAAAATAAATAAAATGCTGGTGGAGCTATTTAACCCACGACCACAATCCCCCCCCCCCAAATCAGGAAAAGTTGGAAAAACACTTTGGGAAGCTTTTATTACTTTATCGCCTATATTTGCCATTCAAATAAATTTAAAGTAATTTTGAAGTCCTATATAGGAATTGGGTTTTGGAATTAGAAGGTGTCCCTAGAAATTGCCGTCTTCAGCATTATGTCATACACTCTTTTTTTCTAAAAGATTAATTTTATAAGAACACGAGCCTTGAATTTGTTGTAAAATTAAGAACAAACTCTATTTCTAAATGGCTTACACGCTACTAATTTAAGAACAAATTAAGAACAATTCAGCCTCAAAAGTTAGGAATTCTTCTAGTGTATTCGTTTGGATTTATAAATCAAGGTGTGGCTGTTTACTTTGCTGGATTTATAAAAATTCAAGATTTTTCTAGAATAATGCAACTGCCATCAAAGGATTCTAAGTATAATTGAATACGAGGCTTGTGGGTTAAACTACACAGTTGTGCATTAGAGCATCTGAATCAAAACTGTAGGAAAAGGTTGTGGTGAATCTAGATGGAAATCGCTGTTGTCACTGTTATGCATATGTAGAATGAGGTACTGAATTTGCTTAAATGTAACACGTTATCTATGTCTTTAATTATTAACGACATCAAATTTCAAATATTGAAATTGAATAGGGATGTAACACTAGGTCATTTCCATCATAGCTACCTACGAAGTGAATGTCGGGAACAGGTTAGAGATGCAAGATAGATCTGAATGCATTCTCTATTTCGAAACCGTAACCCATGCATTTTGTTTGCCTAAATTGAAATCAAATTTTAAATTACAAATGCCATAGTTATGGTTGCCATGCTAACGGCCCTTTGCCATGCAGGTATTTCCATCATAATAATATCACCAACCATTCATGCTTAGAACAGTAACGATTTCAAATGTGATGTGGTGAATCATGTATATATAAACTGATATCGATTGTAAATAAAACGTTTTAAATGTAATTCACTTAATCCATTTGAAGCTCAAAATCCAACACGAATAAGCATTGCTGACATTTCTTCTTCCATTGACGCTTGTGAGTACATACTTTTATAGACGTCTTTTTACAACCTCTCTCCTTTTGCTGCGTCATTTAATTAGTTTTTATTTGGTGAAAATTGTTATCCTTATGTTTTGATAATATGTAGTTAACTGTAACTGTAGCTAAGAAAATCCTAAACAGAAATTTCTTTGTTGTTCCATCTGCTATCATTTTGCTGCTTTTTGATGAGAGATCTTAAAAGCATTGTCACATGTTCAACTTTCGCAAAAAACATCATGTGATCTTTCTTGATGCTTGGTGCAACTAATTGATTAAATTGAATGCTATTAATTGCTTTAAATTCCGCAATCTCCTAAGAAGATACTACACGTCTTTTTTAATAAGAAACATAAGATTGAAATTAGGCAAAAATTAAGAAATACAGGTAAGCAAAGTTTCAAATAATAACTTGAAAGAGCTGTATTGGCAGGAAAATTTTGATCAATCTAGAAAGAAACTAGAAGTAACATCCATCAAATGTCTCAAAAAGTTGAACATTCAATTTCTTGCATCACAGTTGCCTAATCTCTGTCTTTATTGTCATTGAAAGCTCGATATGACCAAACATCAAGAAACTTCCAGGCTGAAGCCAGAGAGTTTGTTACTTATAAAAAAGCGTGAATTTGCAGAGGTAGTATATTGTTACCATCAAAGGAGTATTTTTCTTAATGCGGTGGCGTGGTCACGTGAAGTATGACCCCCACGTTTTTGTTAAGATGGTTCTCAGGATTTCTTTAAAATCGATGAGAAAATAAGTTGGGCGGAGAGTGAGGGGTAGGAGAAAATCCTCGAAGAAGTTGTGAAAGATGATTGATCAACATCAATATCAGCAAGCTCTGTCAGTCCTTGCAATACAAAAATTGGTAAAAATGAGCCGTATGTGTAGTTATTTGAGATTTTATGTCAAACTTGCTATTAGAAATCCATCCAATATTCATGGAATGTATTTATTCTATAGTGTATCTGTATTATGGTATCGCTAGCGCTTTAGTGAACACTTGCAGATGTCGGTTGAAGATTTTTAACTCTGACTCAATTTTAACAAAATTCGTGTTTGGAAATAAGGCGGAAAATCGGTGTTGTTTCATAGAAAATATTTCAGGTTTGGTTGCCAAAAAATTCACTTGCACCATGTCCCTGCGATTTTTCGTAACCTAAACTTTCAATTGCAGAAAAATGCAGAGGCCATAACATTCTTAGATCATTAGAGTTGTCCTATTACCTATGGCGTTGGTGGATGCATTCTAATGGAAAGTAGAGGGCATGCCCAAAAAAGTTTTCATTTAATGCCCCCACTTTTATAGCCCCGGCCACTCCGCACAGTGGGCTGATAAGGGGAAATAGCAAAGCAAACTCCTTAAATAAACGTGATTTATTATTCTGGCAGGAAGAGTCAGGAATGCTAAGGGGCGAAAAGCATTTTGAGCTATAGCAGACCGCGATTTTTGGAAACGGAAGAAAGTTCTCCCACAAATATTGCCAACATTAGTATCAGCCACAGCAACCTGATTGCCCAAACGTCTTCAATCAACAGTTTGCTAATTCACCGAAGTATTCAACATTGGCTTTTAAATGCTAGATATTAGTTATTGTATGCAATCTGCAAACTACTTTTATTGGTCTCAAATTCAAAGCAAGTTTGTGGAATTTCGTTCATCCATAATGAAAACAGTGAAAAACTGATACCAAAATCCACAGCCCCACCGTTCCAAAATGGAACGCACCCTGGACATGTAGAGTATTGACCGCAGACGTGATTAGCATCAATTTTGCAATGTTTGGTATAGGTGACCTACAGTTCTGATGGCATATTCGCCAACCTTACTCATTTAGTAGTCAAATTTGTCATCCAAGGATCAACTATAGACTCCTAAGGGGCATTTGAAATCGTAGGATATTTAACTTTTCATGTTGAGGAAGGTTTGGCTTATCAATCTTTAGTTAGATTCCTATTTTCCCCGACCTAGCCAAATGAGCCTACTGTACGCTGCTAACTTGATGTCAAGGCCAACGGATAGATTCTTTATTGTGATTTGATGATTATTACTCCGCATTCTGGAAATCAAGGGGATTTGAGCCATCAATTTCGTGTAAAGCTTTGCTCCTGAGTTTTTATAAATTCTCCTTTGCTCCTGAGTTCGTGTGCGTAAGCGAATGAAAGACTTTAAAGATGACAAATACATCATCAAAACACGTTTGATTATGATCTATTTATTGATCTAACTCTTCATCTAAATTCTTACGTCTTCTAATGAAATGATTCATTACAAGCAAGTGAATCTTAAATATCTAGGTTAATTGTGTGCCGTTGAGAGTATATAACTGTGCTTTGAAATCACGTTTATTGAGTAGCTGTTAGTGGTCTTAAGAAAAAGAAATTTCCGGTGTTGAAAGATTTTAGAAGTTTTATCTTTCTTTTTTACGTTGGCAGCTCTGCTGAACTGGTAACGGTTGAATTTCTTGATAACTAATACCAAGAGGCCTCTTTCTTTACTTTACACCAACTGGAGGCTACACGAATTTTAAAAGTTATGCCAGGATGTCGTTGAAAGGGAGCATCATTCCTTGAGCAAAAGTTAATGTTTTTGTTTGGCTTTATAGGAGTGAAGATAAGATAGTAAAATTAATAAGACTTTGGTCTAATGGATGCCACACATTCAGGAATCAACCTGCCATCAGTGAATAATTGAACTGGTAACAGGCAAACAGTTTAATTTGTGCTGTGATCCGTGCTGATTCAATTCATCTCCATTTGACCCTGTTTGGTTTTATGGAATAATAACATAGGTCTATATAAATTCAAATGATATCTGTCTCATAAATTATGCGCATTCAATAATTCGCTTTGCCATTAGATCATCCTTACAACCACGGGTGTTTACAGGTATCCAGATTTGATTACCTTTACGCCTCTACCAAACCTTGAATATAGACCATCTTCTGCCTCTTTTAGCTTCTATGGATACTCAAGGTTGATTTCAGTGGATGGGGCACTAGCACCCATAAAAGAACAAAACTTATTGAATATTTTCTCAACAAGAAAGTATGATAAGGTGTCTCTTAGTGAGAACAGTTTCGAAAGTAGCACGACAACATTATTATTATTACTGAGCACTATTTGCACTGAATTTTCTAAGTTGATTAAGAGTTTAAGAATCTCTTTCCATATATAAATATATCTATATTAATATTTTCGGCATCTGTCTGATCTGCCCCATAAATTGGCTACGTGTTTAATGCATAAATTAGTTGCATGTTTGATGGATGTTAGATTTACTTCTCGAGACTCCCACGCTAATTCGCTCTAGGAAAAATTGAATCAGAATTGCATTGAATCGGGGTTGATTATAATTACAGTGCAATTGATCTTAAAAATGCTTATTAATGCTCACGCTTGATTAGGCAAGAAAGGTATTACCCGTAAAAATGGCGTCAAATAAGCTGAAGGACATTGCCCATGTCCAAATGAGATTTAAGTGATTCTTCAGAATAGAAAGACCATTTCATCAAACGAATTCAGAACTTACATCAATTCGATAGTGATAAAAAAGGAGTTAACTAAAACATTTTCAAGAGGGACAGCAAGAAATAGATCATTAAGTATTTCTCCATCTACTGGCAAATTCTTTCATTTTACACTCCCTTTGATCCTATTAAAATCCACGTAAGGTTACTGAATGCATTTTCTAGATGTAGCTTCAGTTTTTGATGCAAAGATTCTACATTTCTGAGGAATGATAAGACTTAATAACTTCAAAATTTCATGACAGTTTAAGAACATTATCTGAACTCAGCCCTATCTACAATCAACTCTGCCTTTATTTGCCAGAATGAAAGATGTCGTTTGCACTTTTGCTTTAATTTTTCATAGTTGCCAGTAAAAAAACGTAATCCAAAATCCTTTAACTTTTTGTTTCTTTTGTAAAGAATTTATTCAAGTAAAGAGGTAAAACTGGCATCGCCAAGGTATGAGTTTACTTATGAACTGGTGAAAGTTGCAACAGAGGAGTGTTCGAAAAATATCTCGTTAATCAATCCATTTGTTACCAATAGCATTTAAAATCTAAATTAATATGAAGTTAAATGCTGACTATTGTTCATATTTTCTGTAATGCTGTGCAAAAGGCCCTTCTTGATTTGTAGGCCAACCCAACTGCCTGTTAATTTGCATGTAAATCAAATTTCAATTTGAGCTTTTCTGTGCTACACCCATTTGAATAAAATTATGATTAAAATTTATAGAAGTTAACCCAAAACAACTATAGCGTACTATAATTCTATACTTGTATTTAAGTCATGCAGCTTTTCTTGCTGGAATTTATGAGATAAATTTACTTTTTGATTTTACTTCAATAATTGTCATTGAATATTACAACCCCGGTTACTTCAATACCACACAGATGATAAAATTAGCTTGATTTGAATACTTCTTCATTTAATCATAAATAGAAGCATTGCACGGCAAGTTGCTGAACCTGAAGCCTTCGAGTTGATTAACTAGGATTGATCCAACCATTAAAAGAACAAACAATATTAATTCGCCATCTGTTTCTCAATTCATAATTGAAGGTCATCATGAGAGCGTGTTCAGTTTCGGATAAACTGCACGTTGATTTAGTCTCAATCATTGAATAATTGATATGATTGGTGATGAGGAAATTTTCGTTGAATTCGATCACCTGGTGGCTTACAGATTGATTAATGACCACATTTAGCTCGAATGAAAGCTGGTATTTTCCAAGCTAAAACACACAAGAAGGGACTTATCTTTCACCTTCTTCATCAAAACATTTGATTGATTTTAACATTAACTTAGATTTACAAATGGATGCAGTCTAATGGTTTTACCAGCGATATCCTATGTCTAAATTTTGAAATAAGGAGCACGTGGTAGCAAGACAGTTGGAGGTTTGTAGCTAAATCTAGCGATTATCGCGTTATCCCCTTTACAACTGTGATCCAGTTGTCTTAGTTTATCTGTATTCTTTTTTGATAATTTCCTTACATATCGTATTTTCTCAAGAAAACACTCAACAGTTTCTATTGAGCATTCCTCTTTTTGTTTTACACTCCAAATTTAATGTAGGTTTAATTTTTATGTTATAGATTTACATTATTATTATTATTATTATTTGTATTAATTTCGATGCTATACTTACTATCTGCCAGGTTTGAGCTTTAAGTACTTTCAAAACTTAAAAAGTGTTGATTATTTTTATTTATGGATGCATGTGTGCTAGATGCAAGGAAAATATGTTGAAACAGTAAACTGTTCTACCATGTGCTTACAGGCCTAAGAATGTAAAATGTTAGAAGACTTCAGTCAGCTGCTGCCCAAAATATCGATTCCCCAATATGGAAAGTAAAGCGGATATTACTGTTTATTCTTGAAGTGGGGATCCAGGAGCTGGTCATTTATTATTAATTTCTAGAAGCAAATATAGAAAATGATAATCTCTGAATAGGTTTCGTGTTGCGTCGAACGAAATGAAGTATTTTATATAGGTGAATTTAGAGCGAGGAGTTAAAGGAAGATATTTTCCATGAACTCTATATTTATCTTAGTTCCTTTTAGAATCTCCTGCGAAACCGAATTTTTCAAAATTAATTGTTATATTGTTTAGTGTAGTTCCATTTACAGATTTCCGCTTTTTTCTATCTTGCTTGAGAAACAGAGATAGTTCAACTCATAAACAGATCAAATTTGGTTCATTAATTCATAAATTATTTGATTTAATCATTTGACCATGTCAAAACTTTATGATGTGTTGCATCAGAAACCATTAAAATAGTCAAATATTGACCATTTGATAACAACTTGCATAAAAAGCAAGCTGGAACTATTGTGAGCGTTTGCTCTCTCTATTCGTGTAATGACAATTAAACATAAATTTTTTATGACTTGCTGCGTAGAATCAATTAATTTTCCATCATATTGCAGTTTTAAATTTCATGATGGAATTATAATTTGATTTATGATGGTTTAATTCATTTTCAGCATTTGTTCATTATCCTCCCATACATTTTGGTCATGCAAATCAGATTGTTGATAACCATGTTAATGTTATCAAACATTAAACATAAGCTAACTCAATCCAGTTGTAATCTCAAACTTTTTTGATGACAAAAGTTGCGAGAATATATAAGCCTTGCAAGAAACTACCGTCAGTTTGCATGCAAAGTGCGCAGAACGCTTTTAAATGTGATGTATTGATGAAAGGGACTTAGGCCGTAGTACCGCCATATTTCTGACACCAAAAATTGATTTCACGTTCAGGCTTACTGTACTACTCTTGATTCCCTGTGTTAATCACATTCTCGCTTAATCATATCGATGCTAATTGCTCGTGCTACTTGATGTAACACTCCACAGGTTTAAATCTTTGTTACACTCATGGCAACTGCACAACCTTGTTGCTAAGACAGTTGTCAGTTTAAGGGAATCTGCATGAATCGCATATATGAATGAAGTTCAATTTGAACGTAGATTTTAATGAATGAAATTTCACCTTATAAAGCAATCGAATTGTATTCTAATTAACTGAATAATTTTTCCTCCAAAGGAGGCTCATTTGCTGCTAATGATCAAACATTGATTGAACAGTGAGCTTCCGAGCCAAATTCTCTACAATTGGTTCAGGTATGGAAATCACGATAACGAATTACCGAATTAAGAAGTTCTAACAAACATGTAATTTACAAAACACTTTGAGTGACCCAGTTTCATTTTCTCCATGTTTCAGCTGTCTTATTAGTAATAATCACTTGCTGTCGTAGCAACAAGGCATTAATTGGTCCGTTCTCTCATATATAGGCAACGCTAGTGCTATTGAGCCTCTCATTAGATAGGATTATGCAAATTAAAAACTTAAGTTTAAAAGCGCGAGCACTGAATTTATACAGACAATTTCATTGCTGCAGTTTTGGATCAAAGAAATTATCATCACATTGCAGGTTTTGATATTTTTCATCTTCTGAATTTTTGCGATTTTTCAAAATTGTTCTCTGATGCAATCGATTCTCATAGCATTTCACAAAGAATTGAAGTGCACTTCTGCAAATGACCATTAAACAAAAGTATTGTAGAAATATGAAAGATGTGTTGTACATAAATGACATATGACGGCTTTTAATTCTTTGGAAAATGTTGATAGCATCTTGTGTTGAACCCTGAAAATGTTGAAGCTAAATGAAAATGTTGGTGCTAGGTGAAAATATTGAAGTTAGATGAAAATGTTGATGCTAGGTGAAAATGTTGATGCTATGTGACAATGTTGAAGAGAGTTGCAAATGTTGATGCTAAGTGAAAATGTTGAAGCTAGATGACAACGTTTTTGCCATGTGAAAATGATGAAGCTCGGCTCTTCATGAAGAGGACCTAATCGCATGCATAATTTCAATTCCTTCGGGGCATTCTTCATACAATGACATTTCATTCAGTGTTGCCAGACAGTTTAGAGAACTCCAATTATATCTTCTATACTACCTATCCTACTCACTTGCAAGAAACACTTTCCAGCTAATGGCGTACACGACAATGATATATTCATTGTTAGTTACTTAAAATTCTCAAATTCATATTTACTTAGAAATTGAACTACGTTGAACCTTTTTTGAGATGCCTTTCCATAGTCGAGTAGTGAAATCATGCAGAGCATAAGATCTTCTTTTGAAAATTTTAATAAACTTCTCTTTGATTCTATCGGTTTATCATAGTGATTTTATTTATTGGGGGATTTCTATACTCAAACAAAAATACATGCTATGATTAAACATTTTCACTTAATATTTGAGATGGATACTTCTAAGTAAATTTTTTACTACTTTAATTTTTGCTCAATTTGCTCTCGATTGAATATAAGTATTCATTACATAAATATTGTCCTAATAATATTAAATACAGAGTTTACACTGGCAGAAAAAGAGCATAATTATCTTATCCATAAGATCCTTAAAATCGAGTAGTTCAAGCCTATTTGAGATATTCCATTTTTTAAAATTGTCTACATTTCTGATAGAAAAATAATCTTGAATACAGCTTAAGATAATGAAAGGTGATATAAATCAAACAATCTCAATACACCAACTATTTCTCTGTACAGCAATCATGTCCGCCCCAACAGCAGAAGAAAGGAAGCTGGAAATTATACAAGGGGAAGCAGAGAAAGAGGAGAAAAAGGTTGGAGAAGCTTCACCGTTCTGGAAGAGATACGTGGATAGAGAAAGCAGTGTCGAAAAATTGAGGGATGAAAGTGCGAACTCAGAAGTAATCGACACAAGGATGGAGAGAATATCGCCATTGGAGCTGGAAAGTTCTTCACTACTGGATTGGACATTTGAAGAACAATTCAAACAGGTGTGAAATAATTATTCAGTATTGTATGTTGCTTTCAACTTTCGTCATCGCCACAGCAACCACCGTCTTCTTCTTCCATTTTTGATGCTACGTCCCCGAAAAATTCACTCTACAGTAGAAGAGACGACCCAGTAGGCTACATTCAATTCACTCTTTTACTGCCAACTTACATTGGATAGAACTGAAGTGCGAGACAGTGAGCCAGCCTTTTCTCGAAAGGGCCTGATTCACAGTTTCTGACAGGCCATCGACATCTGCACCAATTCGGAATCCTTACAAAATATATCCTTATCAGCTAAGGGCAGTTGCCTCTCAAGGTCTCCAGCCATGAGCTAACAACAATCATGAGCATCATCATTATCTTCATCATCATCTTCTTCCTCCCGATGCACCATTGACGGGCCTAGGGCTGATACTGTGGGTTACTTGATTGCTTGCCATTTGTTTAAAAGAGGTGAATGTGACGGCTACACTCTTTAATCCACTCAATCCATTCAATCCACTCAATCCATTCTGTTACTTGAGCAGTTACTAGGCAGACCTGTACCGTGAGACATTGAGCCTGCTGAAGGGGTCTGGTTGAACAGTTTGTCACAGGTCATCAACATCTGCTCCAATTCTGAATCTCTGCGAAGTAGTTCCTCATCAGCTTAGGGGCAGCTGTCCTTCTGTGTCCGCTTATCACCACAAGGAAGTCTCCAAATATTGTTCGTTCTTGAAATTGAACAGCAGCTACTCACTTTCATATTTTCTTTCGAGTTCTCATTTCTAAAGTCAATAATTCCTTTGTATTGGCTGCTGCTTTGACTCTTCTTTGAACAAATGCAGACTTACAAACTTTTATTTGAATGCTTTTCTGACGCAGTTTTGGTTTAGAACCTATACTCAAATCCTTGTTAAAAATAATTCTTGGGTTTGCTTTCGCATCCAGAACCAATCAACAGAAAAGCATAGTGAAGTATCGAGAACGAGGCAAAAGTGCAATTGTATTGATTAATGTAAGAAGTCTCATGTACATCAATCATTTAAATCATTTTCGTAATCAGCAGAATCATCAAAGATCATGAAAATTAACATCATTAATGACAATAAGATCAACTCAGCATTTTAAATTGTTCATTGCCCTTCACATCGATCGGTGAAAAATGGCTAGCGTAGCTGGGTCACATGCGACCATTTTATTAAAGCAGGTGTGTATTAATTATGTCTACAACACCCACAATGAAGATAAGTAGTCATGTCAATATAATTTGTAAGTGGCATGAAGGACAAACGAGGTCATCTCTTACTTCTTTATTCATTCTTGAATTGCCACGTTTTTCATTTTATGTCGATGACACCATTGGTTAACCTTTTTAGTAAGATGTCCCATTTCCAACTTCACGTTAGTAGTTTGCTTGACCATTTTAATGCTGAAGGGTAATTTGTATTGTCTCGTGTTCTTTAAATGATTTAATGTTGAAACAACCCGGTAGTTACTGAATGGAAAAATGCAACGACGGATCAATCAACCACTCATTCATTCATCCAATTATCTTCAATTGCCTTCTACTATTAGCTCATCACTAATATTTGCTTCTTGTTAGGGGATAGCTCAAAAAATGTTCATATTTTCTATTGATTTGCAATATGGATTTGAATTAGCCATTTTGACACTCAAAAAAATTCCCTTTTAGCTGTATGAACTTGACGAGGACCCTGACAGAAAAAGCTTCCTAGATGACTATTTTGAATTCATGAAGAAGAGAGGTAAGTAGCTCTTTTAGTTTCTTGAGAACAGGTAATTTCTTTAGTTAGTATGTTATGCCTATAACCAAAATTTATATAAAAGAATTATATAAAACCAAAATTCTTTACTTTATAGCGCAATTTATAACTCAGCCTTCTCTTGAATTCATGACTAACAAATCAAAGGATTATCCAGCAATTAACTTACTTTTTTGAATGGATCGAACCATTGATGACTCTGAGCTCTTCCAATTTCTTTTTAGCAATTCCATTTTATGTAGAGAAGCTCTTTTCTCCTCATTTTAGGCACTCCAGTCAACAGGATACCGATCATGGCTAAGCAAATACTTGATCTTTATCAGTTGTATCGACTTGTTGTTCAATATGGCGGATTAGTTCAGGTAATAGCAGTATTAGAATTTGATTGATCTAAGCATTATATGAATTACACTGCTTGGTAATTTCATTACATTAAAATGACTCAAAGAGCGTATATTAGTTAACAACATTGCATATGATAATAAGTTTGTGTTTCAACGAGAGCTCCCTCTATTCTCAAACAATGTCTTGACTGAGTGCAGATGACGTACAGACAATCAGAATCATTAGGGGTTTGTAGTGATGACAGTTTCCGTATTTCACATAAACGCAGACTAGATTTCTGCTTTATATAGAAGTCTAAATTTTTGATAGCAATGCCAAGATGCAAACAGTAAAAGAGTTCATCATTGCTTTTATCGTTCTCGCTGCGAAATAATTAAGGGTATTTCTCTGTTCAAAAGCAATCATTTAGGAAAAGCAAAAGCAGTTCTTTCTAATGGCATGAAAATTCCATTATATGCAGGCTGTCTCATACTGTAGTTACAATTTGAATCTTATGCGCTATGAGTTGTACTTTTATTAATTTTACTGCCTATATATTCTCTTATTGTGCTATCCGTTGTACCATATTTACAATTGTTTTTACAGGTGATTAAAAATAAGCAATGGAGTAAAATCACACGTGGACTGAACCTTCCAGCATCGATAACTAGTGCTGCTTTTACCCTTCGTACACAGTGAGTTGGATTGTATTGAGTTGGATTGTATTGAGTTGGATTGTATTGAGTTGGATTATTCCATTAAAATTTCAGAATTGTTTGTTCGCCAAATCCTTTCATGAGATTTTCAGCAATATCTGTTGCACTTATGTTTTCTCTCTTACTTTTCTCAAATTTGTTTGTGAAGGAAGTTCTACATCAACTAATTGACTAATTCATTAATTCATTCATTAATATCATTGATTTTGTCTTTATAGGTATCTAAAATATTTGTATACGTACGAGTGCATGATGCATGGTTTCTCAACACCCAAAGAATTGCAGGCTGCCATTGATAATAACAAAAGAGACAGATTTTCAACATTTTATCCTTCCCAACCAACAATGACATTTAATGGAGAAGTAAGATATCCAACAGCATCAACCTTTACAGCGCTTCCTCGACCAACTCCAAGCCATTCCTTATATGAAGGGATGTCTATGGCAATGAAAAGGCGCTCTGATGTATTGGATAATCGTGTTGGGGAAAAGGGTGGCCAAGATAGCCCAAAGGTAGTCATTTTGCGGAATGGCAGCCCAGTATACGTGAATACGGATTCATTGGTAAAGGGAAGTCCATCTGCGCCAAGACAATCACACCTAGATTCAAGACTTGGAAGACATAGTCCGCTGCTCCATGACCCCGATTCAAAAAGACCTTATCAGATGTTTTATGGCCGTGGTGAATGGGATGGTGATGTGAGACAATTAATGCAAAGTGATCATAGGCCAGGTTTTCCATATGAAAGGAGAGAACATGAACATGTACGTACGCAAAAACATTGTTTTGCTTTTGCCATTGTATTTATGCCACATATGAATTTGTTATTAATCAACTTTGGTGCAAGATTCTCAAGCTGAAGGAAAATAAATTGCAATATAAAGAAGGGGGACTTGTATTTGCCATGTTCCAAAAGGAGTTTAGCTATGCAACATGCGAAGAAAGACGAGAATCAAAATGAGCTGCAAATCAGTTTCAGAATTAAATGCATTCCATTAAGAAGTTATCAATGAATCGTCTTCAAAGTAGAAGAAAGAATAAATAATGATTTTTGCCACTGGAATAAAATCTGTTAATGCTTTTATGTTACTATGAACAATTTCTAAATGAAGTTTGATATTCTTCCTTTCATCTCTCCTGAATGCATTTTTAAGAATTTCTTTTCACTTCTTTGTAGATTCCTTCCGACTTGATCAGTTTTTCATACCAATCTGGTGTTGCTATTATTACTATTGTCAAAAATATTTTTCTGCTAAATAGTATAAGTTTGTTAGATGCTTTTTGTTTAATTCATTTAGTATTATTTTATACTACTGGTATATATTAAAAGCTTCAAAACTGTCTGCATATTACATTTTCCTCTGAGAACAGCGATTGCTTGGCTTTGTCATAAACATTTCCAAAAAGGTTGCTACCCCTCAGTTCCCTTAAACGGCACCGATTGTAGACGTGACTACAGTAAAGTTACGCAAGTTTAATGACAGATCTCTTCTTGCAATTTGCATATTTGTTGCTGCAATTACGAGAAATGGTTTCCAGTAGAATAAGTGAAATTTCTTTCGTTGGCGCTGCTTTAACATCCAACATAGTTATTGAAATACTCTCCCGTCCAAGTGTAGGCAGACAGCTGTACTCAAAGCTTACACATAAAAATTTCATACTTAGATTTATCCGCAGCTGTAATCTTCAAAGATATTTTTCATGTAAAGACTACCGAAGTATTTGAAAATTGCTGATAAATGGCTCTGAATGTCTCACCCGCCTAGTCTAATCAGGTTTCGGATGTTTTCGTACAAGGAACTCAAGACCAAAAAGTAGCTTATTAATATTAGTACACCGCAACGGTTGCTTTTGGGAATTTATATCTCCATCTTAAATTATGCCCCCTGGAAACGTGAATTGCGCCACCCAAAGAAATACCCAGTTCATTTCTCTTTTCTTTGCAAAGATATTCTCTCTCTAAAATTGCCTCAGTTTGGGAATCACAGCCTAATAATACTTATCTTCTAAATAAGTAATATTTTTTTTGTAAATGAGTAACATTTATCTGCTAAGTGAGTAATGTTCTTTTCTAAATAAATAGGATTATCATCTAAATGATGTGTTATCTCTTTTGGAGGGGTATTCGGATGTTTTCCACCTCCCCTTCCCTCTTCTTAGTTCTGTTTCTATCAAACTTTTCATGTCCATTTTGATAATATGATTATTTTGATACATTTCAGGCCAGTGGAAAGTTTCCTTACGCTGACATGCGAGAGTTTGCCAGGGCACGAAAAGTACCATGTCCGTGTAATTATTGCCTTTCTGAGCAATCAACCAGCAGCCAATCACCAATCGTGCCGGTTCCCCTGAGGGAATCACCACCCATGAGAGATAACCGTATGGTAAGAGGACCATTACATATGACGTCACCCGTAAAAAGGGAAATATCTAGTCGCTTATCAGACGACTTAGTCATCGAAGAGAAAATGGAAAAAGACTCAAATAGTAGTTCAGGATTTGAAGAATTGTCCCCAAATGGGCAAAGTGGGTCGGAATCTGATCGTCCTGAATCACAGCAGGTCAAGAAGATTACAGATATCAGTATGCGCATAGCAAGTGAGGGTGACACATCAAATAGTACTATCAAGATTTCTATTGAAATCAATGGAGTCGTGTATAAGGGAACACTTGAAAGTGCCACATCTGGTAAACATGAATCCAAAACAGTGTAGCGATGTTGAAAATGTAAAAATCCGGTTAGATATCAATCGATGTTCTGCATGATTCTTGTATTTTAAATGCTCTCAGAGTAGAACATTTGTAGTTTTAAGAGTGGTTTACATTAGCTTGTTCTATATATCAACCAGGTGTTGCATCACTTCCAATTTGTATCATTTTATAGCAATTCTCAAAATTTATTTTAGACTCTAGTATCATTTAGTTTTAAAGCTATCAAGATTTCTAGTGTCAAAAAATAAGTCTCGTGTGTGAGATCACTTAACTGTTAAAATGCCAGCATCTATGATAATAATGATAGCAACTGCTACCATCATCATCCTGTCAGCTGCTGTTTGCGATAAGACTGAATAAAGGCAATTAATATATGAAATATTTGAATAAAAACAATTAATTATTCATTATTGTAAACATTTTTAAAAGCTGAAAAGAAACTGAGTGGTCTATAGAATGAATATGATTTTGCTAAAGAAAGCTGGAAGTCGAATACCTTTTATAAGGCTAAAAGAAAAACTACAGTTCGAACAATGGGGTCATTCATCAATTACGTAACACCAAAATTTACCGTTTCTGAGACCCCCTCCCCCTCTCGTAACGGTGCGTAGTACACCCCTCTATACAAATGAATAATAGCGAAACAAATCATGGTACCCTCCCTCCCCCTAGGGGAGTTGGGTAACGGTTGAATGGCCCCCAAAGGTTGATCAAGTTTGTACAAATATTGCAAGTAGGTCTATAGTGCATACTCAGATATGTCTACGTCAGTTGGTGCGATCTAACCAACTGGATGCATCCCAATATTTTACTTCCCTTCAGTTTTAAAATGGATTAGATATAATATATGTTGTAAATCAGGGACTCGTTGGTATTGTATAGTTAACAGAATAGTAATCAAGTGTATAGTGCAAACAATTTGACTTATAATAATGACTTTACTTGTACTTTTGACCTTTTAATAAAGTTCTATAGTAGATTATATATACAGTGTTCTGATGGTGTAAAATGAAGGTTGTTCCAGTTATATCAAGGGCATTTGATATGAAAATTTAATAATTGTGAAATTCTTTCAGGTCGTGTTAGCTGATAAGCAGCCTTTCAAGTCTTTGCAATCGTGTCAGCTTCAGGAACAATAATTTGAGATAGCATGGTAGTATGATTGCTTGTTCCAGAAATACCTGCCCTGTAATCTTTAAAAGTAAAACTTTTCCTAATTCTCTGCTTCTTCAGTAAACCATGCTTTGACAATTCTTGCCAGAAAAATTGGCAAAAAGTTAGATAGGCATTTGAATTCAATAAGAAGTTACGGCAATAAATTGTGAAACTTAATATGTAGCTAATGACAGCTATGTGACAATAAATACGTAGCTAATCGTTGTATCAAGGGATCTCTTGGATGAGAGCATGGAAGGGGTGTCAATTTTCCTTCATATATCAATAGTGCACGATGATACATGATGATGTACAGGGACATACATTTGCGGAATGAAGATGTGATAATCTGAAAATATATCTCTAAGATTTTATGCCAATAGATCACAAAGTGGGAGGGGGCCTAATAAGCCCAAGGCTCAATAGGTCAATAGGTCTTGTAGTCCTTGTAAAACGCAAAAACGATAAACTATTGACTATAGTATATGGACATGAACAGGACAACCTATTTAGGGTAGCATCTAAAAAGTCAGTATATGAAAAATTTATAAAAAGAAGATCATGTCAACAACTGGCAAACTAAACTTACTCAAAAGTGCAATCAGGTGCGAGTTAGGGTTAGGGTTAGGGTGCGATCAGTGCAATCAGGTGCGAGTTAGAGAGCTCCCAGGTATCAATCAAACATTTTCCAATGTATGCCTGAAAAGGTCACACCTCAATTCGCATATAGAAGGATACCTACTTGCAATAGACGAGCAAGAAATAATAACAAAAGGAACAGTAAAATGGAGCGAAAATGGCCCAGAAAAGCCAAGAAAAACTGAATGCATGTATAGAATTATGTAGTAAAAGTGAAGAAACTGTTAAGAAGTATCCTCAAGTTTCTTCCTAACACATAGGCATGGCGGATTGGGAAACGTCATAAATGGAAAGCTCCTAGAAGAAGAATGGGAATAGAAGATACTCTTGAAAGTGCTTAAGGTAACGAAGGTTGGAAATAGAGAGCTTTAGTGAGATAGACTAATCATACTAATAAATAAAGTTAATCACAACTGATCCAATCTAGTTATGTGGAACAATGAAACAAAGGAATTAAAAATCATTGATTGTAGTGTCCCGTTCGATCAGAAGACATCAATGAAAGAAACAGAAAAAAGTTTACAACTATGTGCTGCCAATATGTAAAATACAACAGCTATAAAGAAGATATACATATGAAATCATACCAATTGTAATAGGTATCTGGATCAATACCTAAGTAGTGAAGAATATATTTTAATGACTGTAAGAACATATGTCTTTATTCCATTTTTGTTGTTTGTTTAAAGGAGAAATATTAATAGCAGGTTTCTTTTAAGCATATATACTGCAAAGCACTTGGAAGACATTGACTAACGAAGGACAAGAATGACACCACTCAAAACTGTGAGAACTGCTTTAAAAATGAAGAATTGAAGAGCATTATAAACATTTATATCTTTATAATCATCAGAGATCGACTTTTCTGGAAACTCTACGTAAGGCTCATTACAGAGTCTTATCTAAACATTGCTTAAGATTTTCAACAATCTAAAGGAAGTTGTCGTAGAAGTCTAACTTTGCAATTGGAAGGTCTCCACCTAGTCATAACTTAAACTATAGATGCATTGAATGATTTGAGAAGGTCTATTTTAAATATACATCGATACATAGTCGTAACCAGTGGTGACTTTAAAAATGTTAATGAGGGGGGCTCTAGGTGCACCACGCTCACATTTAGGAGTGGCCTAGTTGCAACCACGTCCATTTTTTCAAGGATACAGATGTAATAATTTAGTCTGATAATAATGTATTATAATCAAGAATAAGACGTGCATCAATAGTCATATAGCAGTGCAAAATTAATCATTGCAATGAAAAACACTTTGGATATAAGGTCAATACACTTTGAAAAACAAAATCAATATAAGAAGACTGGGGGGTTGACCCCCTCAAAATGACCAGTAATTTTAACAAAGGGGGCTCCGTCCCCTTGTGCCCCCTACAGATCACCCCTGGTCGTAACCCACTCTGGTTAACCAAGAGTCCGGCTCTTCGATTCTCTTCACCATAGAGAGGAGATTGTCTGAAAATGCTTCCCTATTTGATTGTGTGGTCTTAACAGATGAAAATTCGTATTTATAAAATGAAGTCTGGAAGTACTTCTACCCACTGCTTCTACCTCAGAGATGCATCGGTAATCTCTTTTTCGCAACGAGACAACAACACCACTGAGTAAAGGTGAACCACTTTTGAATATGGCGTCTGATGCCAGTAATGTTCACGTTTTCAAGTCAAAGATATTCAAAGGCAATTCATTAACCCCCAAAGATGAATTTGACGAGGTTAGCACAATATATAATTAGCAGTGCAGCCACCTCTCTTGACATAGGATACTAAATTTCTACCTGCTCCTTCCTGTGCAGCTAAGTTCACGTCAACTTGACATCGTCAAGCATTTTCTCAAGCTCCTCAGTCTGTCAACTACGTAAAACTAAGCCGATACATTATCGAAAATAGTTGGCGTGCATCAGTTATGTATTGACAATGTGTACTGCAGAGAATGCTGTAATAACATATTTATTTTACCTTCTATCATAGCTGCATTAGCGGCTGCAATATTGTACTGAAAAAGTCAAAGGAGGGAAAAGAACAACAATAGCAATGATAATTAACAACGACACAAAAAGAACAAAAGAAAAATATCCCTCCTTTTAAGTAACACTGCTTTTATCACAAGTCAGCGTACAGAACATCTATACCAAGGTAAAGAATAGAATGATGTGAAAAAAATAGTAGATCAGGTAGTTAAATTGGCCTGTTCCTGATAGTCAACATGAAATGTAATTTCATAACGAACAGAAGGAGAAGAGGGAAAGTAGTAGTTGTTGTTTATTGTACTGTAATACTCTTAATTCTCTATTTAGATGATTGAGAGGTTCAGCTATGCCATTTGGTAGTTATTGCAATAACTGTCTTCTCTTGTTTTATTTGAGCTGCCTAACAGCCACAAATGCATAGATTCATACAAATCTGAGAAAATGATGGCCATTTATGTTGTGATTTTGTATTATAATTTCATGAGAGTTCATTATGTATAATGGTCATACTTTCTCTTTTTTCTTAGAAGTTAGAAAAGTGCCACTCTACAGTGAAAGCTCTCATCAATGGGCTTTCAGAAAATGAGGTGCATCAAACTTTGAATCAAAATGTGAGTTAAATTTTTCAGAAAATTCCCACATTTTCCTTAATAGTTTCAAAGAAGAAGCCCATAACATTGTTGTGGTATGAGATTTTCTCATCAAAAAGAAATGATTTGCCCTTCCTATTTCTATATCAAGTTATAGGAGTATTAGAATATATTTTCATTTGACACAAAAAGAAGGGAAGTTGAAGGAATGGTAGTTTTAGGCATCAGTTCCAATGTTTTTGTTATATACTTTTGCCAAATGCTATTCTATAGTGTCGTGGCATTTTTTGTATTGAGTAATAATTTTGTAATCAATGAATATTTCATTACGATCTGAATTGGACATTACAGTAAGTCATGTTCCTATGAATTTTGTGTTGATTAATTGTGTTATATTCCTTTTATATTCCAAATAATAATCCATGTCTGACTATTTCATGCCATAAATTATCTTTTTAGCCCCCTTCTCAAGTCCACCTTTCTAGACCTAGAAATTTATCAAGTACAAAATGTAAATAAGCTTCATAGGAGGGAGTACACTAAGCTTGATCACACCCTGTCAACAATACTTTTCAACATATCAAGAATTGAAGTCATTCATTGACTTCCTCTTGTAGTGGTGATGATGATAATGATGATAATGATTTTAAGCAAACTTTCCAGCCAGTTCCCTTCAGGGAATAGCATGCAGAGTTCTGCCCAATAATTGTTGGGACAACAAAGTGGATTGAGTACAGCAGATTCAATTACACTTTTGGAACAACCTATAGAAAATCCACTAGCCAACAGGCTCAGTCCTTGGCCCCATCAGTGGGGGGGG